>WOFM01000553.1:30964-630964 GCA_011428145.1 Ericerus pela
AGTAAAACTTGGCGCAAAGTCACATAACATTTCTACATTTGTGGAATCGCCCTCCTGGTGTAGGTAGGTGTAAGTTGGTGTAGTCCTATCAAACAGAACTAAGGTTAAGTACAAAAACGTTACGTCCACAGACTAAGTGGGAATCACAGACAGTATGATAACAAATATTGGGTACATTTGAATTAGTATAACCAACACCCCTCCTCAATTCAAGGTTGGTCAAAAATGACCACAAAATAAAAAACCGTGTAAAATTAAAAATATTATAAAAATTAACTTCAAAAGAAGTCATACATAAAGACGAACAAACAAATTCAAAATTTTGATAAAACATACAGTTACAAAATATTCAGACTTTGAACAAGCTTAGCAAAAATTGGAGTATTAAGACCTTTTGTAAAGAGGTCCCCCAACTGGTCAACGGTATTAATATAAACATAATCAATAATTTTGTCGGAATATATTTGACAAATAAAACGATATTTTGTGTCAATGTGTTTGTTACGTTTCGAATTCCAACGTCCTGATTTAACTAAAGCGAGACAACTTTGATTGTCCTCAAAGGCTATACAATTACCTTCAACGTTTACATTAAAATCGATTAATAATTTGCTTAACCAGATAGCTTCAGTGGTTGCTTCACAAAGGGCAATTAACTCACTTTCCGTACTGGATAAGGCCACTGTCGGCTGTTTCTTACTCGACCAGGAAACCAAGTTTCTGTACACACGAGTACAGTAACCCGAAATGGATTTTCTCGAAGTGGTACAGTCAGCCCAATCTGCGTCAGAATATATTTCAAGAATGTTTTTACTAGAATTACGAAAATACGTTAAGCTCAAATTTCTAGTCGAAAATAAATACTTTAAAACTCTTAATGTGTAAGCAAAGTGTTTGTTGGTTGCTGCTCCCTGGAATTGGCTAAAGTAGCAAATAGAAAAGCATATGTCAGGTCTCAAACCAAGCATAATGTACATAAGACAACCTGTAAGTTGTTGGTACTGTTTATTTATTACGTTATTACATTCAGATCACGATTAAGTTGTAGACGAGTCTCAATCGGATTTCTTACAGGGTTGCAGTTCTCTACCCCAAAACGTTTAGCAATAGTTTCAATTAAGTGTTTTTGATTTATTTTTATGGTACCTTGACCTTTATCATAAGAAATTGTAAGACCAAGAAAATTATGGACTTCATTAAGATCTTTACACTTGAATTTTTTACTTATTAAATTTTTAAAATATGTTATTAATTTCAAGTCGCTTGATCCAATCAGAATATCATCTACGTAAATCAATAAATATACAAGTGAACTATTTTTTTTATATGTGTAAAGACAGTCATCGGCATTACCGGAAACAAAACCAATTGATGTGATAAAATAATTAAATGCTGTATTCCAAGCTTTAGGAGCTTGTTTCAGTCCATAAATAGTACGATTTAATAAGAGGACATACTTAGAACGATCTAGATTATTATTTATTCCATTAGGAATTTCTACGTAAATATTTTCTTTTACTACACCATTTAAAAAGGCAGCACAAATATCTAATTGGTGAACGTTAAATTGTAGTTCGTTACAAATTGCTAAAAAAGTTCGGACCAACGAAAGTTTAGCAACAGGGGAGTAGATCTCATCAAAATTGAACTCTCTTTCCTGTTGAAAACCCCTTGCTACAAGACGTGCTTTATAAAAAATATTATCGAATTGATCTGACTTCTGAGTAAACACCAATCTACACGTAATCGTAGGTTCGTTAACAGGGCGCTTGACCACTTTCCAAGTAGAATTAGAAGTTAAAGCATTAATTTCACATTCAACAACCTCCTTCCACTTAGAACAATTACTAGAATTCATCGCATCTGAATAAGACTGCGGGTACAACAATAAATTAGACAAGTGATAACATAAGTCGACACTACCTAAATCGCCATCGACCTCAATATTGGCAACATTATTTTCATCGACTTCGGTTAAAATAACATCCAAATTGGAATAACGAGATTCAGAAACACTATCCTCGTTAAATTCGACATCACGAGATAAATAAATTTTCTTAGTAGCAACGTCTAACAGCTTGTAGCCACCAGGAGCATAACCAACAAATTTCAACTTTTTGCTTTTTTTACCAAATTTATCCGAACTGTGAACATAATTCAACATATATGCGTCGCAACCAAACACCTTGAGTTTAGAATAATTAAATTTTTGATTGTGCCATTTTTCATAATGGATGAATTTTTTATGTGTAGGGCAGCGGTTAATCACAAAGGCAGCACACATCAAGGCCTCCGACCAATAAATTTTTTCAAGGTTGCTTTCAAAAATAAGAGTTCTAGCTCTTTCCACCAATGTTCGATTTAATCTTTCCACTTTTCCATTCTGCTGAGGGCAGTTCTTAATAGTTGGTTCAATTTGAATACCTTTATTAATGCAAAATTCCCTAAATGGCGCATTGAGATACTCCATACCATGGTCACAACGTACACGACAAATATTTCTATTAAAATGATTTGTTGCAAGTTCAACATATTCTTTGAACTTAGACAAAACCTCAGATTTGGCTTCCAACAGAAAAACATGACAAAATCGAGTATAATCGTCTAGGAATGTTACAAAATATTTTTTATTATTATGGCTCATAGGATTAATGAACCCATAGACATCGGTATGAACGAGCTCTAAGGGATGACTCGTTTCATTAAAATTTCTCCTGAAGGAATGACGATGCTGTTTTCCCATGATACAGGGCCCACAAAATAATTTATCTTTAATATTAGTTTCAGGTATAAGACCTTTTTTAGAAAGTAATGACATATCATAAGTGTTTACATGTGCTAATCTCTTATGCCACAAGTCAATAGGATTTTTTTTTAGAGAAATTAGAAGTCAAATTACAAGACTCTACGTTAATGCGCTGAAAATTAACATAATATAGATCAGACAACATGCATTTACCAGAAAAAATTATCTTATTACTATTGTTGTCCACAACATTAACAAAATCATCATTAAAAATAGATGATAATCCTGATTTAGCCAGACATTTCACTGACAATAAATTCGTTGGCAAATCCTTGTCAAAACGCACATTTTTTATAGTAATATCAGCACCAAATTCAGATTTTACTTTAACTTTACCAATAGCACTGATTACAAGACATACATCTTTCTTGGCAACCATAATCATCATAGGTTTTTTCAAATCAATAAATTCACAAAATAAAGTTTTGTCATTAATTATGTGTGCCGTACAGCCTGAATTGAGAATAAAACTTACAAAGGCAGGTACATCATTTGATAGCAAACAATTATCAGACATCAAGAAGCTGTAAACACCAGACTCTAATTGATTATCAACGAAATTAGCAGCAGGATTCACAGTACTTGATCTATTAACATTGTTAAAGTTTGTGTTACTATTGCTACGATTTTTCTGTCTACAATTTCGAGCAACATGCCCATTTTTTCCACGAAAGTAACAAACAATACTTTTATAATTCGGATTTCAATCATGACTATAATTTTGAAAAGATTGACCTGAATGATTTTGAAAAAATCCGTTTCCGTTGTTAGTAGAATAAGAGCCTGAATTATTACAATCGTAGCCGTTTCCCTGACTAACAGATCCCTGATGAGATCCTGAATTACAAAAATTTGAATTCCCGTGATTAAAACATCTAGTAGAATTCGATCGATTACGAAAATTTTGATTATTTGTACGATAATTACCTCGATTAAACATGTTAAATGAATTAGGATTACTTGCAGCGAACAATCGTTCGATGAAAGTCTTCAAATTTGTGGGCGCTAACGATGAATTAGTAGATGATGGATCAGCACACTTCCATTCCCGTTCGATATCTCAATGAAAATTGATTAATTTACCGCTAACTAAGTCCCACAAAACATCGATAGCATCTTCTAACAGCATCTTCACAGGTCGAAACTCTGAAGGCAAACTTTTCAGGAACTGAAGGATGAATTGTTTATTAGTTGTAGGATCACCAACTTCCGCAAGTCTATGACATTTATTACAATAAGACATGATATAGGATTATAAATCTTCACCAAATTTAAATGTAAAACCAGATAATTCAGAACGCAATTCGATCATTTTGTGATCAGAAACTCATTCATTCAAGACAGTGATGGCATTGAACATTTCTCTCGCTGTTTCATGTCCACAAAGTGCTTCCAAAAAAGTATCATTTACACTGTTAGCAATCAGGAACATTGCTCTGACATTTGCATTCTCCCACGCCACGTCACGTTGTTGAGGAGCAGTAAATTGATTGACCACATCGTAAGCTTTTTCTTTTCGCAACAGCAACTCAATATGAAAACGCCAGCTCTGATAACTTTTGCCATTAAAAGGCTCAATAACACATTTAGTTGCATCCGTCAGCACGGGTAAACAGGCACCAGGCCAAAAATAAAACAAAGGTAACAATAAGGAATCATGCAAGAACTGACATTACCAAGTTGCAGCTTTCAACAGCAGAAAGTTGCATGGTGACAAATACAGGTTCCTGGGCCCATAACCATTGTGAGTTTGAAACTTTAAACTTCAGGAACTATCATCGTGCGAACTGAATTAAGTATGGAAACGAACGAATCAAACTGAGAATTATGTCACCATCGAATAAAAGAGTAAAAGGCATAAAAATGACAAAGTATAAAAATGACTAGTATTTAATATGTTTCGGCAATAGAGGCCATCAGCTGAATGATTTACAAACATAAGAAAAGGTTAAGTACAAAAACGTTACATCCACAGACTAAGTGGGAATCACAGACAGTATGATAACAAATATTGGGTACATTTGAATTGGTATAACCAACAGGTTACAACAAAATTCAGAAGGACCTTATTTCTCCAATTATGCTTATTTATTATATATCTTGCCTTTACATTCTTATCACTATGCGTAAGCTCAGTCGGCTCAATCTATAATGATCCATAATGAATAGTCAAAGTTGGTAGTTAAATTTTGGTGAAAATAAATATTGGAATAATACTCGGATATAAAGAATAAACGTGTTTATTCATATAGTTGAAATTAGAAATGAAGTGACAAAGAAAATTATTTTGAAAGGAAACAAAATTGGTAAATACTGGTGGTTCACTTTTGACCTAGTAAGTAGAAAAGAATCTTATTTGACACAAACAGTAAATAAAAATGATCATAGCTATGCCAAAATTAAAGACGTTTGGTCAGAAAGTGAAATTGAATCAGAAAATTTAGATCACAACTATGATCAAGGAATTAAAGGATATAAAACGTTAAAATCTGATCAAGAACTTCACGAGTATCTTGATTTAGGTGCAGATGTAATATTAGATGAACTTGAAAATTTAAAATTACCATGTGAAAATTCAGTCAAAAAAAAGTTAGGATATTTATATCATTTGAGGTTAGGTCATGCTTCAATGAGTTATTTCAAAAAGGCATCAAAATCTTATGATTGTTTAAAAAATGTTGATTTTGATGTTGAGTTACAAGAATGCGATGTCTGTAGACTAGCCAAAATTAGAAAATTGCCACATAAGACAATTAGAGAAGTAGCTGATAAACCACTTTTCAGAGTACATAGTGATCTGATGGGTCCTATAAAACCAATCGGTATTATAAATAAAAGCGCATATGTAGTGACATTTACTGACGATTTTTCAAGATATACAATGACATTTAATTTGACAAATAAATCCGAAGTAGGTAAAACCTTTAGAGAATTTTTTTGATACAATGAGGACAAATTTAGGTGATAGAAAAGCAAAAATTTTCTATCTACGAATTGATGGAGGTAGAGAATATTTAACTATTGATATGAAAAGAATAATAAAAGAAGATGGTATAGTTTTAGAAGTTACACCCCCAGACACACCAGAATTAAATGGCACAGCCGAAAGATTTAATCTTACCAGAATACAGAAAACTAAGGCATTGATGTTAGATAGTGGTTTACCACTGGAATTTTGGGAGTTAGCCTTCCAACAAGTAACGCATATCCATAATAGATTACCCCATAAAAGATTGAAAATGAAAACACCTTATGAAATGTTGAGAAATAGAAAACCTAAAATTGACTATATTCATAGAATTGGCTGTATAGCCATTCGAAAAATTCCACATGCCAAAACTTAGACTTCAAAATTTTCAGAGAATGGGGATAGATGCATTCTAGTTGGATATAATCCTCAATCTTGGTTACTTTTGAAACCCAAATGTGAAAAATTGATAAAATCCAGTAACATAACATTTTTAAAATCAGTCACTTTTAAAGACAAATATCCCAGAAATTTTTTCGAAAAAGAAGGTTTACCTAAAATAGAATTAATTAATTGGAACATTATTGAAGATGATACCCAAGTAAATTTAACAGATGGAATACCAGAAAAATTTTTAAGAGAAACTGAAACAATTTTGAAGGCAAATAAAAATAAAAATAAAGATCATAAAAAATGCAATAAAAGAAATAAAAATTTAAAATTTAGTAACTACTCCTCGAATGAATCATCCATTGAAAATACCGATTTAGAAGGAGAATTTGAAACTGAAGTTTCAGAGAAAATGAAAATAGCCACGGAAAGAGAGAATCAATATTTTGCAATGATGTGTGAAATAAATAAAGTGCCAAAAACATTTAAAGACGTACTTAAGAGTGAAGAAAAGGATAAATGGATTGAAGCAATTGATTGTGAAATAATGTCATTAATAGAAAGTAAGACATGGAAATATGTAAAGAAACCAGAAAATAAAAAGATAATGGAATCTAGGTGGATATTCATAAAGAATTTAGAACCAGGAGGTGTATACAGGTATAAAGCCAGATTAGTAGTGAAAGGATTTCAAGATCATAATATATATGATATATCAGAATTGTATGCACCAACTATAGGTTTGTCACAGATACGTATGTTTTTAAGTATTGTCAATAAATTAGGATGGAAAGTAATTCAATTTGATGTTATAGTAGCGTTTCTTAATAGTAAATTAGATAGAAAAATATATTTGAAGATTCCAGAGGGAGTTGATGTATCTGAGAAATTTAGACAAAGTAATGTATGCGAACTTAAGAAAAAGCTTTATGGTTTAAAAGTAAGTCCTAAAAGATGATATCTGAAATTCAAACAGACAATGAAAGAAATGAATTTTACACTGTATGAAGGAGAAGCATGTATATTCTATTGGTGTAAAGGAGGAAAAATGGTAACTTTAGTACAGTACGTTGATGATATATTAATTTCAGGAAATAATGACGAGAAAATGTTTGATACACAAGTTGAACTTAGTAAAACGTTTAGGATGAAAGTATTGGGAGAACCTAGAAAATATCTTGGTATATACATAGAAAGAAACTTTAAAGATAAAACAATGACACTATCTCAAACTAATTTTATCGAGTCACTATTAAAGAAATTTAAAATAGACCATACTAAAGGTAGCGATACTCCTATGATGACAAATCAGGCAATTAAAAAGACATCTACAGACATAAAAATAGAATCAAAATTAGATTTAATCAAAAAGATACCTCATAGAGAAGCTGTAGGAGCTTTATTATATTTAGCTTTAAGTACGAGACCAGACATAACTTTTGCAGTAAATGTATTGATAAGAAAATGTCACGATTTTAATATTCTAGATTGGCAAAAAGTAGAAAAAGTTTTGAAATAGTATTTAGCTAGAACTAAAGATCATAAATTAGTATATAGAGGAAATGACAATTAACTAGTAAGCTATTGTGATGCATCATTAGGAATAAATGATCCTGATGGTATATCAACAACGGGTTATGTAATATTCTTATTTGGTGATGCTGTTGCCAGAACAAATAAACAGAAAATAGTGGCAACGTCATCTATGGAAGCGGAATTTATAGCATTAAGTAGGACAACTAAAGAATTAGTTCATATGAAACATTTATTTCAATTAATAACAAAATGAGAAATAACGCCAATAATTTTCGAAGATAATAAAGCAGCCATTAAAGCAGCCAAATCAGATGCTTCTAAAGCATTAAGACATTTAGTGAAACTAAAGTATCATTATGTGAGAACAGCATGTCAAGAAAAGGAAATAGAAATAATTTGGGTACCGACAAAAGAACAAATTGGAGATTTATTTACTAAGGCACTACCTAAACCTTTGTTTCAGAAATTTAGAAAAGAAATACTTAATTACAAAGAAATAAATAATGTCGATGAAAATTAATGAAATTGTATTTGTTACAGCATTGTCACGAAAATCCGAATGAAACTGAGACATTGACGAAGAGAAAAGTCAAATACCCTGTAAATATTTTATTACTAAAAAACAAAAGTTACTGATTTTGATATATTACTATTCTTTTTGGATATTTATTACTTAAGACATTTATTTTGTTGCCATTTGTTTATTGAATTACATGACATTAATTGATGAAATTTGATGTTAAACTTATTTACTTTCATAGTAATAAGAGGGAGTGTTGGAATGATATCACAGAGAGTATTACGAGAAAGTAAACTAGAAAGAACTAGAACTTATAATGAGAACTTAGACATATATAATACAGGTGCAGAACTTATCAATGTTATATCGATATAACATCGATATGTACAACTAGTTCCAGAATGTTCCATGAAGAACTATTCCAGTTTACTCCGCCATGTTATTTCATACACTCATCGACACTTCTTGTATAACCGTTATAGAATAAACACGTTTACTCTTTATATCAGAGTATTATTCCAATATGGTATACAGAACGAAGGTTAAATAGTGAAATTAAATAGAGTAATTTGTGTTCTAGTCAATTGATAAATCAAGTGTTCGAGTCATTTTACGTAAGTCATTTATTAAGTGTTAGATTTTATAGTATCCTAATTTCGTAATTCTATGAATCGAAAGTAAATTTTCACCCAGATTTTTAGAATATTTAACTTTTTCCATTTTAAATGTTTTCATTTCTAAATCTCGAATAACTAAACTCCCTTTATGAGTAATTTGTATGTCTGCTGACTTATTTTTATTGGCCAAGAAATAAATTCCGGGGTATCTAAACTTTTGATATCATCTAAATTATCTAATTTCTTAATAAAATGATCAGTGGCTCCTGTATCTGCTATAAATTTTATACTTCCAGATCGATTTACTTTAAAACATTTTATATTTCTAACACATATAATTTAAATAAATGTCTAATGTTTTTAATACCTTTTGTTTTTATCGATGACTTTGATGATTTATGTGATCTTCTACTTCTCCATCCAACGCTCGATGACGAGGATGATGAACTTGAACTTGTAGAACTTGATGACCTCAAACTTGAGCTGGAGCTAGAGCTCCTCTCATGTTTTCTTTTCGTAGTTCTAGCCCCTTTCTTGTGGTATTTATGTCCGTGTTTTCTTGACTTGTGACTTTTCTTTTCAGTTTTCCTCTTTTTTGCCCAAGGTTTTCCATCTGTCAATGTCATTTCTGGTTCTGCAACTTTTTGTTTGGTATTCGTATCAGTATCATTTTTGGCTTTTACAAAATAAATTGGCTTAAATTTCGGCTTAACTTTAAATTTCTTAAAACAGTTCCAGTATATGCTACCTTTCTGTTCCTGTGTCGGTTTGTCTCTTAATTCTTTTGGCAGCGGTTTGATTCCTCTCGGCTTTTTACAATGTTTAGCTACGTGACCATATCCGCTACAGTTGTAGCATCTAAATGTTGTCTTAAAACCTGAAAAATTATTCGATTTAGATTTCTTGTAACTATTATATTTCGTATAATTTGTACCTTTACGTTTCGAAATTCTTTTTCTCTCTTTTAATAAAATGTCCTCTTCCATTATTATGGCTTTTATCTGTTCATATGTCATGTCTTCTCTAATTCTTGCTGACAAATTTGGAAAAGCTACCAACATATGAAGTTTCATGGCTTCTAATCTCCTATTCTCAGTCCAAGATTTATTCGTTAATCTTATTTTTCTCTCTATGTCTTCGAACTTTTCTATCCAATCATTCAATTCCATAGTTTTGGGATAATATTTTAGCGTATAAATGTCAGTTAAAACTAAATTACTCATGATTGTTTGTGGCTCTCGATAATCTACTATCTTTCTCATACATTTTGTGGGACATGGTTCGCCAAAAATTAATTTAGCATGGTCATTGTCTAACCATTCAAGTAAAACAGCTTTCGCATCACATAAATTTCTCGTGTCATTTTTGTCTAAAATTTTCGGATTGACCAAATCAAAAACTTTCGAAAAATTATATCGATTAACAAACATGTTAAATGATTCAAGCCAAATTCTAAAATCAATGCCTAAACTTAATTTCTTAGGTGTTACCTTTATTTTACTTCTATGTTCCTTTTCACTTCTACTCAACTCATTTCTTTCAATTTGATTAGTACAGGTATTAATGTCATTGTTCAAGGAATTATTTTCAATTTCGGGGTTATTCTTACCTTGATTTTGTTTTTCTATACTATTACAGGCAAGAAGACTATCAATGTCAAAATAATTTCTAAGTATATCTTCAAAGATTTTGTTACCTTTAGTCTGTGCCGCGTAGTTCTTTTCTTGCATCGATTCTATCGTCTTTAATTGGCTCGATCTCTCTTGTTCAGTGGCAGTTGTTGGTGTCTAAATAAGAGGCTGATTCGATGGCTGATTTTGTGTCTTTTTTGGTATCCGATATGTGTCTTTTTGTGTCGATTGTGTGGCTGGTATATTTGTAACATCGATGTCTAGATCACAATTTTCTTCTAGTGGATTTATATCTGGTCTGTTTTTTGTCGCATCATAATGAGTATTACTGGTCTCAATTTCCGCAACATCCTTTTGTGGGTACACTGTTGCAACCTCCTTCTCGCTGGTTGCTTGCAGCTGAATGGATTCACGTTCCTCTTCCCAGATCAGACCTGGTTGTTCAATGGGATCATGATCATAAGTCGGTAGATCTTTCATCTTATTATACGTCTCTTGGCAGTCTCTATCTACCACTCCCGTGTTCGCTAATTGTTCTTCAATTAATAAATTTAACTTTTTCAACAAACTTATCTCCAAACTGTGGACTAGGCGGATACACGATGCTGGGTCGATCGTAAAAAATCTATCCACTCCAAATTTGATGGCTTTTATGGCTCTCAATCTATTTACTGTCGTTCGTGCTTCGTTGTCCAATACTGACGATGCACCACTCAAAATTGCTTTGTCATTTTCATCATTTACCTGCATTTTCTCTTTTCCATCCGGTGCCATTGTGACAAGTGTCTGTGTTATTTTCGACTCTTTTACAATTTTCTGTTCAAATAAATAAACAACAGAAATATTAAATGTCTATTTTATGACTCGTCAAGGAATTTCATGTCTGCATAAACTAAAAAAAATAAATTAATATCAGCTACTAGTATTGCTATCACTTTGTGCGATCAGCTCTCTTTGTATTCCTTGAGTGTATTATGGGATCAATTGCCTCTACCATTTCGTGTTTAGAAACGAGGACTTGGACGCTTTATAACCTGGCCAGGATTATTTTTAGTATTTTTGTACCCAAATACTCTAATATAAATTTAATTTCATTTAAATCTTATCGACTTTTGTCAAACCTATTAACGTCCTTACATAATAGGATTTTCACATCAACTATAATTTATTCAACCATGGCAACCAGATTTTATAATAATTAATTTACTATCCAGACTTTTAAATTCAATCGTGAAAAGCTAGTAGCATCTTTTCACTCGAACGTGTATTCACCACATGTTATCAATCTACCAATTTTCATCATTTTCATCAAAAATATCACGGGAGATTACTTTTGCTAATTTCATCAACAGTTTATTTGTCTTTTACCGATATGCTCGTATTCATTAATGTCTTTTCTTTGTCTATCAAAATATTTATGTCTTACGAGCACATGGTGGGACCACGTTACGCAATTGATCCCTTAATTATCATTTATCTCAAGATTACATCAATTTATTTTTATTATCATTAACATCAATAAATTTCAATAGTTTAAAGTACACTTTTACTTACTGGTACTCTGCAGATAAAGTGTGGCGAGATTACTTTGTAGTTAAACGACGCCAGTTTTCTTGTCACATGTGCACATAAATACGAATAGTTTTAGATGGCTAACAATTATCATCAAAATCTAACACTTAATAAATGACTTACGTAAAATGACTCGAACACTTGATTTATCAATTGACTAGAACACGAATTACTCTATTTAATTTCACTATTTAATCTTTGCTCTGTATACCATATTGGAATAATACTCGGATATAAAGAGTAAACGTGTTTATTCTATAACGGTTATACAAGAAGTGTCGGCGAGTGTATGAAATAACATGGCGGAGTAAACTGGAATAGTTCTTCATGGAACATTCTGGAACTAGTTGTACATATCGATGTTATATCGATATAACATTGATAAGTTCTGCACCTGTATTATATATGTCTAAGCTCTCATTATAAGTTCTAGTTCCTTCTAGTTTACTTTTGTTGATACAAAATCCCACCTCATCTCATTCTTCATCATCATCATCATCATCATCACATCATTCTATATATATATGTCATATGTACAGTCTAGTCACGAAGTGTTTCCTCTACTACTTTCAATCGCATATCGCTGTTGCTTCGCCATTTACTTTTTCGTTTGTCAAATATATTTTAGTTGCGAAATAAACGTCTTAAAAGTCAAAAGTCTCAAGTTCTTTCGATGCTCGTTCTGCATACCTCACGCCATCGCTACGGTAGAACTTTGAGGAGAGACTTATAAAATTTAAATTGATGAACTAATTATTTTTTTTGAAATTTGATTTGCTGCTGTGCGTAAAATTTTTTATGTTTTTTATTAAGTAATACACGAAAAGTAATCGTGTTTTTCGAGAAAGTAACTCGAATTTTAATTTATTTTGAAAAAATCAAAATTTAAATTTGAAGAATAGCTGAAGTTCCAGACTCAATAACAGCCAATACTGGAAGTCATCGAACGCCAAATCCAGAGGGACCGCCAAAGAGATCGTGAGAACAGCCGAAGGAAACCTGCTCCCGTCATCGAGGACTCATCGAAGATCCATCATCGAAGACCCAACTGTTTTGGACAACCCACAACAAAAATTTAGGCAGGAAGTACAGAGGTCGACAGCATAAAAAACGTAAATCATTCGCCAGCGCAGCAGAAATTGAAAAGTAAAAATCATTGTAAAGGTAATATTTGATGAAATTAATTATTTTTTGTATTTCGTAATTGTATTTGAAGTGAGGCAAAAATAAGTAAATATAGTTAAAAATTATATGTCCCAAATTATAAACGTGTCTGAGTGTAAGATTGGAGAATACAATATTAAAAAGGAAGACTTAGAAGAATTAGTAAAAAAGTTTGAAGGAGAAAAAGTAGTTGATCTGAAAATCGAAATTTATAATTTACCACACGTAAAATACTATACAGGTGAAATAATATTGGAGTCTTTTGTAATAGATATATCGGGTAGAATAGAGGAAATCAGTACTTTAAAATATATTGTGATTTCAGAATCTTCAGTAAATTATTTTTCGAACAGAATTTACAGTTCTGCTAAATCGAAAGAGAAATTTATGAAAAGATTCTTCAATTGAATAAATTTAGAAAAGCTGGATAAAAAGGAAATTAGTGAAGAAAAAAATTTGATAGAAAAATTAGAAAAAGAATCAATTGAAAATAAAAAATATACACCCGTTAGTAATAAAGAAAATAATTTGTTAGGTTTTTATAAAACAGAGGAAGAAATGGCATCCACGAACGAAATTAAACCCATCCAAGCCCCACTCGGAAAAGTTTTTAATGGAAAATACTATTTAGATTGGCGTAGAATGATTATATCTGCCATCCGAGGTGCGGGATATTACGACATCTTTGGGGAACACGAATTTTTACAGCCATATATAAATAATATTGATGATTTAAATTTTCGACCAGACAAAAATATGATCAACTACTGTAAAATGCAGGATAACGCCAAAGCGTTTGTGTTAGAAAGAGTATCCAATGACATAACAAAACAGATACGAGATTGCAATACTGCAATTCTAATGCTTAAAAAATTAGATAATATTTATGGGACCAAAACTTCTGTTACAGCCAACATGGCAAAGGCAAAATGGTTAGAATTTAGGTTTCAGCCAGGTGGCAATATGAAAGGTTTTTTAAAAAAATGGTGTGAACTCGTAACAGATGTGAGAGACAGTGGGAAAGAAGTTACAGAAGCCGAAGAATTAGAAAATTTGCAATTGGCATTATGCTACGAGCAACAGATAGCTAAAATACAATATGAAAGGCTGCCTCCTAATGAAAAGAATTTGGATAATTTCAAAAGGATATTAAAAGAAGATTCAGACCAAAAGTACAGGGACCAAACTTTAAAGAAGCAAAATAATAATGGCAATAATCAAGCTACAAATACTTATAAGAATAATAATGGTAATGGAAATAATAATAGGTATAATTATAGAGGAAGATTCAATAGTAATTATCGAGGTAGAAATAATTACAGAAACCAAAATAATAATTATAATAATTTTAGAAATGGAAATAGAAACGGTTTCAATAATAATGGTCAAAATAGTAATAATAATGGTAATTCATCGGAACAAAACCAAAATAATGGTAATACGAATAATAATGGCAATAATGGTAATAATAACTATAGGGGAAACGGTTATAGAGGCAACCCCAATTATAGAGGAAATAATTATAGAAACAGTGGTAGAAATAATAACCAAAACAATCCTAAATGTTATAGGTGTGGGCAATTTGGCCATATAGCACAGAACTGCGTGAGTAATAATTCCCAAACGAATAATAATGAGAGTACAAATAATAGTCAGGGGAATTATCCACCAAAAACAAATTCAAATTCATCCAATAATAATAAAAAGGAGAATTCGGACCAACAGGTGAAAATGTCCTGTATGGTAAAAAAATTTAATAGTAATGGAGATTGGTTATTGAATGAATTAACTAATGAAAATAAACAAAATTTAGATGAAAATTACGAAACATTAAAAAACAGAGCAATTCTTGATGGAGCCGCGGAGGTCCACTTAACTTCCGATCTTGGTAAACTAATGGATGTAAAAAAATTCGTAACCCCAATTAAATTACAATGTGCGGGTAGAAATACTTTTTTATATGCTACACATACGGGTAGAATGATCATAAAAATTGAAAATTCCAAAAAAAATCAATCATTGATAGAACTAAATGACGTCCATTATGTGCCCGATTTAAATTTGGATATTATCTCGGCCATAAAAATAACAAATACAGGTATTATTAACATCGACCAACAAAAAGAAATAGCGAACATTTATTTTATTGAAACAGCGGAAATCATAATAACCGCCAAAAAAGAAGAGGGTATATTCTACATATACTATAATGTCGAAAATAATGATATAAAAAAAAAAAAAGATAAAGAGGATTATATGGATAAAAAAAATGTAATATGTGCCCCAGTTACCCAAGATACTAATGATGAATGGGATGATTTTACGGTAGAAATGGAAATTATTGAAGAAAACGAGAATACCCAACCATCTCAGGGGGGTGACGAAATTGAAATACCAAATGAACCCAATGAAAATAATAATACAGATGAACCTAAAATTAATAATAATAATATAAATAAAAAATTAATAATGCACAGGAGATTGGGACATTTAAATGCCAGATATTTACAAAAATTAAAAAATTTAGCAATTGGAATACCCGAAAACATTAATTTTAGAGATGAAGATTTCGTTAACTGCCAAATATGTTGTATAGCCAATAATTCGAAACTGGGACATACAGGAATAAGAACTAAACCAACCCGAAAATTGGAATTAACATCGTCAGATATCATGGGTCCATTCACGCCCTCTGTGGCTAATCAAAAATATATTTTAACCTTCATAGACCATTTTTCAAAATATACATTTGTCATGCCCATAACCAATAAAAATCAAGTAACAAACGAATTTAAAAATATCATAATGTCTATGAAAAATAAATTTCCGGAATACCCCATAGGGACAATAAGGTGCAATAATGCAAAAGAGTATACCGATACAAAAATAATAAATTATTGTAGAGAAATAGGCATAACAATGGATTATGTGGTTCCATATTCTCCCGAATTGAATGGTGTTGCCGAAAGGCAAAATCAAACATTAATGAGGAGAGTAAGGGCCATGTTAATTGATGCTAATCTCGATATAAAATACTGGTCTTATGCTGTCGTGACAGCAGCTTATTTAATCAATAGATCCCCTACTAAAGCAAATGAAGGTTTCAAAACACCATATGAATTATTTTACGGAAGAAAACCAAATCTAAAAAATCTAAAAGTATTTGGTGCACTCACATACAGACATATACGCATGGAGGTAATGAAACAAAATGCCACAAAAGCAAAATCTAAATCAAAAGATAAAATCGACCCAAAATTGGCGCACAGGGCAGAAAAGAACATATTAATGGGCTACACAAACACAGGGTATTGTCTGAGAGATCCATATAATTCAAAATCACATATATCATGCGACGTTAAAGTAGATGAAAGCCAAAATATAAAATCACTCTTAATTAATAAAAAACCTCTTACAATCAAATCGGCAGACTATGATTATGATTTGGGAATAATAAATCCTGTAGTTATGAATGTCAGAATGAAATATAATAAGGCCTACATAGAAGATAATATACCAAAATCATTCTCGGAAATTGAAAATAACCCTTTTAGAGAAGAATGGATAAAGGCCATTAATGACGAATTTGGTTCTCTCGATGATTTGAAAGTGTGGAAAGTGGTAGATTATGATCGCCAAAAATTAATAGATACGAGGTGGATCTTTACGATAAAATTTGACAAATTCGGGAACCCAAAACCTAAAGCCAGACTTGTGGCACGTGGCTTTAAGGATCGGACAGAATATGGCATTGCAGAAACACATGGACCTGTAGCATCCATAGGAACTATAAGGCTATTATTATCAATTGTAAATAAGGAAAAATTAATAATGATTCAATACGACGTAAAAACTGCCTACCTAAATTCACCCATTATAAGACCAATTTTTGTTAAAAGGCCAGAAGGTATTAATATAAATAAAAATCAAGTACTAGAACTTCAAAAATCAATTTACGGCCTAAAAACTTCTAGCAAATCGTGGTATGACTTATTGGACATTAAAGTAAAAGAAATGGGATTCGAAAAAACCAAAAGCGACAGATGCTTCTACATAATGAAAAATAAGGAAGAAAAAACATATTTCTTAAGTTATGTAGACGTAGTTAGCCAACATTGCAACTGAGCATACCAAAACTCGCAGGAAATTGGGTGTATGAGTTTTGAAAAACATTGATAACCTTTCGAGTTTGCCACTGAATGGAAAATGGATTACACAATTCATTGAAAATGAAGCATCCAAGATAACAAATAATCCAAAATTTTTTGTGGGCCTAGAAATAATGAGAGACATTGAAAATAACACAATAATAATTTCGCAATATAAACACATAGAAAAAATGATTAAAAAATTTGGAATCTCTGAACTCAAAAATACAAATACACCCATGGAAACGGGGTTAAAAATTGACAAAATACAAAATGGCAGAGATGACACAGAGTATAGATCGATGATAGGGGGACTACTTTATTTGGCAAGACTTACAAGACCGGACATATTATTCCCAGTAAATTTCTTTTCCCATTTTCAGAACAGTTCAAATGATACTTTAAAAAATTATGTAAAAAGGATATTCAGATACGTCAATACAACCAAAAATTATAATCTAAAATTTACATCAAAGGGGGATGGAATACAGGCATACATTGATACATCTTACGCACCCCAAGTTGACGATAAAAATATAGAATTACACAATCTGGATAAAGGGAAGTCAATAACTGGATTTATGCTATTTGCCTATGGAGACTTGGTGGAGTGGAATTGCTGCAAACAGACTATTCACGCCTCATCAAGTACCGCGGCTGAAATAATTGCAGTTTTTGACACCCTTGATACTATAAAAGTGATGCAGTATATAAATTTCGAAATTTTTGGGGAAAAATTAATAGTGGATATTATGGAAGACAACATTTCAACACAGAAAATATGTTCCGGGGGAAGTCAAAGAAAGTCGAGAGCCCTTATGATCAAGTGCTACTCCATTTGGAAGCTTTTGAGGAAAAAATAATATTTTTTAGAACAGTTACCTCCGAAAATCAATTAGCAGACATATTAACAAAATCGTTGGATCGGTCAAAATTCGAGAATATAATTGTGAAAATATTGAACGAAACCAACATATACACATAATATAATAATTAATTCATGTTAAAGTCAGAATATGTCCAAAAATTATTTCGTCCTATTCCAAGTACAAGTCGTAAAATGTTCGAAAATAAGTCATAACACGAAAATATTTGCTGAAAAATTAACCTTCAATCATTGTCAAAAATAATACTTAATAAGACCATTTACCAGAAAATACTTGTAACAGATAAATGCTCGACATCTCGAATATTGTAACAAAGAAAAAATTAGGAAAATCGAGCAAGTAAAAACCCTACAAATCGTATAATAAAAACCCTATACAATTTCCAACAAGCGTGAGAGAAATACATGTAATATTCCCACACAAATTTTTATGAAAAGAAACTCTCCGACAATAAACACAATAGAGATAAAAACCTATTACATGACCGCAAATTAAGATAAATCGAAAACGTTGCCTTATCTGAGAACATATTAGACGCCACTTCAAATACAATACAACGTACGAAATATAGTATACGATGCAACAAATATTATTCTGCAATCTTTTTCATGTTTATTTTTAAGATAAAATACGCAACGTACACTCCAATTCATTGAACTTACAAATGGAAAAACCTTTTGTCATATTTTTTCTCTCGCCTTCTTTTATTTTTATTCATTCGTATATATGTTCGAGAATATTTTTTTTTCTATTTTTAATTTTTTTTTGGTGTCTTTTTCTTTCGTTTTCGACTCGAATTATACGAGCGAAAAACTTATATATTACTCGAAATATTTTAATAATTATGCATGTTACCATTTTTTACTTTTTTATATTTTTATTTTTTTAAATTACATCACATATACCATATAATATTTACGTACACGATAGTGTTCATTATTGCATGCATGTTACCATATTTTTATATATATTTATTTATTTATTTTATACTAATTTGTTTTTACCAATTTTATTTCGAAGCACAGCGCAATAAAATTTTTTTTTACAAACCCAAGTTACCAAAAATAATAAACATACAAATTTAATATTTTTTTTATCTCGTAAATTTTTATTATGCATATATTTTTTTTCTGTACTTGTAATTTTTTGTGTATTTAATATTTTTTTTAGGAATAATAATTAATTTATTTTCAGAGAACATGATGAAGAAATTATTCGGCAAAATATCAGGGGGGTGTTGATACGAAATCCCACCTCATCTCATTCTTCATCATCATCATCACATCATTCTATATATATATATATGTCATATGTACAGTCTAGTCACGAAGTGTTTCCCCTACTACTTTCGATCGCATATGGCTGTTGCTTCGCCATTTACTTTTTCGTTTGTCAAATATATTTTAGTTGCGAAATAAACGTCTTAAAAGTCAAGAGTCTCAAGTTCTTTCGATCCTCGTTCTGCATACCTCACATCAACTTTCTCGTAATACTCTCTGTGATATCATTCCAACAATAAACCTTATTGTCTTATCAACAAAGTCGATATGTCCGTGTAAAAACTGCAAAGGGCGTAACAAGATGATTAATTATGTAATTGTTATTTGTTGATAATATTAAAAATTAAAATAATATTATAACGTTCTTCCCAAGTTATTTTAGACGAACGAAGTAGTCTATACAATATTACATCTTGGTTCTTCCGTTCTTTGTCGTTCGTACATTCAGAAGTTTTCTTACCTGCCTCAAATTGGTGCCAATTCGTTTGGATCAGTGACAATTCGAAAATTAAAATCATTAGATTTTTGTTAGCTAGTTCAAAATGGTTCGTTTTAAGCGAATGCCAATTAAACCCGCTTCCGGTGGCGGCATTCATTTTCCAGCAGCGTTAAAATCGATTCGGCTTGCTAGATATGGATGTGCTAATCGTCCATTTTATCATATAGTCGTTAATATGGTAAGAATTTTGAACAATGGGGAGTTTTTGGTGAAATTGTTTTGTATTTATCTTAATGTCTTCTTAAATTGCAGAATAGGAGGCATCAGCATGATCAGCCTATTGAGCAACTGGGTACTTACGATCCTCTACCGAATAAATACAATGAATCATTAGTTAGCCTTAATATTGAACGACTGAGATATTGGTTGTCTCACCATACAGTTATATCGAAACCAGTTGCCAAATTATTAGGTAAAGAATTTATTTTTCGAAACTATTTTAACAATGTTTCTTTCTCATTTTACTAGTATTTCCCCACGCTTGGCGTATATTTACTATCAGTTTTCATTATGTGATTTTCCTCATTTCATTAGGTCTGAGTGGTTTTTTACCGATTCATCCGGATTCTTATATTCATGCCTGGAAGAGAAGGCGAGAAACGTTGAAATTTGAGAAGAGTAGGTCAAATGAAAATGCTTCTTCTGATTTAGAGGAGAAGATCGAAACTTCTTCCAGTTGAAGATAGAACCAGTTCACAATTTAGAACTCTAGCTTGTCCCAGTTCGAACCTTAGATATGTATATTATTTTTAAATAAATTCGTATTTATCATTTAATTTTTTTATTCAAAAGTCGTAAATAACTATTATATTATTATACTTTCCTTGTTGGTAAATTGTAAAAAAGAAAATGCAATGTTCGGACACTCGCGACTGAAATTCAATAAAAGTTAAAACTTTGGATATCCACAGTCGACTGATAAGTTCTCTTCGGTGAACTTTTTACGCATGTTTTCGAAGAAAATCTGCATACTGAAATTGATGTTGTATTGAAACCTAGGGGTGAGGGTAGGTTCGTGTTTATTCTCATTACCACAAGAAAATTTTTGCACTATTGGCTGAAATTCATATATAAATAGATGTTACCCGCAGCTTCACCCGCGCTGCGTTCACGACTGGCTATTTTTTTATTTTCTTCTATTCCTTTTCGTTCATTTTTGTACCTTAAATGAAGAATTTTGTTGAAAATAGACAAATTTGTCGCCACATGAGCTAGAGGCGACGATGGTTTCAAAACTGCCTTGCAATAATGAATAAATACTGAAAATTTCATCTCGATCTGTCAAGTGGTTCTGAAGTTATGAGCAAACAAATATAGGTACTTCCACTGAGTTTTATTTATATATAGATAGATAGATGGTTGGATAGAAGATAGTTAGATATATAGAAAATAGACAAACAGATATATGATGTACCTATCGTTATAATAAACGTATAACCCGATTTTTTAAAACAAAATTCAACGAAAAGTGAAAATTATTAAGACAAAATTCAACGAAAATTATTCAGACAAAATTCAAGGCGCATGCGCCAACTATAAATGTTTTGTTGTTTTCATCATAAAGCGCGTTTAGAAAAGTTACCAGGGAAGGTAAAGTGTTACAGGGGCGTTCAAAAAGGTCATTTTGTACTTGGGACATTGGGAGAGTAGGGTACTGTTTAGAAATTTTTTTTTTACTGGGGAAAGTAATTTTTTTCCCCAACGGGAGACAGGGAAAATAATTCCCCAGGAAACTTCATATAATTCTTTGTACTAAAATGGAATATCTTTAAGCTGGTTCAGATTGTGATGTGAGGTGTGTGTATGAGAACCAAAAAATGAACACAAGACGACAGTTGCAGAAAAATATAATGTTGAAGATTGATTGAAGATCACATAAAAAAGAAACGCAAAAAACAAACCATCATGAATGTATTTCAACAACATACAAAAATGTCAGAGGCAAACTGAAGTTTGTTGATCAAAATATTTTCCCAGCTGGGAATCAGGGCAGCCAAATGGCGAAGCACAAAAACATATTATATATTTTATTTACAGGTTATGCAAAGTCATGTACAAATAATGTTATGTCATGAGGTTATGTGGGATCGTCTCCCAAAACCCCCCTGCAATTCCATATAACTAAATATATTTTGAAAAGAAAAAAATGGTAAATAAATAGTTGAATCCCAAAACATTTAAAAACATATAGTGTTACATAACAAAAGTGTTATTGAAAAGCAACAATTTGTGAGGATAATATTTAACCGAGAATCGTATTTTCAAGTAAAAACAGAAACGGATTTAATTCAACAACATTTAATGGACGATTAACGAATGGAAAAATACAGTTGACATTGTGAGTAGAGAAACGACGAGTTTCCCACTACAATGTAACAGTGTGTGTAGGAATATGAATACGAATATTACATGTTAAGAGTTCAGTGTTGCCAGGTAGTGTATAAGATATGTGAGAGTTACATGGACTCTGTCCGACACCCCTCTGGACTCTTATAGATCGAGTACAATATATATCTCAAAAAGTAAAAATAATAAAAAAATAGTAAATATGAAAAAGGAACATTTGTTTTAATAATAAAAAAAAAGAAGAAGGTAATATGAATTGACGGTTTTGTAAATGGTAACTAAGGTATATTGTTTCAAAAGTGTTTATTTATGTATATAAAAAAATGACTAGTATTATTTATGAAAAGTCATGTATATAATAAAAAAGGTAAGTACAATTCAGTCTATTGAGTTACTTATTATATTGTTTAAAGGTTCAAGAATGTCAGTTATCTGATAGTATAGATGTGAGTTTTGTATATAATTAGATTATGTGTAATTATGAATTGTGAGTTATTTTATTTTTATATATATTGTATTTGTTATGATAGGATCATTATGAAATAGCAATGTGAGAGTTACATGGACTTTGTCCGACACAATTACATAAATTATGATCGTCAATAAAAATGGTTCACAAATATATAAAAAATTAAAAATGACATTCATAGTATGGACTAGATGTGTGTGTGTGTGTGTGTGTGTGTGTGTGATCTTAATTTATTGTGGTGTGTGCATTTATAAAGTAAACATATATAATAAAATTATGTATCAATGCTGTGATATGGTCGGAAAGAATCGATGTTTGTTCATCTTAATTAAATATATATATATATATATATATATATATAAGTATTATTATTCATGTGTGTATATAGGAAAGAGTTATAGGACGTAGACTAGGTATTGTTGAAATCAATGGAAACATAAAGGGATACTGAATACTGTTGATACGAAATCCCACCTCATCTCATTCTTCATCATCATCATCACAGCATTCTATATATATATGTCATATGTACAGTCTAGTCACGAAGTGTTTCCCCTTCTACTTTCGATCGCATATCGCTGTTAGTTCACCATTTACTTTTTCGTTTGTCAAATATATTTTAGTTGCGAAATAAACCTCTTAAAAGTCTAAAGTCTCAAGTTCTTTCGATCCTCGTTCTACATACCTCACATCATGGTAGCCATCGCTACGGTAGAACTTTGAGGAGAGACTTAGAAAATTTAAATTAATGAAATAATTATTTTTGAAATTTAATTTGCTGCTGTGCGTAAAATTTTTTATGTTTTTATTAAGTAATACACGGAAAGTTATCGTGTTTTTCGAGAAAGTATCTCGAATTTTAATTTTTTTTTTTGAAAAATCAAAATTTAAATTTGAAGAATAGCTGAAGTTCCGGACTCAAATAACGGCCAATACTGGAAGTCAACGAATGCTAAATCCAGAGGGACCGCTAACGAGATCAAGAGAACAGCCAACGGAAACCTGCTCCCATCATCGAGGACTCACCGGAGATCCAACATCGAAGACCCAACTTTTTCGGACAACCCACAACAAAATTAAAGCAGGAAGTACCAAGGTCAACGGCGCAGAAAACATAAATCGTTAGTAAGCACAGCAGAAATTATAAGGTGAAACTATTGTAAAGGTAATATTTGATGAAATTAATTATTTTTCGTATTCTGTAATTGTATTTGAAGAGAGGCAAAAATAAGTAAATAAAATTAAAAATCATATGTCCCAAATTATAAACGTGTCTGAGTGTAAAATAGGAGAATATAATATTAAAAAGGAAGATTTAGAAGAATTGGTAAAAAGTTTGAAGGAGAGAAAGTAGTTGATCTAAAAATCGAAATTTATAATTTACCACACGTAAAATACTATACAGGTGAAATAATTTTGGAATCTTTTGTAATAGACATATCGGGTAGAATAGAGGAAATCAGTACTCTAAAATATATTGTGATTTCAGAACCTCAGTAAATTATTTTTCGAACAAAGTCTATAGTTCTGCTAAATCGAAAGAAAAATTATGAACAGATTCTTTAATTGAATAAATTTAGAAAACTGGATAAAAAAGAAAATCGAGAAGAAAAAAGTTTAATAGAAAAATTAGAAAAAGAATTAATCGAAAATAAAAAATACACACCTGTTTGTAATAAAGAAAATAATTTGTTAGGTTTTGAGAAAATAGAAGAAGAAATGGCATCCCCGAATGAAATTAAACCCATCCAAGCCCCACTCGGAAAGTTTTTAATGGCAAATACTATTTAGATTGGCGTAGAATGATCATATCTGCCATCCGAGGTGCGGGATATTATGACATCTTTGGGGAACATGAGTTTTACAGCCATATATTAATAATATTGATGATTTAAATTTTCGGCCAGATAAAAATATGATCAACTACTGTAAAATGCAGGATAACGCCAAAGCGTTCGTTTAGAAAGAGTATCCAACGACATAACAAAACAAATACGAGACTGTAATACCGCAATATTAATGCTTAAAAAATTAAATAATATTTACGGGACCAAGACTTCAGTTACGGCTAATATGGCTAAGGCAAAATGGTTAGAATTTAGATTTCAGCCAGGCGGAAACATGAAAGGTTTCTTAAAAAAATGGGATGAACTCGTAACAGATGTGAGAGACAGTGGCAAAGAGGTTACAGAAGCCGAAGAACTAGAAAATTTACAATTAGCATTATGTTACGAACAACAAATCGCAAAAATACAATATGAAAGTCTACCCCTAAACGAAAAGATTTAGATAATTTTAAAAGGATATTGAGAGAGGACTCAGACCAAAATACAGGGACCAAACGTTAAAGAAACAAAATAATAATGGTAATAACCAAATAATAATACATATCGGAACAATAATAATAATGGAAATAATAATAGGTATAATTATAGAGGAAGATTTAATAGCAACTATCGAGGTAGAAATAATTATAGAACCAAAATAATAATTATAATAATTATAGAAATGGGAATAGAAATGGTTTCAATAATAACGGTCATAATGGTCATAATACTGGTAATTTGACGGAACAAACCCAAAATAATGGTAATACGAATAATAATGTTAATAATGGTAATGGTAATTACAGGGGAACGGTTATAGAGGTAATCCCAATTATAGAGGAAATAATTTTAGAGGCAGTACTAGAATAATAACCAAACAACCCTAAATGTTATAGGTGTGGGCAATTTGGCCATATAGCACAAAATTGCGTAAGTAATAATTCCCAACGAATAATAGTGATAGTGCAAATAGTAATCAGGGAAATTATCCACCAAAAGCAAACCCAAATTCATCCAATAGTAATAAAAAGGAGAATTCGGACCAACAGGTAAAAATGTCCTGTATGGTAAAAAAATTTAATAGTAATGGAGATTGGTTGTTGAATGAATTAACTCGTGAAAATAAACAAAATTTAGAGGAAAATTACGAAATATTAAATAATAGAGCAATTCTTGATGGAGCTGCAGAGGTCCACTTAACTTCCGATCTGAATAAATTAATGGATGTAAAAAAATTTATAACCCCCATTAAATTACAATGTGCGGGTAGAAATACATTTTTATATGCTACACATACGGGCAGAATGATCATAAAAATTGAAAATTCCAAAAAAATCAGTCATTAATAGAACTAAACGACGTTCATTATGTGCCGAACTTAAATTTGGATATTATCTCGGCCATAAAAATAACTAACACAGGTATAATTAACATCGACCAACAAAAAGAAATAGCAAATATTTATTTTATTGAGACAGCGGAAATAATAATAACCGCCAAAAAAGAAGAGGGTATATTTTACATATACTATAACGTCGAAAATAATGATATAAAAAAAAAAAAAGATAAAGAGGATTATATGGATAAAAAAAATGTAATATGTGCCCCAGTTACCCAAGATACTAATGATGAATGGGATGATTTTACGGTAGAAATGGAAATTATTGAAGAAAACGAGAATACCCAACCATCTCAGGGGGGTGACGAAATTGAAATACCAAATGAACCCAATGAAAATAATAATACAGATGAACCTAAAATTAATAATAATAATATAAATAAAAAATTAATAATGCACAGGAGATTGGGACATTTAAATGCCAGATATTTACAAAAATTAAAAAATTTAGCAATTGGAATACCCGAAAACATTAATTTTAGAGATGAAGATTTCGTTAACTGCCAAATATGTTGTATAGCCAATAATTCGAAACTGGGACATACAGGAATAAGAACTAAACCAACCCGAAATTGGAATTAACATCGTCAGATATCATGGGTCCATTCACGCCCTCTGTGGCTAATCAAAAATATATTTTAACCTTCATAGACCATTTTTCAAAATATACATTTGTCATGCCCATAACCAATAAAAATCAAGTAACAAACGAATTTAAAAATATCATAATGTCTATGAAAAATAAATTTCCGGAATACCCCATAGGGACAATAAGGTGCAATAATGCAAAAGAGTATACCGATACAAAAATAATAAATTATTGTAGAGAAATAGGCATAACAATGGATTATGTGGTTCCATATTCTCCCGAATTGAATGGTGTTGCCGAAAGGCAAAATCAAACATTAATGAGGAGAGTAAGGGCCATGTTAATTGATGCTAATCTCGATATAAAATACTGGTCTTATGCTGTCGTGACAGCAGCTTATTTAATCAATAGATCCCCTACTAAAGCAAATGAAGGTTTCAAAACACCATATGAATTATTTTACGGAAGAAAACCAAATCTAAAAAATCTAAAAGTATTTGGTGCACTCACATACAGACATATACGCATGGAGGTAATGAAACAAAATGCCACAAAAGCAAAATCTAAATCAAAAGATAAAATCGACCCAAAATTGGCGCACAGGGCAGAAAAGAACATATTAATGGGCTACACAAACACAGGGTATTGTCTGAGAGATCCATATAATTCAAAATCACATATATCATGCGACGTTAAAGTAGATGAAAGCCAAAATATAAAATCACTCTTAATTAATAAAAAACCTCTTACAATCAAATCGGCAGACTATGATTATGATTTGGGAATAATAAATCCTGTAGTTATGAATGTCAGAATGAAATATAATAAGGCCTACATAGAAGATAATATACCAAAATCATTCTCGGAAATTGAAAATAACCCTTTTAGAGAAGAATGGATAAAGGCCATTAATGACGAATTTGGTTCTCTCGATGATTTGAAAGTGTGGAAAGTGGTAGATTATGATCGCCAAAAATTAATAGATACGAGGTGGATCTTTACGATAAAATTTGACAAATTCGGGAACCCAAAACCTAAAGCCAGACTTGTGGCACGTGGCTTTAAGGATCGGACAGAATATGGCATTGCAGAAACACATGGACCTGTAGCATCCATAGGAACTATAAGGCTATTATTATCAATTGTAAATAAGGAAAAATTAATAATGATTCAATACGACGTAAAAACTGCCTACCTAAATTCACCCATTATAAAACCAATTTTTGTTAAAAGGCCAGAAGGTATTAATATAAATAAAAATCAAGTACTAGAACTTCAAAAATCAATTTACGGCCTAAAAACTTCTAGCAAATCGTGGTATGACTTATTGGACATTAAAGTAAAAGAAATGGGATTCGAAAAAACCAAAAGCGACAGATGCTTCTACATAATGAAAAATAAGGAAGAAAAAACATATTTCTTAAGTTATGTAGACGTAGTTAGCCAACATTGCAACTGAGCATACCAAAACTCGCAGGAAATTGGGTGTATGAGTTTTGAAAAACATTGATAACCTTTCGAGTTTGCCACTGAATGGAAAATGGATTACACAATTCATTGAAAATGAAGCATCCAAGATAACAAATAATCCAAAATTTTTTGTGGGCCTAGAAATAATGAGAGACATTGAAAATAACACAATAATAATTTCGCAATATAAACACATAGAAAAAATGATTAAAAAATTTGGAATCTCTGAACTCAAAAATACAAATACACCCATGGAAACGGGGTTAAAAATTGACAAAATACAAAATGGCAGAGATGACACAGAGTATAGATCGATGATAGGGGGACTACTTTATTTGGCAAGACTTACAAGACCGGACATATTATTCCCAGTAAATTTCTTTTCCCATTTTCAGAACAGTTCAAATGATACTTTAAAAAATTATGTAAAAAGGATATTCAGATACGTCAATACAACCAAAAATTATAATCTAAAATTTACATCAAAGGGGGATGGAATACAGGCATACATTGATACATCTTACGCACCCCAAGTTGACGATAAAAATATAGAATTACACAATCTGGATAAAGGGAAGTCAATAACTGGATTTATGCTATTTGCCTATGGAGACTTGGTGGAGTGGAATTGCTGCAAACAGACTATTCACGCCTCATCAAGTACCGCGGCTGAAATAATTGCAGTTTTTGACACCCTTGATACTATAAAAGTGATGCAGTATATAAATTTCGAAATTTTTGGGGAAAAATTAATAGTGGATATTATGGAAGACAACATTTCAACACAGAAAATATGTTCCGGGGGAAGTCAAAGAAAGTCGAGAGCCCTTATGATCAAGTGCTACTCCATTTTGGAAGCTTTTGAGGAAAAAATAATATTTTTTAGAACAGTTACCTCCGAAAATCAATTAGCAGACATATTAACAAAATCGTTGGATCGGTCAAAATTCGAGAATATAATTGTGAAAATATTGAACGAAACCAACATATACACATAATATAATAATTAATTCATGTTAAAGTCAGAATATGTCCAAAAATTATTTCGTCCTATTCCAAGTACAAGTCGTAAAATGTTCGAAAATAAGTCATAACACGAAAATATTTGCTGAAAAATTAACCTTCAATCATTGTCAAAAATAATACTTAATAAGACCATTTACCAGAAAATACTTGTAACAGATAAATGCTCGACATCTCGAATATTGTAACAAAGAAAAAATTAGGAAAATCGAGCAAGTAAAAACCCTACAAATCGTATAATAAAAACCCTATACAATTTCCAACAAGCGTGAGAGAAATACATGTAATATTCCCACACAAATTTTTATGAAAAGAAACTCTCCGACAATAAACACAATAGAGATAAAAACCTATTACATGACCGCAAATTAAGATAAATCGAAAACGTTGCCTTATCTGAGAACATATTAGACGCCACTTCAAATACAATACAACGTACGAAATATAGTATACGATGCAACAAATATTATTCTGCAATCTTTTTCATGTTTATTTTTAAGATAAAATACGCAACGTACACTCCAATTCATTGAACTTACAAATGGAAAAACCTTTTGTCATATTTTTTCTCTCGCCTTCTTTTATTTTTATTCATTCGTATATATGTTCGAGAATATTTTTTTTTCTATTTTTAATTTTTTTTTGGTGTCTTTTTCTTTCGTTTTCGACTCGAATTATACGAGCGAAAAACTTATATATTACTCGAAATATTTTAATAATTATGCATGTTACCATTTTTTACTTTTTTATATTTTTATTTTTTAAAATTACATCACATATACCATATAATATTTACGTACACGATAGTGTTCATTATTGCATGCATGTTACCATATTTTTATACATATTTATTTATTTATTTTATACTAATTTGTTTTTACCAATTTTATTTCGAAGCACAGCGCAATAAAATTTTTTTTTACAAACCCAAGTTACCAAAAATAATAAACATACAAATTTAATATTTTTTTATCTCGTAAATTTTTATTATGCATATATTTTTTTTCTGTACTTGTAATTTTTTGTGTATTTAATATTTTTTTTAGGAATAATAATTAATTTATTTTCAGAGAACATGATGAAGAAATTATTCGGCAAAATATCAGGGGGGTGTTGATACGAAATCCCACCTCATCTCATTCTTCATCATCATCATCACATCATTCTATATATATATATGTCATATGTACAGTCTAGTCACGAAGTGTTTCCCCTACTACTTTCGATCGCATATGGCTGTTGCTTCGCCATTTACTTTTTCGTTTGTCAAATATATTTTAGTTGCGAAATAAACGTCTTAAAAGTCAAGAGTCTCAAGTTCTTTCGATCCTCGTTCTGCATACCTCACATCAACTTTCTCGTAATACTCTCTGTGATATCATTCCAACAATAAACCTTATTGTCTTATCAACAAAGTCGATATGTCCGTGTAAAAACTGCAAAGGGCGTAACAAGATGATTAATTATGTAATTGTTATTTGTTGATAATATTAAAAATTAAAATAATATTATAACGTTCTTCCCAAGTTATTTTAGACGAACGAAGTAGTCTATACAATATTACATCTTGGTTCTTCCGTTCTTTGTCGTTCGTACATTCAGAAGTTTTCTTACCTGCCTCAAATTGGTGCCAATTCGTTTGGATCAGTGACAATTCGAAAATTAAAATCATTAGATTTTTGTTAGCTAGTTCAAAATGGTTCGTTTTAAGCGAATGCCAATTAAACCCGCTTCCGGTGGCGGCATTCATTTTCCAGCAGCGTTAAAATCGATTCGGCTTGCTAGATATGGATGTGCTAATCGTCCATTTTATCATATAGTCGTTAATATGGTAAGAATTTTGAACAATGGGGAGTTTTTGGTGAAATTGTTTTGTATTTATCTTAATGTCTTCTTAAATTGCAGAATAGGAGGCATCAGCATGATCAGCCTATTGAGCAACTGGGTACTTACGATCCTCTACCGAATAAATACAATGAATCATTAGTTAGCCTTAATATTGAACGACTGAGATATTGGTTGTCTCACCATACAGTTATATCGAAACCAGTTGCCAAATTATTAGGTAAAGAATTTATTTTTCGAAACTATTTTAACAATGTTTCTTTCTCATTTTACTAGTATTTCCCCACGCTTGGCGTATATTTACTATCAGTTTTCATTATGTGATTTTCCTCATTTCATTAGGTCTGAGTGGTTTTTTACCGATTCATCCGGATTCTTATATTCATGCCTGGAAGAGAAGGCGAGAAACGTTGAAATTTGAGAAGAGTAGGTCAAATGAAAATGCTTCTTCTGATTTAGAGGAGAAGATCGAAACTTCTTCCAGTTGAAGATAGAACCAGTTCACAATTTAGAACTCTAGCTTGTCCCAGTTCGAACCTTAGATATGTATATTATTTTTAAATAAATTCGTATTTATCATTTAATTTTTTTATTCAAAAGTCGTAAATAACTATTATATTATTATACTTTCCTTGTTGGTAAATTGTAAAAAAGAAAATGCAATGTTCGGACACTCGCGACTGAAATTCAATAAAAGTTAAAACTTTGGATATCCACAGTCGACTGATAAGTTCTCTTCGGTGAACTTTTTACGCATGTTTTCGAAGAAAATCTGCATACTGAAATTGATGTTGTATTGAAACCTAGGGGTGAGGGTAGGTTCGTGTTTATTCTCATTACCACAAGAAAATTTTTGCACTATTGGCTGAAATTCATATATAAATAGATGTTACCCGCAGCTTCACCCGCGCTGCGTTCACGACTGGCTATTTTTTTATTTTCTTCTATTCCTTTTCGTTCATTTTTGTACCTTAAATGAAGAATTTTGTTGAAAATAGACAAATTTGTCGCCACATGAGCTAGAGGCGACGATGGTTTCAAAACTGCCTTGCAATAATGAATAAATACTGAAAATTTCATCTCGATCTGTCAAGTGGTTCTGAAGTTATGAGCAAACAAATATAGGTACTTCCACTGAGTTTTATTTATATATAGATAGATAGATGGTTGGATAGAAGATAGTTAGATATATAGAAAATAGACAAACAGATATATGATGTACCTATCGTTATAATAAACGTATAACCCGATTTTTTAAAACAAAATTCAACGAAAAGTGAAAATTATTAAGACAAAATTCAACGAAAATTATTCAGACAAAATTCAAGGCGCATGCGCCAACTATAAATGTTTTGTTGTTTTCATCATAAAGCGCGTTTAGAAAAGTTACCAGGGAAGGTAAAGTGTTACAGGGGCGTTCAAAAAGGTCATTTTGTACTTGGGACATTGGGAGAGTAGGGTACTGTTTAGAAATTTTTTTTTTACTGGGGAAAGTAATTTTTTTCCCCAACGGGAGACAGGGAAAATAATTCCCCAGGAAACTTCATATAATTCTTTGTACTAAAATGGAATATCTTTAAGCTGGTTCAGATTGTGATGTGAGGTGTGTGTATGAGAACCAAAAAATGAACACAAGACGACAGTTGCAGAAAAATATAATGTTGAAGATTGATTGAAGATCACATAAAAAAGAAACGCAAAAAACAAACCATCATGAATGTATTTCAACAACATACAAAAATGTCAGAGGCAAACTGAAGTTTGTTGATCAAAATATTTTCCCAGCTGGGAATCAGGGCAGCCAAATGGCGAAGCACAAAAACATATTATATATTTTATTTACAGGTTATGCAAAGTCATGTACAAATAATGTTATGTCATGAGGTTATGTGGGATCGTCTCCCAAAACCCCCCTGCAATTCCATATAACTAAATATATTTTGAAAAGAAAAAAATGGTAAATAAATAGTTGAATCCCAAAACATTTAAAAACATATAGTGTTACATAACAAAAGTGTTATTGAAAAGCAACAATTTGTGAGGATAATATTTAACCGAGAATCGTATTTTCAAGTAAAAACAGAAACGGATTTAATTCAACAACATTTAATGGACGATTAACGAATGGAAAAATACAGTTGACATTGTGAGTAGAGAAACGACGAGTTTCCCACTACAATGTAACAGTGTGTGTAGGAATATGAATACGAATATTACATGTTAAGAGTTCAGTGTTGCCAGGTAGTGTATAAGATATGTGAGAGTTACATGGACTCTGTCCGACACCCCTCTGGACTCTTATAGATCGAGTACAATATATATCTCAAAAAGTAAAAATAATAAAAAAATAGTAAATATGAAAAAGGAACATTTGTTTTAATAATAAAAAAAAAAGAAGAAGGTAATATGAATTGACGGTTTTGTAAATGGTAACTAAGGTATATTGTTTCAAAAGTGTTTATTTATGTATATAAAAAAATGACTAGTATTATTTATGAAAAGTCATGTATATAATAAAAAAAGGTAAGTACAATTCAGTCTATTGAGTTACTTATTATATTGTTTAAAGGTTCAAGAATGTCAGTTATCTGATAGTATAGATGTGAGTTTTGTATATAATTAGATTATGTGTAATTATGAATTGTGAGTTATTTTATTTTTATATATATTGTATTTGTTATGATAGGATCATTATGAAATAGCAATGTGAGAGTTACATGGACTTTGTCCGACACAATTACATAAATTATGATCGTCAATAAAAATGGTTCACAAATATATAAAAAATTAAAAATGACATTCATAGTATGGACTAGATGTGTGTGTGTGTGTGTGTGTGTGTGTGTGATCTTAATTTATTGTGGTGTGTGCATTTATAAAGTAAACATATATAATAAAATTATGTATCAATGCTGTGATATGGTCGGAAAGAATCGATGTTTGTTCATCTTAATTAAATATATATATATATATATATATATATATAAGTATTATTATTCATGTGTGTATATAGGAAAGAGTTATAGGACGTAGACTAGGTATTGTTGAAATCAATGGAAACATAAAGGGATACTGAATACTGTTGATACGAAATCCCACCTCATCTCATTCTTCATCATCATCATCACAGCATTCTATATATATATGTCATATGTACAGTCTAGTCACGAAGTGTTTCCCCTTCTACTTTCGATCGCATATCGCTGTTAGTTCACCATTTACTTTTTCGTTTGTCAAATATATTTTAGTTGCGAAATAAACCTCTTAAAAGTCTAAAGTCTCAAGTTCTTTCGATCCTCGTTCTACATACCTCACATCATGGTAGCCATCGCTACGGTAGAACTTTGAGGAGAGACTTAGAAAATTTAAATTAATGAAATAATTATTTTTTGAAATTTAATTTGCTGCTGTGCGTAAAATTTTTTATGTTTTTTATTAAGTAATACACGGAAAGTTATCGTGTTTTTCGAGAAAGTATCTCGAATTTTAATTTTTTTTTTTGAAAAAATCAAAATTTAAATTTGAAGAATAGCTGAAGTTCCGGACTCAAATAACGGCCAATACTGGAAGTCAACGAATGCTAAATCCAGAGGGACCGCTAACGAGATCAAGAGAACAGCCAACGGAAACCTGCTCCCATCATCGAGGACTCACCGGAGATCCAACATCGAAGACCCAACTTTTTCGGACAACCCACAACAAAATTAAAGCAGGAAGTACCAAGGTCAACGGCGCAGAAAACATAAATCGTTAGTAAGCACAGCAGAAATTATAAGGTGAAACTATTGTAAAGGTAATATTTGATGAAATTAATTATTTTTCGTATTCTGTAATTGTATTTGAAGAGAGGCAAAAATAAGTAAATAAAATTAAAAATCATATGTCCCAAATTATAAACGTGTCTGAGTGTAAAATAGGAGAATATAATATTAAAAAGGAAGATTTAGAAGAATTGGTAAAAAAGTTTGAAGGAGAGAAAGTAGTTGATCTAAAAATCGAAATTTATAATTTACCACACGTAAAATACTATACAGGTGAAATAATTTTGGAATCTTTTGTAATAGACATATCGGGTAGAATAGAGGAAATCAGTACTCTAAAATATATTGTGATTTCAGAACCTCAGTAAATTATTTTTCGAACAAAGTCTATAGTTCTGCTAAATCGAAAGAAAAATTTATGAACAGATTCTTTAATTGAATAAATTTAGAAAACTGGATAAAAAAGAAAATCGAGAAGAAAAAAGTTTAATAGAAAAATTAGAAAAAGAATTAATCGAAAATAAAAAATACACACCTGTTTGTAATAAAGAAAATAATTTGTTAGGTTTTGAGAAAATAGAAGAAGAAATGGCATCCCCGAATGAAATTAAACCCATCCAAGCCCCACTCGGGAAAGTTTTTAATGGCAAATACTATTTAGATTGGCGTAGAATGATCATATCTGCCATCCGAGGTGCGGGATATTATGACATCTTTGGGGAACATGAGTTTTTACAGCCATATATTAATAATATTGATGATTTAAATTTTCGGCCAGATAAAAATATGATCAACTACTGTAAAATGCAGGATAACGCCAAAGCGTTCGTTTTAGAAAGAGTATCCAACGACATAACAAAACAAATACGAGACTGTAATACCGCAATATTAATGCTTAAAAAATTAAATAATATTTACGGGACCAAGACTTCAGTTACGGCTAATATGGCTAAGGCAAAATGGTTAGAATTTAGATTTCAGCCAGGCGGAAACATGAAAGGTTTCTTAAAAAAATGGGATGAACTCGTAACAGATGTGAGAGACAGCGGCAAAGAGGTTACAGAAGCCGAAGAACTAGAAAATTTACAATTAGCATTATGTTACGAACAACAAATCGCAAAAATACAATATGAAAGTCTACCCCTAAACGAAAAGAATTTAGATAATTTTAAAAGGATATTGAGAGAGGACTCAGACCAAAAATACAGGGACCAAACGTTAAAGAAACAAAATAATAATGGTAATAACCAAAATAATAATACATATCGGAACAATAATAATAATGGAAATAATAATAGGTATAATTATAGAGGAAGATTTAATAGCAACTATCGAGGTAGAAATAATTATAGAAACCAAAATAATAATTATAATAATTATAGAAATGGGAATAGAAATGGTTTCAATAATAACGGTCATAATGGTAATAATAATGGTAATTTGACGGAACAAAACCAAAATAATGGTAATACGAATAATAATGTTAATAATGGTAATGGTAATTACAGGGGAAACGGTTATAGAGGTAATCCCAATTATAGAGGAAATAATTTTAGAGGCAGTACTAGAAATAATAACCAAAACAACCCTAAATGTTATAGGTGTGGGCAATTTGGCCATATAGCACAAAATTGCGTAAGTAATAATTCCCAAACGAATAATAGTGATAGTGCAAATAGTAATCAGGGAAATTATCCACCAAAAGCAAACCCAAATTCATCCAATAGTAATAAAAAGGAGAATTCGGACCAACAGGTAAAAATGTCCTGTATGGTAAAAAAATTTAATAGTAATGGAGATTGGTTGTTGAATGAATTAACTCGTGAAAATAAACAAAATTTAGAGGAAAATTACGAAATATTAAATAATAGAGCAATTCTTGATGGAGCTGCAGAGGTCCACTTAACTTCCGATCTGAATAAATTAATGGATGTAAAAAAATTTATAACCCCCATTAAATTACAATGTGCGGGTAGAAATACATTTTTATATGCTACACATACGGGCAGAATGATCATAAAAATTGAAAATTCCAAAAAAAATCAGTCATTAATAGAACTAAACGACGTTCATTATGTGCCGAACTTAAATTTGGATATTATCTCGGCCATAAAAATAACTAACACAGGTATAATTAACATCGACCAACAAAAAGAAATAGCAAATATTTATTTTATTGAGACAGCGGAAATAATAATAACCGCCAAAAAAGAAGAGGGTATATTTTACATATACTATAACGTCGAAAATAATGATATAAAAAAAAAAAAGATAAAGAGGATTATATGGATAAAAAAAATGTAATATGTGCCCCAGTTACCCAAGATACTAATGATGAATGGGATGATTTTACGGTAGAAATGGAAATTATTGAAGAAAACGAGAATACCCAACCATCTCAGGGGGGTGACGAAATTGAAATACCAAATGAACCCAATGAAAATAATAATACAGATGAACCTAAAATTAATAATAATAATATAAATAAAAAATTAATAATGCACAGGAGATTGGGACATTTAAATGCCAGATATTTACAGAAATTAAAAAATTTAGCAATTGGAATACCCGAAAATATTAATTTTAGAGATGAAGATTTCGTTAACTGCCAAATATGCTGTATAGCCAACAATTCGAAACTGGGACATACGGGAATTAGAACCAAACCAACCCGAAAATTAGAATTAACATCATCAGATATCATGGGTCCATTCACGCCCTCTGTGGCTAATCAAAAATATATACTAACTTTCATAGACCACTTTTCCAAATATACATTTGTAATGCCCATAACCAACAAAAATCAGGTAACAAACGAATTTAAAAATATTATAATGTCCATGAAAAATAAATTTCCGGAACACCCCATAGGAACAATAAGATGCGATAACGCAAAAGAGTATACGGATACAAAAATAATAAATTACTGTAGAGAAATAGGCATAACAATGGACTATGTGGTTCCGTATTCTCCCGAATTGAATGGTGTTGCCGAAAGGCAAAATCAAACATTAATGAGGAGAGTAAGGGCCATGTTAATTGATGCTAATCTCGATATAAAATACTGGTCTTATGCTGTCGTGACAGCAGCTTATTTAATCAATAGATCCCCTACTAAAGCAAATGAAGGTTTCAAAACACCATATGAATTATTTTACGGAAGAAAACCAAATCTAAAAAATCTAAAAGTATTTGGTGCACTCACATACAGACATATACCCATGGAGGTAAGGAAACAAAATGCCACAAAGGCAAAGTCCAAATCAAAAAATAAAATTGACCCAAAATTGGCGCATAGGGCAGAAAAGAGCATATTAATGGGCTACACGAATACAGGGTATTGTTTGGGAGATCCATATAATTCAAAATCACATATATCATGCGACGTTAAAGTAGACGAAACCCAAAACATAAAATCACTCTCAATCAATAAAAAACCCCTTACAATAAAATCAGCAAATTATGAGTATGATCTAGGAATAATAAATCCTGTAGTTATGAATGTCAGAATGAAAGCACAAACTTTCCAACGATTCATCAATGGACTGTTTAGGGAATTGCCGTTTGCATATGCATACCTGGATGATATTTGCATTTGCTCTGAAGGCGGTGAGCATCAGCACGAGGAGAATGTGAGAGCCGTGGTACAGCATATACACGCAGCCGGACTCACTATCAACGTAGGCAAAAGCTTATACGCACAGACCGAAATTGACTTCCTCAGCTACAAAGTCTCGACTGAAGGCATTTCCCCCTTGAAGACCAAGGTAGAGCCAATATTGAATTTCCCGAAGCCCTCAAATGTCGCAGAACTCAGGCGTTTCTTGGGGATGGTGAATTTCTATAGACGTTGCATGAAGAATGCAGCAGCCGAACAAAGTAAGCTGTTTGCACTGATAAAGACAAGCAAAAAGAAAGATAAAACTCCACTCGAATGGAACGAAGAAGCCAAACAGGCCTTTGAGAATATCAAAGAAACACTGGCAAATGCAACTCTATTGGCTCATCCAGACGAAAGTCTGCCGTTACGTGTAAGTACAGATGCATCCGATTTTGCTATTGGTGCAACTTTGTACCAATTGGACACAAACAACATCAAACTACCGCTAGCTTTCTTCTGGAGGAAGCTCTCAAAAACAGAAAAGAATTACAGCACATACGATAGGGAATTGCTTGGAATTTTTGCTGCGTTGAAGCATTTCAGGCACCAGTTAGAGGGTAGATGTTTTTCTGTGTATACTGACCATAAACCCCTAACATATGCCTTCACACAAAAAGCAGAACCGGCATCTCCGAGAAGAGCACGACAATTAGACTATATTGGTCAATTGACTACCGACATTCAGTATATAAGTGGAGAACTTAACACTCCAGCTGATGCTCTGAGTAGAATCAAAGCTATCTCGGTTCCTGTCCAATTGCCTTATGCTGAAATAGCTAAAGCACAGCTTAAGGATGCAGAACTGCAGGAGTTGTTATCGAACGATGATACTACTCTCAAATTGAGACAGCGAAAAATTCCCGGTACTGATGTTTTATTAACATGTGACATCAGTACAGGTAAGAATAGGCCATTTCTACCGTTAAATATCGCAGGTTGGCTTTCAACAGTGTACATAATCTGTCACATGCTGGGCCAAAATGTAGTGCTAAACTAATTTCGGAAAGATTTGTATGGCCACGAATGAAGTCTGACTGCAACAAATGGGCTCGCAGTTGCCTGAACTGTCAAGATTCCAAAGTAGGAAGACACACTCGTTCACCCCTCAAATCCTTCAAACAAACAGAGCGGTTTAAAACGGTTCACATGGATCTGGTAGGCCCATTGCCACCATCCCAAGGACACAGATACCTGTTGACGATAATAGACAGGGCAACACGATGGCTGGAAGCAATCCCTCTACACGAGATGTCAGCTCCCACAGTAGCTGCAAGGTTATACGATACCTGGATTGCGAGGTATGGCGTACCAGAAGTCATAGTCACAGACCAAGGTCGCCAATTCGAGAACTCGCTCTTCAAAGAGCTGGCAAATAAGCTTGGTGTTCAACACAGTCATACCACAGCTTACCATCCTCAAGACAATGGCAAAATCGAGAGATGGCATAGAGCTCTCAAAGCCTCCATCATGTCCCATGATACCAAGAGATGGGTAGAAATACTTCCTACCATCCTTTTAGGCCTTCGATCTGCCCTACAAACCGATACAGGTCACTCTGCAGCGCAATTAGCGTTCGGCGAAGAGCTACGCCTCCCAGGGGACTTCTTCACAGAATCGAAAGAAGTTAGCCCCGAAATAATGGTACAAAATATACGAAATGATGCCAACAACTTTCTAAAACAGGCAGCTCGCCATGGCCAGCCCAAGATTTACGTCTCAAAACACTTGGCCAATACCTCACACGTATTTGTTAGAGACGAAAAAATGAGATCTGCGCTGGAGAAACCATACACCGGTCCTTACAAAGTAGTATCACGAGATGAGAAAAACTTCGTGATACTCATAGCAGGCGAACCTCGAACAATTTCAATCGACAGATTGAAGCCTGCTTATGTGGTAAGTGACGACAAAAGAATTAAAAGGTTACACAAGGAAGGCACAGAAAATATACAGACGGATTCACCAATAAACACAGAAGAATCCGTCGAGAAAAGTGAGAAAAATACCTCACAACAGAAGATATTGAAAAAGTCAGTAAGATTTGCGGACAATGTTACAACTAAAACATTTGATCCCGAGGCCCCCTTATGCCCACGTAAAAGAGGCAGGCCCCCTGGCAGTAAAAAACGTAAAAAATCCCGACCTTCTCGCACGTCTGAGAGGTTAATGCGAAAATAAATAAAATTTACTCCTGAAAAAGTAATATCCGCTACGAAGTTAAAACCCGCCTAAAAATATGCGAGGAATATCGGAACTCCGTGAGACAAAAGAAACTCCGGAGATAAGCGAACGAGGAATGCCAACAAAAAGAAGAAGACAGGAATAAACAAATCCACGTGCAATACGGAAACAAAATATTGCAACGTGCGTTTACCGTTAAACGCAAAGTTTATCTCTACGACGTGACGTCACAAACGGAGATTCCTTTGTAGTAAAAAATTAAAAAATTATATTCACTGAACTTATTTCAGGCATAACTCTGCTTAAACCGATCAGAACTTAACCGGAAAACTTGTATACGGCCGAGAATTTTAAGCGCTATCCCCTCTACATGTCGATAAGAAGATACGGAAATAAAGAAAAGTAACTGTAATGGTAAATCAAAAAATGATGTAAAATCACCCATTTCAGAACCGCCAGAATACTTGGACGTGTCTTCTGATATTTTTTGCTTGCTCTTTTCCTGTAATAATTCTATGTCGCTTCCACGACCTTTCCCGAAATCCGCCACCTCCCAACTCGCCCGGAAAACTGCTGAGCCTTCACAGACTCAGCGGAAGACCGAGCAGAAGTCGGAGCTGGACCGGATAGAGGAGGAGCTGCTTATGGACACGGCTCCTCCGGTAGACAAAGTCCTAGCGGAGATGACCACTCTGCTTCCTCCCATCATTTCCCCTCCTCGGTCACCCAAGGAATCGGTCCCGGAACCACCGAAACCCGAGGAGACGATGAAGTTCCTGTTCACGGCAGAGAGGGCCGCAAACGAGAAGGCGAAGATGGCCACATGGACATTGGAGAGCTCAAACTCCCCGATGCTCAGAAGGCCAGTCTTCAAACGTCCGCTGCCCCCTCACTCCCGTCATCATCCCTACGCCAGAACAAAATCTGTCCAACCGAGGCGTAGGGGAGAGGACAGCCGGGCAGCCTATCTGGCCCGAATGCACGCCCGTAGGGAATCTTACGAGTGCGTCGGGGCCGCAGTAGGAAGCGCCCTGGCTAAGTGGGAAGCCGACCAGAGACGTAAGTAAAACCCGCACGTCCCCCAGGCCTTGCGCATTTTTGGTCATTTTTGCGGCGCAAAAACTGGGGGGAGTAGCTGTGGGGACTCTACAGTATGAGGTTAGGGGCTCGGACCCCTCGATGACAGTCGCCGCCCCAAAGGGCAGGCTAACTTATCGTCCTCGTGACGTTAAACAAACACACAATTACGTTCGATCGTAATTACCGGCAAACACACACAGGTAATGTACGAGTACGAATCGTGATGTCATCCATCAATCAATGTCATGACTCGTACACGAACCGGCCAGCCGTTACCTACGATAGTAGGGGATGATGCAACCTGGCCGTCCTTATCAACGTACGTATTATATTACGTACGTGTGTCTGTGTGTGTGTGCCAGAACCCGTATAAAAACTCTCAGAACCGGCTCTAAAATCGCCAGTGTTCGGTTTGGTTCTGGCTTACCCATACGCTTGTATGAAGTAGCTGAACACGCTTAAATTCTGTTGAATTTCCTTCTGGTGAGAATATCTCTTACGACAAGGTATTCCACAAATTTAATTATTTTTTCACCTTCTAATTTTTTTATTAAGTCGTTAAAATCTTCTTTTAGTAATTTGAATTTTTGTAATTTATTTTCTTGTATATTAACGTATTCAGACATATATTATTGGCTCAACACAATGTTTTAACCCCAACACAAAATTAGTTAATCACAATATATACTACCTATAATAGAAATTTTTCGTTGAATGTTGTGCGATGTATTTGATTTTTGTTTCTTGGATACTAACTGATGTTTTCTTCCATTTAATTTTGACAGTAGTGTTGACCCAAAAAATGATGGTCTCTGGTGGGTAGATCCTCTGTGGGTTCTCCGAAGATGAGAACAAATGTCGACTATCAGTGGTTTTCTAGATTCTTTGGTGGTCCTTATTGGATTTGCAGTTTCATTACTTCCAGGATCAGCCGTTAGTAAATCAGGAACTTTTAATTTAAATTTTCAAAATGAAATCAAAAAATCAAATATTCAAGCTACTATAAATCTCAAAAAATACGAAAATATTTCGTGTAATTATTCACATTAAATTCAAATTTTGCACAGCAAATGATTCTCATAAACATTTAATTATATTCTGCTTTAACTTTTACTGTCTTCTAAGTTTTGTGTTTAAACTGTAGCGATGGCTACCATGATGTGAGGCATGTGTATGAGGACCAAAAAATGAATACAAGACGACAGTTGCAGAAAAATAGAATTCAACGACTAAAACGTGAGGCCTTCTGCAGCTCCTCAGGAAAGGCGAACCAAATACCATTTCCAAACAAGCGAATTCTTTTGATATTTAAGGTTGTTGTTTTCTCTGCACCCTCAGCCATCATCAGCAATTGGATTTTCATGGACAACATGATGAAAAAGTAACATGAAATTCCAAAACTTTTGTTTATTTATGAAAAATTTATGAGAATTTTCTAATTTGTAGGTTCATTTGCGACAGATTCTAATTTGCACTCAAATAGGAATAAAGTGTGAGATCGTTTAGATTCAATAATATTTATTCACACGTAATTAATTGATCAAAGTGAAATTAGAAAATTCAAGTTTATATATACATGAAACGAACAAACGGAAAATAAATCTGTATATCTGGGTCAACAGTGAATGACCGTACAAATGAATGAAGTAAAGTATCAATGAAACATTATCGGGAATAAGATACGAAGTCGATGACAATAACAAAGAAAAACTTTCAAGTCAAGATTAGTCGAAAATGTTGTCATCGGATAATAGAATGAATGAGGTAAATGAATGAAATTACGTAATAGTTGATAAACAGTTCTCATTCAGTAAATTATTACCTCTCAACATCTCAGCCTAGGTCATACATAAATAAACATGAAAAAGGTCGAAATCTCGCAAGTATGAGCGAGATTTGGTGTTATCCGAGGAAAGACAATTTTGTCTTTTACATCCCCACACCAAGAACATAAAATAGATTCACAAATACAAATAAACTATAGAATAATACATAAAATATACAGAAAAGGTGAAAATTCGTCGTTCGATACAAATTATCTTAAATATAAGGGTACAGTTTTGATACGTGATACAAGTTGGATTCCTGCTTTTGGTAGCCAGAGTCAACCTGAAAAATAGAATTTGATATTTGTTTAATACGTTATCTCCTATTTAAAAATTACTTTTTTCTTTATTTTTGTCGAATCTTTCTTTGTTAATTTTTTGGTTCTTGCACGAATTTTCAAAAGCGGTCTGTCTATCTTTGTCTAAATTGTTTGTTTTGTCTCCAAATTCTGAAATTATTTCAAATTTTACGTTATTCATTAAATAATTTGCAGAAAATTTTGTTACAGAGTGAATAGTGTTATTATATTCTTTTACACATTCTTCCATAACGACAGACCATGATTTTTTTTTGTTTTCTTGATTTTCGTTAATTTTACATCGTAATCTGTTTACTAATGTTTGATTTAATGTTTGATTTAATCCGTTAGAAAAAGGGCAATCTACTGCCATAAAAATTAAATTGATGTTTTTTTGAATGAAATCTTTAAATTCTTTGGAGTTTATTCCTCCATATTGATCGGCCAGTAGATTAGAAATATTGTGACCATTTTTTAAAACATCTTCTATTATTTTAATAAAATCTTTGGCGGTTTGTGTTTTTGAAGTTAAAATGTAGGCAAATCTAGAAAAATGGTCAACTAATAAATGACAATATTTTTTTTTTGAGTTATTGCTTGAAAATCCGCCTATTATGTCAAGGGACATATATTCGAAAGGCCTTGTAGCTGGTCCAAGATGAGAAAGATGACCGAACTTAACCGGAATTCGGGTTTTATTCTTGATACAAATGGTGCAATTTTTGCAGAAATCTTTTATGAGTACTCTGAAATTTTCATTGTAAAATTTTAGAAAGAGAGTGAGTTTGATCTGTTTGGATCCGATATGTCCAAATTTCAGATGAGTCTTTCTTATTAGTTCTTTCGCAAAATTGTCAGAAATTATTATTTTTTCTTTAGGAGCTTTATATTTTGAAAATATTACGTTATTTTTTTCTGAAAGATTATCTTTTTTTATTTTTTTAAAGTCTTTAAGTGCCGTTTTTTGATCGTTTATAATGTCTTTTATATCAATGAAATTTACTACTCTGAGTTCAGAGGAGGCCTCGAAATTTTCAAGAACTGGATTGCGAGACAAACAATCCGCTTCATTATTAGTTTCTCCCGGCACATATTTTATTTCAAAGTTAAATTGGGATAATTGTAACATTAATTCTCTGAGCTCGTCATCGTATTTTGTATTAATTTTCATATTTTCTAGAGGTTTGTGATCAGAGAATACTTTAAATTTTAATCCCAATAGTCTATGTCTCCAATACATTAATGCTTCTTTGATTGCTAAACATTCTAAAAACACTGCTTTTTTCCTTTTTTGGGCCTCGTTTAATTTCTTTGAGAAAAAGGCAGTTGGTTTAAATGAACCATCATCTTGTTTCTGTTTTAAAATTGCACCAATTCCTTCTAGGCTGGCGTCAGTCTGTACAATTGTTTCCCTTTTTGGATTGAAAATAGCTAGGCACGGTTCGGAACATAAAATTTCTTTAATTTTTTTAAAACTTTCTTCACATTTATCATTCCATAAGAAGGGGACTTTTTTTAAAAATAAATTGTGAAGGGGTGCTAAAATCATAGAGGAATTTGGTAAGTAGGAACCATAAAAATTTATTTTGCCAAGAAATTGTCTGACATTTTTTTTATTCTTGGGGGTGGGGAAGTCCCAAACCGGTAAAACATTATCAAGAATGGGGTAATTAGCATTGTTTTCGATATAATGACCTATATATTTTACTTTACTGTGGGCTAAATCACATTTGGTTAAATTTAGTCTGAAACCTTCTTCTTAGACAGCAACAAAGAGTTTTTTTAAGTGTTCTTAATGTTCTTTGAAGGTTTTTGAAAATATTAAAATATCGTCTATATAATTAACACAAAAATCATCTAGGTCTTTTCTTTTTAATATATTTCTTAAAATTCGTTGAAAAATAGCAGGGCTGGTTTTCAATCCAAAGGGCATGTTTTTTCCAATTGTAATGTCCAGTCTGAGTCACGAAGGCAGTCTTGTATCTATCTTTCTTTCTTATAGGTATGGACCAGAAGGCACTATTGATATCAAGGACTGAAAACCATTTACAATCTCTTGCTTTTACTATCAAATCTTCTATGTGGGGGAAAGGTTGACTCTCAGGAACTATTATCTTATTAAGGGCGGAATAATCAACATACATTCTATTTTTTACTTTGACGCCCTCTGCATTTTTCTTAAATGCTAAAGTGACAGGCTCAGCAAAGGGAGAGGTTAATTCCTCGATCATATCAGCATTAAGCAGCTGAGTGATCTGATTTTCTATCTCTTTTTGGTCTATAATATTACATCTGTAAGGTTTGCGCAAAATATATTTATGTTCTGTTAATTTTATGGTGGCACAGTAGTCAGTGACCTTTCCGACATCATATTTACTTTTGGCAAAAACATAATTAAAATCATGTATAACCTTTTTTAATTCTTCTTTCTTTTTATCATCTAGGTGATCTAAATTTAATTCTGTTTTAGATATTTTTATATTAAAATTTTCTAAATTATTATTGCTATTATTGTTATGAAAATTGTTAAATTGATTTCTTTTTCTCTGATGGATTCTCAAATTCTCGTCTTGGCACAAGCCAAATTCCTGAATCAGATCAAGACCTATTAAGAAATTGTGATCAAATTCCTTTTCGTTAAGCACAAAAACGAAAACATCTTTACTTTGGGAAAAAATTTTTACATTAATTTTGGCAAGTCCCAATACTTTGCCATGACCGCTGATCATCCGAAAAGATTTTTCTATAGATTTAAATGCCTTTATTTTCATGGAGTTTATCAGATTTCTGTTGATTATTGAAATATTTGATCCAGAATTGTAAACTCCTTTGCAGAAAACTTTATTATTGAGGCATAAGTTAATTTTGATCAGCGGCGAATAAATTAGTTTTTTGTCTCTTCATCAGATAGAGAATTTTCAACTTCTATTTTATTAACAGTTTTCTTATTAAAGAGCTTGTCTTTAAACCAACACAGGGCCTCGGGGTGAAACCTCTCCGAGTACCCTCTTTTCTCACAGTTGGGACAAGGTTTCTTTTCGGAATTATTCTTCTTTTCAACAGTTGTTTTTTATTATTATTATTATTATTATTATTTTGTTCAGGTTTATTTACGTTAAAAGATGTTTTAGAATTATTTTTTTGAAAATTTAAATTTTTCTTTGGGTCATTCACTCTGTCTTCCGCCTCGAACTTTTTTAATTTATCATGCAATATTCTCAGAGAAGTTACGACATTAGTTTTGAGGGAATTTTGAATGTGGACAGGTAGGCCGAGAACAACTAAGTCTAAAATTACAAAATCTGGTAAATTTCTGTCTATTTCTAAGAGTAATTTTTCTTTTTTAACCACAAATTCGATGTACGACCCACTCATATATCTATAATTGTATGCATACCAAATTGATTTCCAAGATGAGTCCCCGAAAGTTTCGATCAGATCAGCTCTCCAATTTGACCATGCAGAATTGAGTCCCAGCTTCCTCTGATTTATGACAATCCAGTCTGCCATTGATGATTCGAAGCAACTCTTGAACACTTCTATTTGTTTCTGACCATCCAATTTGAAATGTTGGGATTCCCTCTCGAAGGAGTCGCACCATGCTGTAGCATTTTTGTTTTTGGGCGAAAATTTTTCAATTAAAAAATGTTTTATGATGCTAATGACGGACTCATCTTTGTCTTTTGTAGGTGGGGTCATTGACTCTGCATCCTCTTTCAGTTTGACCTGGTCTGGTGGTGAAAATTCTGGTAACAGGAATTCTTTGAAGACGAAGTTGTCATCACTGTCCATATACAGCTTCGCAATCTCTGGTGGGATAGACACATTGATAGTTCTGTATTGTCCTCTATTTCTAAGTACGGATGCTACACTTTTTGGAGAAACCAAGGTCATGAGTTCTTTGTGGAGTGAGGCCTTCTGCAGCTCCTCAGGAAAGGCGAACCAAATACCATCTCCAAACAAGCGAATTCTTTTGATATTTAAGGTTGTTGTTTTCTCTGCGCCCTCAGCCATCATCAGCAATTGGATTTTCACAGACAACATGACAAAAAAGTAACATGAAATTCCAAAACTTTTGTTTATTTATGAAAAATTTATGAGAATTTTCTAATTTGTAGGTTCGTTTGCGACAGATTCTAATTTGCACTCAAATAGGAATAAAGTGTGAGATCGTTTAGATTCAATAATATTTATTCACACGTAATTAATTGATCAAAGTGAAATTAGAAAATTCAAGTTTATATATACATGAAACGAACAAATGGAAAATAAATCTGTATATCTGGGTCAACAGTGAATGACTGTACGAATGAATGAAGTAAAGTATCAATGAAAACAAATTGATTTGTATTGCTAGACAAATACAAGCCAAAGCTTTGAGAAGCTGTTATTTAGAGCCTGTATATTTATTTAATTATACCATTGACTATATATATAGTACTGGATCTGTAAAGATCCATAAGATCAATGTATTTTATAATATCAAGAAATGCCAGTGAAAAAGTAGGCAACCCTAGTGTACCTTCTATGTATTTTTGACATTTTGCTCAAGTTCACCAATTTAGAATACATCTGATAAAGACATCCCTTAAATTCGCAAAGATAGCATACACAAAAATTAAGCAAAATACCTCAAAAGGTATACTCTGGTTGCCTGTTTAGCACTGGCATGTCTAATCAGAAATCATCTTTCTTCATTAGTCCACTACTATACATATAGTTAAAGAGATATTACGATCTATCATTCTGCAAATTTTGTTTCAATTGCGATTCAGTGGTTCATGCGTAGAAGTGATTGGAAAAATACCAAGCTATTGCTATGCCAAAAGAAAAGAATATAAAGTCCAATTGAACCATAGAAGCAGGTCCAAAGCAGGCTTGCTTCTATTTAATTTTATAAGCAATCTGTTAATAATGTGTGTACAGTTCTTACAACTTCACAATATGTTTTATTACAAATTCCTTTGACACTTCATTTTAAATGTAATTTTTACACAGAATTCTATTAATGAATTTAAATGAGTAGCTGAGCTAAACTATGCATTAATAACACTGATGGAAGTGCATAATTTCTTTTTAACAATTTTTTAATTATTTTCAATTTTTATTTGGCAATAACTTCACAGATACCTACCATAGCTTTCAATACTTAACACTGGACAGAGAATGTTAAAAAGAACCCAACTACATGAATTTTAAACAAGTGCTTGTGATCAGACAGAGAGGATGTTTTTTTAAGGTGTTTTCAGTTACATCCATAAACAGACAATAGATGAAAAGTACTCAAGAGAATAAAACAAGACTTCGGGTGGCTTAAGCTTTTTTTTTTCTTTTTTTAATGCGATAACATTTTTATTTTTAATATAATAAACCATTTGGCTAATCTACTTTGACAAATATGAGGAGAAAATAAAACAAAAAAATAAAATTATAAAAAATTTCTTAGTATCATAAGGATTTAAACACAAGTTGTAGAGGTGTCAGTCTAGGTCATTAGCACAGACCCACAGAGAAGCTTACAGACTTAGCAATTTAAACATAACTACATACAATATCATGTACCTTATAAACACCAATTATAACTTTTGATAACGCAAATAAAAATATCCTCTTTAGCTGAATGTAGACATTTCTGAATTTTAACCTGTTTTGAGCAGAATTATCACAAGCAGTAACCTAGTTTGATTTTTTTTATGGAAGAGAAGTGTGAAAGTTCTTTGAGGGCTAAAATAGAATAAAATACACTTTTTTGTTTTTCTTATGATGGTAATTTATCAACCATTATAGTTGAAATATTTCTTGGAAATTTTCTGAGAGAGGAAGGCATGAGCCCCTAAGTTCACCTATATCTTCATCTTAGATCATTAGGAACTGTTCAGTTATGCTCTCTCAATAGCTTAAAAGGATGATCCATTCCTTTAGTTGGACAAAACAAATCCATGAAGTTAAAATTTTGTAGAATAAGATGCTCTCTATTGACAAGTGCTGTTGGATAAGAATTAGCAATCTACTTCCAAAGTTCAACAGAAACTATACCAAATGTAAGCCTTCTTAGCTTTTTCTGAGTAGGTACCTTGAAAATACCTGCTTGTAGTGAATGAAAGTGGTACAATTGAAATATTAAAGCACACTGGTAAAAAACAACTTGCAAAAATATTAAATACAAAAAATGTATTTTCTGAATAATTACAAAGTGTAATTTGTTTACTATACTAAAGTAAACGTTAACATTAGAAAGTAAGACTGCTTGTAAGACTAAATGAAAACAAAGACACATAAAGTAAAGTTTGTCTAAATATTTATATGAAATTACAATGCTTTGAGAGAATGAATCTTGAGCTTTCTTTGAAAGCTTTCATTTCATTGGCTTATTAAAAACAGTTCACCAGTTCAGTATGAAGTTGATTAAAATCAGAGGGTAAATAAAAAAGAAGAAAAGAATGAGGGGACAGAAAGTTGAACAATAAAAACAGCAGCAAGTTTGCCCAAAGTTGCTGATGTTGCAAAAGTTTACAATTTATGAATTTCATTGGTTGAATATTAGAGTTCTACCAGATGTGGTCTTTCTTTTGAAAGATACATTTTTTCATTTCAATTAATGAATATTTTCATCGTGGTATTTATGAAGAAAATGTGGACGTATTTTCATCTATAATTTTCATTACACTACCAATAAAATTCCTACAATTCAGAAAGTTCTCGTCAAAAATTCAAATAGCTCTTATTTCGAAAAACTGGGTATCCATTTGCAAATGCATAATTTATGTAATTAATTTACTGTAATACAAGTCTTTGTTGCCTCAGATTTTTCAGAAAAATAAATTAAGTCAAAGTTTTTCAAATATTTTCAATTTTTAATTTACTATTTTGCACATGAAATTTTATAAGCTCACCCGGAGTAGTATCTACTTAGTATTTCATTACCAGTTGTTAATGAGATATTGAATTTTCTCTGTAAAGTTAGTAGCAATTTGGTTTTCATTGGTGAATCTAAACCCACTTCGTTCAAAGTTTTTTCCATTACATTATCCCAGACTTTGATACCTGTTGAATGAAGTGTTATAAGCTAGGTATAGATAATATGTAACCATTTCAGGTAGGTAGACTTAAGAAATGTTTTATTTTTAAGTGCATTAGATGTGTGTATTTACCAAGTATGCTACTCAAGTCTTTCAGAAATTCTGCCGAATTTCTGATTCTTTAGCCATTGACACAACCAACATAGGGTCTGACCTTTGTAGAAGGTTATCCAGACATGCCAAGGGTATGGTTTCCACATTTTCCCACAGAATCGTTACCTTATGTGAGGTAATACAATTTCAAATTCAGAATTTTAAAACTGTCTTTCTAGTATAATTTCACTTACCGAGGGGAGTCCTGCTTCTTTTCTGGTCTCACAAATTTTTTCCAAAGAAGTCCAAACAAAGTTGACAAGCATCTTGTTATTATAATCACAGTGAGTCGTACTAGCAGAGAAAATGACAAAATGATCGAGACTAGGACAATTACGTTTGGTAACATAGTCCAAATTCTTTATAATTGAAATTGAAGAGAGGATTGTAGCATCGGAAATGGCATTATCATCTCTGAAGACCTGAAAAATTTTATGAGATTTGTAGTTGATTTGTGAAAAAAGTTGACGGTATATTTCATGCGATTGATCCATGAAGGGATGAAATATCTCTCGATGAGTTAATGTTATCGAAGTTTTCCTCAAAATGACCAACAAATTTCTCAAATAGCCTTATAGAAAGTTCAGATCAGTTCAAGTTGGTATAACTAGGCTAACCATATATCCCAGTGTCCTGGCAGGTTGAGCTTCATGTCTTGGTTTCTAGTTTTACCCCAAATTTATCAATAAGTTAGGTTAAAAACAAGTTTTTAAAAAATTCGCTTTTATAATTTGAAGAAGAAAATCACGCCGAAAGAGAAAATAAAATTTCTCACTTTTTTTTCGAGACAAAAACAAACAAAAATTGAAAAAACAACTGATAAAAATGGATATAAGTGTATGTGTGCGTGTGTTGCAACATGTGAAAGCAGCGCTGAAGTTGGTCATCGAGTGTACTTCAACAAATTGAGTGAGTAGAATAAAAGCGTATAAAAAAAAAATCATTGATTTCTATTTAAATGGGTAGCTTATTTTAGAGCATAAATTAGAAATCTAATGGTAATGAAATATTGGTAGAATTTTAAATGTACCCACATAATCCTCTAAGTTGTTTCTTGTGATCAGTTTTAATGAGGAGATTTTTGTAGAAAACCTACGTACCTACTTGAAAAATTTCCATTGAAAATTTTTTTGGTGAACCTATATACTCATCCTGTACTATTGTGGTAGTTTATACTTAATTATGATAAGCCTGTACTCTGTTCACACTAAGAGGTGCGGGATGTTAGAATCACAATAGAAGTTGTGGTTGGTTAGGCAGAGAGATAAAAGGTATCGATGCACATTATTATGCAATGATAAGGATAATTTTGTACAGTAAATAAACATCGTATTTCAAACAAGTAAGTGTGGATATAGTTTATGACATCATTTCTTATCAGGGCTTGTAACCAAAACATTTTTGGGGTTATTGGTTACTGGGAATCAATAAAAATCTTTATTGGTTACTGGTTACTGGTTACTGGTTACTGGTTATTGGTTAAAATTGTAATTATTTGGTTTCCAGTTATTGTTCTGGTTAATCAAAACTACTTTCCTCATTATTGTTTGTGGTTACTGGTTATTGATTGAGACAAAATTCAGAGTAAAATAGACAAAAAAAGTTTTCATCATGTCAAATTATCAATCATTAATAATTTTCCAGGAAATGATTGGTAATTTTTGAAAAAAATAATCAATTGATATCTTATAAAAATCAATAAAAACTGATACTTTCTGGTTATCATTCTGGTTAATGGTTTCAGTATTTTGTAAAAATTAGTTATTCGTTATTAATTATGTGAAATTTTTTTGTTTTGGTTATCAGTTCTCAAATCAATGTTGATGATTTGTTTGGGTTTTTAGTGGTTATTGTTCTGGTTATGGTTGTGGTTACAAGCCCTACTTCTTAGAGTGAACTGAGTACAGGTACACGGTACCTAACTAAACTTTTTTAATCATTCCAAGAAAATCAGTCTAGTGAACCCCCTGTCTTTCATCTGGTCAAATAACAATAGCTCTGTTTGATAAGACAACATTAACTTACACCAATCTACACCAGGAGGGTGATTCATAAATGTAGGAATGTTATCATGACTTTGCACCAAGTTTTACGTGAATATCTGTGGAATAAACCTACTGATGAAGGTTGATGTAAGTTAGTGTAATCCTTTCAAACAGAGCTCATTAGATTGTCTGAAATATTAAGAAAGAATTCTGGAAATGGAAAAAAATTTTTTGGGAATGAATAATATTGCCACTAATATAAGCAGGCACAAAAAAAAGGTATGAGTTCTGTTGAAGCTCTACTCATAGACACATACTTTACCATCGCATACACGCAAATGAAACACATTTCATTCCAGAGCTCCACTCTTCATTTCTAACAGAAAATAGGGAAATTTTCTATAAACAACTTTCAACCACAGCCAACCACCAGCACCATTGGCTATTCGCCTTTAAATTAAAATTTCCTCTTCGATGTATGAAGGATTGATGGGTAAACATAAAAACAAAATTACTATCGACTATGTGCTATTCTCACGAAATCCAAGTCAATAGAGTGGCTGTGAGTGTGCGCAACACGCATGCTCACAACCACACACCCAAATGTCATGTAACATACACAAATGTAAGTTACAATTGTAAAGCTGTGTTCACACCAAACAAACATGCGAACAACGAACCTTTTTTTTTTCTCATTTGGTGTAAATGGCCATCACATAAACCAGTAAGAATGATCAAAATTTGGTGCTGAAGCAAATTACAACGAACTTCCTGTAACCTTTTGAACATAAGAAAAGATCGAAGGAATATCAAATATTCGTTTGGTGTAAACCCAGCTTAAGAGTAACGCTTACGCTAATCTGACGATCGTAATTCCCATTTAGTCCCTACCAAGGCTAAATGCTAAAATATTCCTACATCAAAATCTTTGCTTTGACTCGAATAAATCACGAATTCATCACCAGTCTGTTATCGATCTTACATCGGCTGTGTAGAAAATACCGCCAATAGGTCCCATTGAATTGGCTGTCTCCAGCAGACTATTGGTGCCAGACTCAGTGGAACAATTGTAATCATAAAAGAGTACATCGACACGGCTGTGTGTCCATTGCTGTGCGTGAAATGATTGATAACCGTTGTTGGTGACGGTGTCGTGAGTTGCAAATGCAATTTTTGATGCTCCCCTCGATATAAGCCAATAAACTAATTCCACTCCAGTTTCATCGAAGCCACCTGAAGTACGCAAGAAAGATACCGTATTTTCACAATGAATTCCGTCGAAACATTTGGTTAAGCCGTCTCTATGCGAAATCATACCTATTAAAATGTACGTTTTTTTCGATTGTAAGCGTACAGTGGAAGTTGTCTGTATGTATTTAGAAGAAGATTTGACCATGATCTGCGGTTCTTCGTCGCGTATTTTAACTGTAACTTTTGACGCTTTATTTGGCATCGACAATATTCTGAAAAGTTAAAATAATGGTAATGCTGATACTTAGTATATTTCTGAACTGAAATTGACGTTCACGACCATTAATCCGAAGCATGATTTTCATCAATTTGTTGACGGGTGCATGAAGATACCTACTAGTTATAAAAATTCTCTTTTCACATTATTAGTAGACTTCCGACAGGTAGGTTCATAAAAATGGGTAAATAAGAGCCTTAAACTCATCTCTCTTATCGTCCAGTCAAGTGCCTTAAAATTTTTTGAAGAACCTATATACTTACTTGTTATCAAGGCATTACCAGATCTAGAAGGTACCTAGGTACTATTATAACTAAATGGTGGGTACATTTACATCACCTGTAGGAAAAAATTCGGAGGAAGAGGACTAATAATCCAAAAAATTCCCTACCATATCCGAAAACTTTTATATTAAATTCGTCTAGTTAGAATTTTTTCTGTTCTAAAACCTGTTATATGATTGTGTTAGGTACTACAGAATTTCAAACGTAGAAAAATATTTTAACTAAGAATACAAAAATAAACTGATGGATAAACTATAATTTGTAATTAAAATACCTAATCCCAAAAATAGAAATATATCTAATACTTATATAGTACAGTAATACGCAGAGTGCCCAGTTTTGTTCTTGTATTTTTTCTCGCCATTATCACGTGATTAATTCGTTTTAGGTGAAGTCTGATGGTGGAAATGAATTTGTCGTTAAAAAATAAGGGGGGGGGGGAGTCATCGCTGAAAACTTTTTTCTGCTATCATTAGTTTTTGAAATAAATGACAAATTAAAAACGGCAAATTTCTCATTAATTTGCAGTTTTTTTATGGTCGATTTGTGAAAAACTAATGGGGATAAAAAAATTAATTTTATTAGAGAACTCAAGCGAATTTTCTCCTCTTTTTAATGGTATAAATCCCAACTTTGCAGCTTGAATAGAATCTGAGAAATCGTGAAGTGAAAGAAGAGCAGTGTTTTTCAAAATTAAAATGCTGCGAATGTGGCAAAAAATGCGGATAAATTCATACAAAAGGAGGATTGAATTTTATAATATAGATTCTCATGTTTTATGGATAAATGAGAAAGTTTTATGGATAAATTTGGAAGTTTTATCGAAATTTTCGGTGGTTGTCTCAACAATTGTCAATGATCACGATTTTTGCATTTGATGCAACATCTAAAAGATATGGAAATTTTTTAAAATTAAACATTCATAAAGACACAGCAATTAATTTACTTGAATGCCTGTTCCAAGTTATCTTCAGAAAAAATTTCTCTGCCCAGGGGAGTTACAGCCCCATTCTCTATTCCCTCTTTCATCAATTCTACAATCCTCATTCTGTTATGATTTTCATCATCGGAATCCAATAATACATTGAAATGAACAAGAAAAATTGTTGCATTGGTTAAAAAATCTGAAAAAAAAAAATCAAATAAATAACAGTCTAGATATTTAGCTAACGCTACTTTAAAAACTTGATGAAAAAAAAAAAAAAAAAACTCACCTAAAGAAAAGTTTTCGGCTATGTTTAATTTTCCCATTATTTGAAGGAAACGACCATTATTTTTTTGTAAACATCCCGCCATAGTTGTCAATGTATCCGTCGTTTCCGAATTCAAGACTATATTAACGCCTTTACCATTGGTTAGTTTTAGAATTTTTTGCTCAAGCGAAAAATCTTGAATATTCTCAGAGTTGATGGTTGTTAGCTGAAGTCAAGTGTTTTAAATCATATTGAGAAAGGAAAATGAAATGCATTCATTTCGAGTAAGGTAGCCCCATTTACCATTGAAAATTTTTTCTTTAAGAACGATTCAGTGACCTTATCATTAACAGTGGCGTACACTGTACATTCAGCATGTAGGCTGATTGCAATTGCAGCTTGGCAAACACTATGAGCCCCATTATGAATTAATATCGATTCACCTGGCCGCAGTCCTCCTCGCAAAAATAAACAATAATATGCCTGCGAATAACATTAGCTCACTGATATATTAAATGAAATTCGGGTTATCCGCTGTACGGTTAAACCCCAGCAATGATTAATATTTCGCTGCGTCTGCTACCCGTACATAATTATTAAACCGGACAGCATTGTGATAAGGAAAGTAAAAATTAGCCTATCAAAAAGATGGTCATGCAGCTGTTGGTACTTAAGTGTATATGCCAAAAATAGCATCGGGAACAACGATGATGACGATTTGACAGGAATTCTTGATAGGCAATTAGTTATACCTTCGTGTACAAAAAGTTGCATAACTGTTTTTTTAATTTTTTAAATTGGGATATTAAAAAAGAAGGCTTTTTCAATCGATAATCCAAAGAAATGTCGATATAAAACGAAAAAATTGCTATGGATCGTAGGCCACTTATTGAAATAATATGTTTTACTCGTCTCATCTCATATACCAGATATATACTGCCAAAATATTGCTGGAATTTTACCGGACAACGTTATGATTTGAAACAAAACTGACAGTTGCATAAGAAAGAGGAACGCTTGAAGCCTGTTCCAGGGTCCATTTTTCCGGTACTTTCCATAATAAATTTGGTCGAGAAAGAATATGAGTTGACAAACAACCCCGAGTGATTCCCATAACTCGTTCGCCATTGCTGTCCCTTCCAGAAAATTCCAAGCCTAAAATTTTGTCCTGAAAAAAATATTCAATTTTTAAAGAGAATTAAATAAACTAATTAGTTTTGAATAATGAAGAAAACAAAACAAAACAAAACAAACGGATGAGTTACTTTCGACAATTGTTTGAATCCATTTCGATTCCTGATAGTTTGGCCAGATGCAACCTGAAAGTCTCGAGTGTTGAGAGACGTGAAGTATACGTGATAGAATTCTGATTCAGAATTGCTAATGATTAAAAATTTGGCATAATTGGCGGTGGTAATAATGTATTTTATAAATTATAGTCTGTTTTACCCTCACCTTAATTCCTTAGTGAATGGTTCTTCAACCCACTGTAAACTTGACAAATCACCTGAAATACTTGTTTTCACGTATGCATATTTGCTTAAACGCAAATCTGGCCGTTTCTCGAGGGGTAAGTATTGATAAGATCCCCAAACTGAGTTCTTGTAAACATTCTGAACTAAATCTTTTTTAAGTTGTTGAGTAATTACTGACGATTCGATGGAATTATCTTCAAATTCTCGGTCTAGAATGAACAACGATCTGCAGAAAATTATCAATAAAATGGGTATTCAGTAATTTTATTCGTACAGCTAATTTAGTAGGTATAATGATTTTTTTTGTAACCTAAGATTCTTTTTATTTGTTTTTTTGATGAGTTCTAAAATTCCTCTGTTGTGTTCCAGGGACACGATTAGTTTTTTCTCGTCATCTTTACTTTGTCGGATTTCATCAATCCATTCTTGTGAATTTTTTCCGACTGAAATTACTTTTAATGGAGGAGACACATTTATCTGGAAAATTTTAATTTTTTCTAGTATTGCAATAATTGATTGAGTCAGGAGCGAAAATAAAATATTTCTCTCATACTTTTCTGTATAATAATAGGGTTTTGCCTTCAACGACGAATTTCATTATTCTTTTTATATCTGACATTTCCAAGCCATGTTCCGATGATGAATCATTTACTGATAAAATGAATCCTCCGTAACGAACACTATTCAATAAAGCTGCAAACTCGATGGAATTGCTTGTGGCATTAACCATCGCTATTAAAGTATAGTCAGAATTCACGGTGTTAGTTGGTAGACTGTTTAGTTTGAGTTGAGCTTTCAGCCGGTCATTATTTCCAACAAATTCAGGTACTGAACTAGCAACCATAAAATTTACCTGATGGAAAAATTAAAAATGTACTTATGTGCCAATAGATGAAAACATTATAGGCTGTTGTTTTGATGCTTTTTTTTCTGTTATAATTTCAAAACCACCACCACCACCACCACCACCACCAGCACCACCGAAAAATACACAATTTTTTTATGTCATGCTTTTTTCCGAAAGTAAGGAGGAGGGGTCTGGACCCTCAGGACCCTTTTCCCTATCTGCTCCCTTAAAGGAAATAGAGACAAATACAGACATGTTCACTCGATAAGTTATTTTTTTGGAGATAATGTGAGACTCTCCTGTTGAAGGAGCACATGGCAAACAATCCTCGTCATTCCCCTTGTCCATCACCATTTATAATCTGCAATTTTCCTTTAAATGAAATTTATTCTATCCAATACGAGGACTCTCTAAAGCCCCCTCTCGCAGTAGGTCCACCATAACAGTTTTTCATGTCATCCTGAGTTATAATCTGATTTTGTATGACTTTAAAACTTATGAATATTTTTTCCATTTATAATTTGCTACCATAAATCAAAAATAAAATAAGGTAAAACATTGTTTTTGGAGATAAGCATTTTCTGACGGTACGTCTCTGACGGGGAGAGTGCGGGGTGGGATGGAACTACAAGGTACGGTTGTAGGTCAGGCCTCTAGAATGGTACACTTTTAAGAAATTATATTTAACTTGATAGTACATTAGTAGTTAATGAAGTAATTACACCATTTGCCTTCCATCATATTATTCTCCGTCAGTTACTCTATAGTTAAATCCGCCCAACACCTTTATTTTCAGAGACGTACTGTCAATGAAAGTTTGTCTTAAGAAAAAATGTTTTATTATGTTTTATTTTATATTTTCTAGTATGTATATATATATATATATATATATATATTAATTACTCCAATTTCCCCGCCGAAAATCCATACTTTCATCAGGTATACTTCAAGTAGGTACACTTCAATTTCCTTCCCTCAGAATGTTGGATTTATTAATAAATTAGACGTGTGAAATTATGCTCGAGAGCTGCTGTTGCAGCGCAAGAGGTGGTTACAATCGGAACTATAGTGTATTTCGTTGCAATAGTGACTTGAATAAAAGCTTTGTGGTAATTAGATCTTCTACCAAAGAATTTTTCAAACACTCTCAATTCCACCAATATTTCGATTTCCTTTTTTGGTCCTCCAATTTTACAAAAAACTCTTCCTTTTCCATTTTCAAAGAGAATATAATTTTTTTAAATGAAAACAATTCCCATACATTCCTTAAAGTATTCGTGATATTAATTTTTGTTCTTGATCTTTAATTCCAATCATCATATTTCTAAGAAAATTAGTCATTTTTGAGGCACTTTGGGTTGGATATACTACATCAAAAGATTTTTTATAAAGGCAACACATTCTTTGTTTTAGATCTTCTATTATCTATCGATTGAGATCTAGAATATTTTCTTTTTTATTTTCATCTCTCTTCTTTACATTAGAAGATGAGTCAACTTTTTCACTCATCTAAAGCAGATGTAGCTGTCATTTTTCATAGAAAAATCCCTTTGATCTTTTTCCATTCTTTTCCAACCAATTTAAAAATATAATACTCATTCAGAATTCTTTTTGTTTAGGAAGGAATGTCCATCTACACAATTGATTTTCCCTAGTTACAAAATATTCGTCATCGATGCTTTGTTTCTGAATTTGAGGTACCTTTTAGGATTTTTATTGATTATAAACAGACACTGTTGCTCACCATTTTTTACTTCTGATCAGTCTTTGAGTCAAACAGTGTTTATTCTGTTTCAAAGTATTCAAGTCATACAGTGGTTGCCAAGGCCACGGTCTATTTTTAGGCTGTTTTTTGTACTACAATAGTAAAGGTGTTGAAAATTGTTTCTACTATCGTATATTTTTATGAATGCTTTTAATTTAATTTTTGGATAAACAATTAATTTTTCATTCTTGGTGTTTTTTGAACAATTTTGAAATTTATCCAAAGACTTTTTTTGTTACCTAAGAAAAATAATATTTTGGTAAGGGAATTTCTTTCCCTAAATTATAATAAAAATTCGAGAAAGTTTTGAAACTAATAGTTGGTGAATCTTTTGAAATAATAAAACAAAGTGAACATTTTTGGAATAAATTTTATAATCCTTTCAAAAGAGGATAAAGTTCGAATACTCTCAAAAATCATAAAATTTGAAATTGGAACATTCAAACATTTCCAAGATTGTAATTGTTTGGTCAGAGTGACGTAGATCCACTGTCTGTGGAAACTCTGAATTTGAACACTAAAAATTCTAGAATTGATAATTAAAATCAGTTGTTTGAAATCCAGTTGGTTCCAGTTAACAAAAGGTCAGTTTTTGGTCAAGTTTTGAGTTCCCTCAAGCAATTCAGTTCTTTGTTGTGGATTTGGGCCAGTCGAGTAAACAATAACAAGTAGAAAATACATTTATGCATTTTGTTTAAGATTCCTAAGAAGTAACTAGGGGGTAAGTGTTATTGTATCCATGTTGTTTGATATTAAATTTGTGGTTTTCTGGTATTCTGGAATTCTTTCATAAAATGTATTAAATTATTTCAAAATGGGTTGTCATAAAATAGGATGAAATTGTGTTGACATGGGGTAGGAATAGGCAAAGTGAGAATGAGTTAGTATAAATATAAATGTTCACAGTGGTTTAGAGGATGATGGTTGGTAGGTATGAAATTGTGAGGGGTCTCATCCAAGTCACGACATTTGGCTTATTCACACACTCCAAACTACTTATTTATTTATTTTGGTAAAGAGCATTGGTTAAAATTTAAGATAAGTATGAAGGACATTGTCTTTCACGATGATGGTTTTCCTCATGAATGAAGCCACCCCCATTGGGAACCATAGCTTACTTATAATAATATTAACAATTGAAATTTTTTATAAAAATATTATCGCATAATTTTATACTCAAGTACTCGTAGAGTATTAGAGATATTATTCTAGACTATCATAGCTACATAACCGCCACAGAGTAATGTAATAATGTACATGTATTTCTAATTATTTTTCTCACTTTTATCGTCGCTGCTGATTTGATTACATCTAAAAATCGTAAGGCAAGTGAATCATTTATGGGAATTGATTTTTGTACCACAACAATTTTTGGTTTAATTGAGCAATCAGAATTTTCTACGACAATGTTGAAGACCACGGTTAGAGCCTGGTCCATTTCGAACTCGGGTAAATTCTGAAAATTACTAATATTGTAGAATGATTACCAAGTTTACAAAATTTTTTATTCTAAGTACTATAATTTGTGTAAATGCTGGTCTGGGCTAAAACCTGTTGGAGACGCAAAAAGGGGTCCCGAAACATAGAAAAATACTTTCCAAACTTAAGTTATTTTTCATATTTCTTTGAAAGAAATTTGTGAATGCTAAGTCAACTTGGTCACATTATTGTGGAACTATCACGAAAACTGTCCTTAACAATGGCCATTAGATCTAAACCTTTCTTTGCAGTGCCGTCGTGCCGTACTTTTGCTCTGGGCGAGTCAATTTATGTTTCAAAGATAATGCAAAAATGGAAAATTACTTACCTGCTGGTCTGTATCAAATGGAACGAATACATACTTTCTGATTAGGGGTATCGTATTTTTGGGCTGAGGTTGAGGCCCTAAAGTGGCTCGCAAACCGGTTATTTTTATACCACCACAAAAAATAGTTTCTAAATCTTTGCAGTTATAAAGTGGAAGAAAAGCTGAAATTTAAAAATTTTGAACGTTGAAATGATTCATTGTTATCTTCATTATCAAAATTGTTCGACACTTACCTTTGTCTGCGGGTAATGATTGTGTCAGTCGTTTGTGTGTGTTTGGATCAATAACAATTCGTTGTAACCGATTTAATAATTTGAATTCACGTTTTTTCGAATGGAAAAAAATAAACTGCAGCATTGAATCGACGAATCGAACAAAATTGTCGGAGACATATATTTCCCCACATATTCCTGAAATATTGAATTTATAGCCTAATGTAAACGATTTTAGGCTAACTTTTAAAGTTGAAAAATTCTACTTTTGAGAAATTTTTTAAAGTCACAAAAAACCATTTTTTTCGTCATTCCCCTCAATGGGAAATACCTACGTAAAAATATTTCTGAAATCAAGTTCACAGTTCTTTAAAATTGGATGTTAACATTCATGACAAAACTAGCATTTGAAAAATTCATCTTTTAAAATAATACAGTATTTAGCCAAATTGTCTTCGTGAGAAATAGCAGATGAAGTTTCAAAAATGTGAAGCCAAACTATTTCAGTTTCTCTAACATATTCTGCAATCAAATGAACTTCTTGCCTACATTTTCCTTAGATGTTATGGACTACGTGAGAGCAAAGAAGAAAGGAAAACGATAATACCACATTTTACCCTCACCATGGTCATCTGATGATTTGATTCCACGTAGCTCTTCAGAATAATTGTAACCTCGACGTTTCAATTCTGAATAAATTTCAGAAGCTTCGATCTGAAGACTGGAAATCATTTCAAATTGCGGCAACGATAGAAATTGGTTCTCAATATCATCGGGCGTAAGTACGTGACCTTTGACCACAACTGAACCAGATTCACAAATTTCAAAACTGCCACTTCCTTGCAGAATGGTGATAGAAAATGTAATAGCCTCTGAAATAGAATACGTAATGACTTTGGTACGGTACTGAAATATGCAAAGCTGAAGTAGTGCCTAAATTTACCATTAGAAGGGACGATTATTGTACGTAAAAATTGCATATCTTCAATTATAATTGGTAAATTTTCAGTCTGTTTGCCGCGTATTTTTGCCAACATTCGCCACAATAGGGTCTGAAAAAAGAAGAATTATGAATGGTAAACATAGCTAGGTACCTAGTAATTTTTAGAAAATTTAGCCAGTCAAAATGAAGTTTCATTTTACTTACAATATAACCGGCGGCCGGAAACAGCACTCGTCCTTCTTCAATGAACTGACTGAAGTAAACTGGGTCTTTAACGGGATCTACTTTGATAATTGTCATTTCATTCATAAAACAACCACTCTGAAATCAATTAAGATAATCAGGTACATTATTGCTATACCTACTAGGGCTGAAATTGCTCGTTTTCACCCTTCTACATATATTGGTCCTTGGGCCAGGGCTGTGGAACTTAAATCATTTCATTTCCAGAACCGCTTTCGCTTCTACATTAAATATAATTTTTGTTCTAATTCCACTTTTGGCTTCTATTTAAAAAACCTTTTAATTCCGTTAATGTTTTGGAAATGAAATTACATCAAATATGGGTTCCACAATAACTTTTGCCTCCGCTTCCCATTTTTTTCAATTCCATTTTCAGTTTGGATTTCTATTTTGTTCTCTAATTATTTAAAAATTGCTTTTTTCTATTATGACCTTGAAAATTTACACTGAATTATTATTGGCTATTAATTGAGAGGTCCTATCAATAGATCAGTCATGAACTTTATTTTTTGTCCGCTTTTGCTTCCACTTCTGCGTCTAAAATAAAGCGGATTTTGCTTTCGCTACCTAAATGGTGCTAAATTGCAATGTTATTTTAGTTCCCTTTTTGGTAGCACTACCGACAATTTTTCCTTAACGCTTCTTTTGGTTTTCGGTTCCTAAAATAAATTGTTTGTGTTCCGATTAATAATGGTTCTGAAAAACCCTTCCATTTTCTGTATCACAGCTGTGCATTATGGAACATCAGATGAATAATTAACGATTGCTAAGTTATAAAAAGTATGTTCCCATGGGTACTTCCTCTGATTCGTAGGTAGGCAACTTTTCGTACATTCGACGTAAAAGTATAGCTAGAGTTTTTCCAGAAACAATGAGAACCATTCTGGTACGTTCTGGGAGGTTATTTAATTAATATAGTGAATCATAATATTGTGGCGTCAGTTTACCTCCACTTGTACATTTTATTCCTTTCATTTAAAAATATTTCAGAAATCCTGTTTAACTTACTGGATCGTTAAAGTAGGGAACGTTATAAGTGATCGAGTGATCCCATTCAACCAGCGACTGAATCATAGATGTCCCTCTTGAAACTGGAAATTCGACGTTTGGGTAAATATTCCTTAGATTAGGTTGCCCACCTTCAATATACAATCTAAACACAGAGTTAAAAAAAATCAAAATCAACGTTTTGCATTCGGACAAGTAGGTATAAATACATACTTACTTACCTAATTAATATTATTATTACAGGTAATATATAGGTAAAAATCTACTCACCGTCCAATGTTATTAAAAATGAATTCTAAATTATTTGGTTGCCGCTTGTCCATTAGCCCAAATGTGACACCATCTGATCCAAGAGCTCTTTTTATCACCGATTGTAAGAGAGCATGTGGTCCTATTTCTATTATAATTGCATTTGGGGGAATCTTTTGCAATGCTTCCTGAAAGATATTGTAGTAACAAATTGAATGTTACAGTTGTTGTACATTAAATGTGTATTGTAATTATTGGAACTTACGAAAAATAAAACTGGTTTTAGAAAATTGTTCAAATGGTAGGCAGCAGAGGAGTGCAAACCTATCGGAGAATTCCATTTTTCTTGAGGCAGAGAGGTACTAATCCATTTACTGGAACGTGGTTTGGGATTGGTAATAATCTTCATGGAGAAACACAAATGAAAAACAAAGATTTTTAATTTTCACTCAAATACCAACGTATTGGCAATTTATCATTTGATCCATAAATATTCATTCGTGTCATTGTGGCTTTTATAAAACTCACCCTTTCCAGCTTCCTCAAATATGTGGGGCCAACTTCTGCTATGTAGCTGGAGTGAAAAGCGATCCCAGCTGTGGGAATATGACGAGCAAAAATTTTTTCTTCATTCAAATGGTTGACGAACTTGTTAATCAAATCATATGGGCCAGATATTACAATCACATCAATATAATTGTGGTATGCGATTTCAATACTGGTTGGTGCTCGTTTTGTTACTTCTTCCAGTGACAGTCCTGAAATATTAAACAATAAATGGGTTCAGGTTGTACGGTTGTCAAAATGATGAAAATTTCTTTCTACGTTTGGATTACTAGGTTCTGAATATTCTTTTAATCGTTTGTTGTAAGTGTAGCATCTGCAAAATAATTTTATTTTGTGACATTTTAATAAAATTCAGAAATATTTTTAGTAAAAGTGTGCAAATTCCAACGAATTTTGCTGGGGTTGATCTCTCAAAAAATAAATCATAGATTTTATGAGAATTCAAGTGCCCCATTGACATTAATTTGTTTGCGAATCTTTTGTAAAATTTGTGATAAAAATTTACAATGGAGTAATAAATTTGTAGGCAGAAAAAATATTCTGAATTTTCGACTTTTTTATCTTCAAATTTGCATTTAAAATATACAATTAATTGTCGAAAGCTTGAGAATCCACCTAATACTCCCAAATTTAGCCAACTTATATCTTTAACTCGAGTTTAGATAATAATATTGCTGACCTACTACAGCCATGGCTCTTTCAGGCAATTTTGACTCATGTAGGCATTTTCCTCTCCAAAATGATATCAAAATGGCTTCTTCTAAGGTCAATGCTCCGTCAGCGTACGCGCAACCAATTTCACCTATGGAGTGACCTATCATGCCATTAGGTACTATTCCCATCAGTTTTAACAAATCCACTAAAATCACCTGTAATGTAAAATTATTTTATTTGAACAGAATTGTGGGAACTGCCATACCTTTTTTTAAATGAAATACATTCACCAGTTATAGCTGGCAGTGGAATGGTTATGTGGTTAAGTTCACCACTTTTAGCTGGCGAATATTTAGGTACCAGGTTTGATTACCAGAACTGACAAAACCTACTTCTAGTGACATTTAACAGGTGTTGGACATGCACACACCCCAGTGGTGCATGGTGAAACCCATAACTCTCCTTCCTAACGGCGCCCTATTTAGTGAAAATATAACACATATAGGGAGAGTAATCCTGTATGTTTAGGTGTAAGAGATGTTTGTAGCTCTGCCCATTCTCTGACAGCATCTAACAATGCATATCTTTAAACCTATGTTGAGTCTCTCTAGGGGGGAGTGTGTGGGAACTTTCATACCTTGTCCTATATGAAATACATTTGCCAGTTATAGCCAGCGATGGAATGGCTACAGTTAAATTTGCTGCTTATAGCTGGCAAATTTGTAGGTACCAAGTTGGATTACCTAAACTGACAAAATTCACAAGAATCTTCTATTTTAAAAAAATGAGAGATTTGATTGTCCAGACATTTACCTGCATTGCTGTTATAGAAATGATTGAATTTATTATATTGTTGAAAATAGATTCATCAGTGGACGTTAAAATATTCATCAAGTCGAAGCTTTCAGTTTTCAGAATATCAGCTACTTTGTTCGCTAATTCCCTGAATACCTCAAATTGAATAAGGTCTCGAGCCATACCAGCCCACTGAGAGCCCATACCGGAAAATGCGTACCAAATAGGACGAGATTCGACGGATGATTTCTGAAATTAAAAAAATTTTTCACTATGTTTTAATGATTTACATGTTACTGCATTGAAAGTCTAGTATTTACCATCACTTGTTTCCTGGGACGATCAGTTAGGATGGCAAAACCGCGATAATTATGATGTGGAATATTTTGTTCGTGAATTTGATGAATTAGTGCATAGAATTCGTTATCTCGAGGTGAAGCAATTATCTGTAATTTATATTAAGTACGAAATTTTGTGAAACGTGTTCAGGAACAGGATATACTGAAAGCATGACTTTAAGAAATTTACCTTAAAATTACATGTATTATTTAACAATATGGACCACTGTAAAGGTTTTCTTCATTCATACTACGTACCTAACTTTGTAACCATTTTAAATATTTATGCAAAATGTTTAAATTTTTTAGTAACTTGAGTTACAATTTTGGGAACCTTTTACCATATTTGCTTCCCATGATAGAGTAAAAGTGAAAAAGAACTCTCGCATTCTTAATTGTGGCGAGTAGTGTGGGTTTATATAGTCAATAATAATTTCAGAGTAAATTTCTCATTGACAACAGAACACACGTTGATTCAAAATTTTTATTTTTATTTTATGGTGTATTATCCATTGGTAAAGTTTTGGGGGTAGGGGTTTCCTCAGGAAACTACTTACTTCCAGATAAAAGAAAAATAAACTGACTTCTTTTCGTCCTAATAATCAGTATTTACATAGCCTGTATTTTTACAGAATTTTTGTTTTTGTACGTTAGCTCTTGATCAGCGTATTTAATTTATTTTATTGTTCTATCCATTACTTTGATAAAAATGATCTCCACGTATACATGATGGTATATTTTAGATTCACTGGGTTCTACACAGTATACAACCGCATATTTTAGGTTTTCTGAACATATTTTGGCATATTTCGCAATTAAAATTAAATTGATGAGTTAAATTTTGATTCATGGACACGTTCTGGCAAAAAGAAACTACAGACTAAACTAAATTTGGAAACTTGGAATAATGCAGATGTACGTAGATGCATAATTTTCTATGTTGGAGGAAGTCAATCCATGACTTTGAGTTCTACACAAACATCAAAAATAAATAAAATTTAGGTACATTGTTAAAATTTTCAGTTAAATATTGTAGAGAATTTTAAGGTTTTAGAAAATATTTTGGAATACTTTGGAGTACTTATGAATATGTAATTATGAACCTTATAGACCCATATTTTGCGATTTTTAATGCATACTAATCGAAGCTCAAGTAATTCTTGTATGCAGGTTATAATTTCTTCATTTTTTTCATTTTTCTCATTTTTCTCATTAGGCTTTGATTACTTGCCCATTTTAACCGGAATTTGGTAGATGTGTTAATGTTGGAGAGGCGGAAAGGAATGGTTGGGATCCAGTGGCCAATAGCCTATCATTTTATCAGTATGAATTTTTCAATTACACAATTGAACACCAATGGAACCGAACCAAATACTCCGCAATTTTGAATCAGGATTTTGGCAAGGTGACTGTAGCCAGCCTCGAAGTCATAACTTTTCGATTGCCAAATCTAGCACCCAACTACTACGCCACGCGGACCCATAAATTATAATTATCAGAACCTTATCGAGCATATTTTCAACTGCTGCTTCTGTTCTGCCAGAAACACAAACGAGTCTTGGAAGACCATCCTCGATTACAGGTTTCTTCACTTTTGGGTTTGATTTGACCAGAATATGAGCATTGGTTCCACCGATGCCGAATGAATTAACTCCCACATATTGACCTTTCATGGGGGTAATTTTTGTAATAACCTAAACAAATAGGGAAGAATTAAAATTTAGTGAAACATGCTTTATTCCACTACAATAAAAAACACGAACACTTTAATTACCTTCAGTCGTCCATCATGCAATCCAGTCAAACGTGGGCTTGGATTTTTGTAATTTAAGCACGGTGGAATAAGCCCACTTTCCATACAGAGGATGATCTTCACCAACGAACAGAGCCCAGATGCTGCTTCAGGGTGGCCCATATTTGTCCTGGTCGACGTAATCAGTAAAGGAGAATGTCTATTTTGGCAGAAGACGTCAGTAATAGCATTTACTTCTTTGGCATCTCCAACCTGTTAAAGAATGAGTGTTTAAAAGTATGAATAATGTCCATTTTTTCCAGAGAAAAGTTACGTATATAGACGAGACTGGGGTGTCGAGCGGCGTTCTGTAACACATCTTCACCCTTCGGCATTTTGTAATCAAAGGGAAGTAAATTTTGTCTTTAATTCTAGGGCTTATTCCTTGAATATTGACAGATAAGGTTATACATAGAAACAAAAATTTTCATGGCGACAAATATGAGAAAAAACAAAAAATTCGAAAGTTAAAAATAATTTTGTTTTTGGATGATATAGATTATCTTGGAGAAGACTTCATTATTCCTTATACTACGTAAACACGATGACACGTCTTTTCACATTTTGCAAAGGAGAGATATAATAGGGATTATGTATAGAATGTCTTACTCTTGTTCCAGTAGCATGGCATTCAAGAAAAGACACATCAGTTGTTTTCACATTAATCTCTTTATAGACGTCTTCAATGAGATTCATTTTAGATGCGCGAGAAGGAACTGCAATTCCTTTTGATTTTCTTCCATCACTGCTTACTTTTGCATGGACTATTGACGCATATATCCTGTTGGCGTGGCACGACTTTTGCAAAAATATAGCAGCTACAGCTTCACTTCTAACGTATCCATCAGCTGTATTTATTTATTAATTTTTGATGAAAAACAAAATATAAATTTTTGATACGTGAGTTAGACAACAGGAAAATACATCCGATGCTTCAAACACTGAACCACTTTGGAACTGGATGAAATGTTTAGGAAATGTTTGCCATTAATCTGTACAAATTATGGTCTACTGAGTGGGTATTACGTACCTATATGTCATTATCTCTATACATAACAAATATTCAATTAATTTTACAAGGATTCGAGTAATTTCTTGACATTCATCAGTGTTTTTGTGAATTTTGAAAAAGATTTCGGCTAAAAAGTACGAACCACAAGTAAACTATCTGTAAAACTTCAGAAACAGTGAAGAGATATTTTTCCAATAAAAATAAATGTACTCAAGGCATGTGAAAGCACCAAGCAATACCAGGAATATTAACCAGCTGATATACCAAATTTCATTAAGGTTTTGTCATTTGAGCTTGAACCAGAGTTATTCTAAACTCATTAAAGCCCAGCTATACCAAATGTTTGATCCTTGAATAAGTCGGGTCTAATTAAAAAAACTCTAGCGCAGCAAAGCTCTGCTAGAGCAGCAGAGCAGCAGGTCTCTAAAATCATCAAATATTATTTTTAATTTTCCTTTCTTTTTTACATTAAAAAGAAAAATTCTTAAAATCATAAAAGAAATTAAAATTACCCTAAACTCCGTTCAGTTTTCATCCAACTCGATACAGTCTTTTCAGCAAATTTTTAGTAGAAATATACTATTAAACCTACTAAAACGAATTCACACGCTTTCATGTCTCTTCAAAAGTTATAATTTATGATTATAAATAAAACTACACAAGGTATTATGACTTTTACCACTACTAATTTTAGTTCCATTACATACTAGAGTTTAGACCTATTGCACAAAAATTGTGATTTTTAGCATGCTTATAAAATAAGTACCTGATACTGATATTCATACCTTTACCTACATACACCCATACATATACATACATAACACACAAATCTATACATATACACATACATAGGCTACATGAATACGCATAGGTTCACATGACATATACATAATACATATATATAATATGTTGTGGTAGATCGAAAATGGCGTATGTTAACAAACACCAGTGAATGTCAACAAATACTAATTTTTTTGGTGAAACTCCAAAAAAATATCCCTTTATTAGTTGATGAATGTTGACAAACACCAAGTAGCAGAAGTGAATGTTGATAATTTCATTTCTTCCTAGTCAAATCTACAATTTATGAGAAAGCTATGTCCCCCTAAGCTCCCTTAGCTTTATCACTACTTTTCGCATACTTGTGAGGAGAGCTTTGCCCCACCCAAGCCCCCCTCTATGTGATGCAGACTACTTAATTACCAAAAAGAAATACATCTCACCTCACCACACCTCTGAGTATAATTTGGAAAAAAAAAAAAGAATAAGAATAGTTTCAAATGAATGACAAAATAATTTTTATGGTAGTATAATATCCTGGTTTACAGTTACATCTTTAAATTTATTCAAAAATTCACCTATTAAAGCTAAATTTAACTGGGAGAAAACAAGACTGTCTACAAACACCAGTTTACCACTTAGTATATATCAATAATCACCAATGAATTTTCGAATTAAGTACCTGTTTAAAGTTACACTTTTTAGACATTCATCAATACAGTTGTAACGCATATAGTTGGCTATAAAAACTATAGACGACTATATTGGTACACAGACGATTTTATTTTATTTTTATAATAATATCCCTGAATTCTATTGACTCTTCTTATTTCTTTATGAATTTATTTTCTTTTTCTTTCTATTGTTTAAAAAATACGGTATTCACTTGCATATACCTAATGGTATTTGGTGACCTCATTTACACTGGTCCCTTGAATATGCGAATCCCTCCGTTTTAGGTATTACCACTACACACTAACCACAGTGTAAAAACAATATTCCTTAAAGGATATAAAAACTCATGTTTTCAACAGAGTAATTGTACTTTGTTTTAGTCTCTCGTAGAATACTATTCTTTAGTAGAGCTCTCTCATTTTACCATTGAAACAGTGGATTACTGTCCTTTCAATATTTACTTGTAATGTTTTAATGCATAAAATATTATTTTATTATATTGTGATTTATTAATTGTGTTTCATTATTTTATTTAAAAATTGAGTGCAGAAGTTAAGGTCCACCATAAGAGTTGTGGATAATAAATTATTTAATTATTTTGTGTATTGTGTTACATGTAAAGTGGTCTTATCTAGTACTAAAAGATCTCTTTTATGACGTTACAGTTTACGAAATTATCAACATTCACTGCATTTCAATTTTTCATCATAATATATATATATATATATAAAATTATATGTATATAGACATGTATTTAACGAATATTAACAGGTTTTTTCAAAATGAAAAAGAATACAGAAATTAGGCACTCTTTAAAAATAGTATGTTTGATTTCCGATCAGTGGACATACACAGAAGGATTTTATAGAAATTGGTAAAATGATTTCAGAATGGAGCAACCGAAACAAAAAAAAATATGTTTTTTTAAAACCAAATAAATATTTAATATTTCACTTTTTTCACACAAAAATCTCCGCACCACTTACCCCCCTAAGAGCAGAAAAAATTACTAAAAAAATTTTGATTTTAGAACCAAGTGATTAACTTAATAATTTTACTTTAGAAAAAACAAAATACTGAGAAAGTACTTAGTTGGTAACAATGAGGGAAACAAGTTTATTATTGCTACAGGCGACAGAAAACCACGCTTCTGTTTGATCAGTTATAGTGCTGGAAGACAAGCCACATAAGCAGACCAAATTTTTTGGGTTGGCACGGCGGCAGTGATAATTCGAGCTTTAAATTTTTAGAAGAACTAGAGTTTGATTTTTAACTGCAGCACCATGCAGACATCGCTTGTTGAGTCAATTGTTGTGTTAATTAGGTACCGAAATATTTTTTACAGCCAATTTGAATCACGTAAGTACTTACCGGAAGCATCAAAAGAACAACATTTTCCGCGTGGTGATAACACTCCTATATTTTGAAGAGTAATCATGGTATTTGGTCTGAGGACGAGATTGCTCGCAGCAACAATCGCTGATTCACATTGTCCCATTCGAATAGCCATTAACGCTTGATGTATGGCCAAAAAACTACTAGAACAGGCTACGTCCATCATAAAACTGGGTCCTGGGATAATTATTACAACAAATTTCTTCAGCACTGCATTATTTTCGTTCGTGACCATTTATGATAAAATTCGAGTAGCTGTAGTGTGAATACCTTTGAAATCAAAAGCGTACGAAATATAATTTGCCATCAGTGCGCCACTACAGCCGTAGAAAGTCCATTTAGTTATTTCATTCGGATCATGACTGCGATGGGTTTCAGTTTCGCGGGTCGCACAGCCCACAAAAACCGCAATATTCGAGCCACGTAAAGTTTGTGGGTTGACTCCTCCAGGTTTGAAACAAATTTGACCATTCAAATTTTATGTTTTATCGTTTTAATTTTGAAAATGAAAAGAAAAACAATAAATATAGGTCTACTGCGTATATTACCAGCATCAACGATGGCTTCGTGGACCACTTCCAGCAGAATTCTTACTTGAGGATCCATCGCGTTTGCCAGATTTTCATTGATACCAAAAAAAGACGAATCGAACAAGTGTAAATTTTTAAGTTTACCCGAACGGGGAGGAATTCCTAAAATACCTGTGAATTTCAATCAATATGTATTTTAATTTTTTGCATTGAAAAATGCACATTCATACAGAAATACGAGTACGTATATTGGAGCTCTAAAAGAATTTGATTTTTTATTACATTTTAAAGAATAGTGGCTGTAGCCTATGGCCCTACGCGAATAAGGAAAAATAAAAAAATTTTTGATTAAAAACGAAGTTTAATTTAAACTTTTGGTGATGGTTGCCTAACGAATGTATCGAGAATTCCACCCCTCACTTCTCGTGGCGAATTTTCTAGTGGACACAGTTGACCTTCAAAAATCACCAAAAACGGTTTTTTGTGCATGTATCAAGAACAGCTGTTCATACGTGAAAAAAATTCTAAACCAAAATTATTTCCGTATTGTAGTTTTGCACAAAAAAGTATTCTCATCATTTTTGCATTGAACCCCTTCATCTTCCATAAACCTCCTCCAACGTACGGTAATTTTTCATAAAGAAAGCTATAGCCTATTTTTATATAGGTAGAAATGGCTTACGCCTATTTGTCTGTTAGTTTGTGTATTTTTGCATTCGTGTACATGTGTTTAAATTTAATTTTATCTATCAGAAAATACAGGTTTATTTTAGCCATGCTGAAAATTGTAGGTACCTACGTATTTTTCCGTTTCAAATGTCATATATGCTCGAAAAATAATAACAGATAGCCTATTCAGATAAAAATTGGTGGGTATAGTTGCAAATTAGAAAAAAATAAAATATCTTAAATTTATATTATAACAATTGTCCATTTTGTACTTTGCGAGTACTGAGAGGCCTACTCCGTGAATAGAAATGCGATAGAAATTTACCTGCAGGCCATCGTTTACCATCCTCTGTAACCATATCAATTCCATCGAATAAATTTTTCTTGAATTCCTCGACTGTATCACTTTCTGGAAATCGACCTGACATTCCGGAAATAACTATGTCGTCTTTGTAAATATTTAAATTAACATCATCACTGCTTTTAGTTCCGACTTTTCCGTAATTTTTGCCTTTTTCGTGAGAATTTGAAGACATGTTAGAAAAGTTCGTAATACTTTTTTAATTTAGTACGAATCTAGATGAAGAATAAAAAATATTTAAATTTGATGAATTTAAAAAATGTGGGTACGGAAATAGTCGATTTGTTGATCGATTTATAGGTACCTTGGATTTTGAATTTTTTTTTTTCTAAATTCACGGTATTTTGCAGGTAAATAGAATAGATATTACTGCTGTATTTTCTATTCGTGAGCAGACGTTTTATTCATCCTTATCAAAGTTCCCAAATTTTGACAATGGCATTAAACCCATTTAAGTACTGATCACATTGAGCAATTAGGTACGTTTTATGGTTTCTTGATAAAGAACTGTTTTTCATCGTGGCGAATTACATAGAGTTAAATTTTGAAACACTAAAAGAATATGCTCGTGGTATAATTTGTATTACGATTAATTCATACCTTAAGCAATAGGACGCACGAGGAAAAATGTTTTTGTTTTGAAAACAAATTGATTTATTTTTAGATAGCAAATAAATAACGTAACTTTCTGTTAATGAACTTCCACGATGCAATTATTGTATTCGTAGAAATTTCATTTGATAAAGACAAAGTTGTCGGAAAAGTAAGAAAATTAACCTAAGAGTTTTTTGTTTGTTTTCGGTAGAAATTGTTTCAATAGAATAGGCTACGTAGAGGTATAGGTATATGTAAATATTTTTTTTTTTCGATGTTTTGATGTTTTACTTTTTTGGTCATACCTATAAGCGAATCTAGTCCACGAAAATTAGGATTTAAAAACAGAATAATTTATAGAAAAATGAAATTTGGTATATACGTCGGCTTCACAATTCTTAAAAATTCCCCGAAAGTTTTGGCTGGAGAGATGCGAGTGTCCCCACCGGGAGGGAGTTGGCTGAAAATGGTGATGCAATGCAGTTTTTCGTGTTCATCTCGCCGAATTGTTATCTTAATGAAAATTTGTTCGAACAAAAGTGAAAGAAGGAAAACTGCTTTGGAAGGCGCGTCGTTTTTGCATAAATTATCGTTGAAAATAACTATTTTTCTGTTAATAGCCTATTCCTATTTAACACAGTAAACATAATATTATGCAGTGTAATGCATCAATACTAGTACAGAATATGAGTTCAGTTCATCAACTGATTTGTCATTAAATTGTGCTTAAGATTGTGATGTCCAAAAACGACATACATCCCGGGTATTGGGGTTTGAATTCACGAGGTGAGGTATATCAAGGAGTCTCAAGAAACTGTGGAGTCAAAACCAAAAGTCACCCACCAGTACAATTCACGTTTAATATAGTAAAAGTTACTTACAGTCGAATAACATGTATATCTTTCTTAAAATTTGTATTGCCACATGGTCTTTCGATGTCCAACAAACTAACAAATTCCAACTAAATATACTCGTTGTTGGAACTGGAAATGGCTATTAGTTGAACAGGAAATGGTTCGGCTAATGACTTTTACTTTTCGAGTGAATTTTGGTAAAAACAGTTTACAAAAAAGGACTTGAGTGTCAAAATTAAAAGCTATAGAGTGTCGTGAACATTTGAAGTATTCACGACAAACAAAAAACATTCACGTCTAAAACAAGACTAACTGTTCATGGTAGAATCAAATTTGTGAACAGTTAAGGAGATAAAACTTGGTTCATGGGTGATCAAATTATATGTATACATGTCACCACGAAAGTATATAAAACTCATTGATTAACTTGTTGCCAATACATCGTAGAAAGGGAATTTTATCTTTGTAGAATTCCATGTATGTGTATGTGGTTTTAATAATAGTACAACCTTATAATTTGTGAGCTGTTCCCTGTAATAAATATATGTACAATAGTCGATTCTAGTGGTGATGTGAAGGGAAGGCTGTGGGGTTTCAGATGTCTCAAAATATCGCAATAAGTACTGGTGGTTTATATATGTTACAGGTAAGGATGTGCATAGGCATTCACTGGCATTCAGATTATTACCCATTTCATTTGGGAAATACTGTTAATTTTGGGGATGTTCATCTGTGATGATTGCCTAACAAGCAGCTGTTAATGAGATGATCAGGACAGGTTTGTCATTCACGTTAATGATAGGGCAATTAGGATGTTAATGTCTAAAGTTTCTGGGAATTCACTTGATTTCCTCGGTATTCAAATGAAGGAACAATTTACATCATTACCCATATTATATATCCTGCGAATAAAATAATGATTGGCAAACGGAACTCATATATATGCCTATTGTTTCAGTATAAATTAATTTCACACTTCATGTGTTTACAGCATTGAATAGGTAATTAAAAGAAAAATAGGTATTTTCAACTGTAATTTAGGCAAAAACTTTGCACCTGAAAAAGAAAGAGGGTAGAATGTTTTTTATAGGGCTCTTAGACTTTATTTCTAAAATGAAAATTAAGCGAGATAAACGCAATAAACTGCTCTGAACCACTCTTTTTATCTCTTTGGAGAACGCTCTTGTTCTTTGCGCTAATACTTCTAGTGAGTTGTTAAAGAGGACTAAGCCAACGATAAGTATACATTAAATTACATCTTTCTACAAATAACTCCCTTTATACTATAATTCATTTTTTGAGCTAATTTTCTTCGACTATGTTCTAGGTATTCTTACCTCTCTGGAAATTTTAATAATCTAACACGGTAAGTAGGCTTTAGTTACTTACAAGAAATTGTTAATATGTCTTATAAAGTAGGTTTTTTTAAGATGTTCTACTTATTATGTTTTGTGTGGTATTAACCCCCAGGGCTGAGGGTAGGTATGTTTTTTGTTTCTTGACTACAAGACAATTTTGGCATTAATAACTCATATATATATATATATATATTTATATATTTATTACATATTCATGTTTTCTTTTCTTTTTATTTCATAACTTTATTATATTTCTTTGATTTTTTTTAAAATTGTATGATTATTTACTATACTTAATCATCACAATTAATTTTTCATTTCAAGAAATAATGCTTTTAAATTTCACATTGTCCAATATTTTGTCAGTAGCTAACAAATTTCATACAATCATAATATATACCATTAACAAACATAAATTTACAGACAATTCTCAAAAACAAAATTTCACTAAGAAAGATAATTACTGAAATGGTATCTGAAATTGACAATCAGTTTTAATTTACGAATTTAAGAAGTGTAGAAATTTTATAATGTTGGATAAAACATAGTGCTTTGGCGTAGGAAAGAGTGATTTAATAATCTAATCGTGGATGAGATAAATTTTACTTTTCAACACTGGGATAAAATCTCCTAATTCAGGATAGTTAATATTCCTAAAAAACGTACGTTTTTGATGAAAATTTGGATACTCTTAATAAGCGAAAAACAAAAAGAGAGTAAATATTTTGAACTAAAAAAAGGAGTTCTCTTTTTTTCCATTCAAAAAGAGAGTAAATACTTTAAAAAAAATTACATCTGTGTACCCTGATAGCTAACTGATCCTTATTATGTCACTGGTGTATCCAGAATGTCATTTTGGTGGGGAGCAATGACAATCTTCAACAAATTTTTGACGGTCTCCATTCAGATTCTGTGTCCCTAATTTCATTTTTCACGTAAATTTTCTTGTTTCCCACTGGATTCGCCATCACATTATGCCTGTAATTGAAGGTATCTTGACGCTAAAAATAAAGATTTCAGATCTCTTAAGAAAATGTCAACAATTATCTTAACCTTCTTAAGAAGTAATTGTTTTTCTTGAAAAAGGAGAAGCTCAGTAGGTTTTAGCGTTCCTCCAAAAGATAAGAAAATCTACTTTCTTTTCCACGAGTAATTCTTTAAAAAAGTTCCCTCCACTTACTTCCTTTCCAAAACAAAAATTCTACACTCTCTTATGGAAGGGGTTTGTTGGAACATAGCTATTGGTAGAGCACTTGTCGGTAACACTGTATAAACATATATATATATCTCATATCCTTCTTTTCTGTTCCTTTAAGATATAAACACTTACTTTCTTACTTGTGTGTGAACTATAGATGATGTAACATCTTAATAAAATACATTCTTCTCTTGGTGCGGCACATTGTGTTTGATTATTGTGTTTTAATATTAATTCTTATATTTACATCGTATACATGACAGCCCCCAAATTATCATGTATCTAATATGGTGGAGGCGCCGGGTACCTCTCGAAAAAGGGAATTACCAATTCCCATGGAAAAACAGTCCAGGGATTTTTTAGGAGGTTCTCATTGGAGGTGCCCAGCTGAAACTCAGTAAGTGTATACCTTTTAAGGACCAAAAAGGGTAAGTGGAATTCTTTCCTTAGAAACTATTTGGTTATTAACTAAATTATAGTTACCTATTTTATTTTCGTTTAAAAAGTCTGTCGACAGCAACATATAGTAGACACTAGATTTATTTATCATACTAGTTTACCTAACTTAATATTCACTAATTATAGACTAGTAAGAATGATGGTACTACAGTTATTTTATTCGTAGGCTGCTTCAATATAAGCATAGTGTATAAGTAATTGTAATGGGGTGAAACATGGATATATTGATCAAAGTCATGCGTGGTTGAGTCGACTCGTTTAAAAAATAATAATAAGTAAGGAGTGGAATTGCGCAACGGAGAGTAATTATCCTGTTTATTAGTTATGGAGGAGGAGAAAGATACTGGCGAAACATGGCTTGACCAAGAGTGTCAATGAAGGGAGCTTAATAGAATGTATAAGGCTTAGGCAAATTCTGGGATATAACAGTAGGTAAATAAGGGGAGGAGTATATCCCAAAAATGGTGAAATAGTATGTGCTCAAAAAGGAGTAAATATATATATATATATATGTTAACGAACTGATGGAGATGTATTGTGTTGGCGTGAGCGTAATTGGGGAGTAAATATGGCAATTAATAATATAATCATACATATATATGTGTTGAAATGGATAGCCAAGTAGAAATAATAGGTGATTGAATGTTCCAGAACAAAGTGAAAAAGATAAAGCGTAAAGTGGAGAAACGGAGGTGACAATGATGGCAATATATGTATATAGGAGTCGATTAGACTGACGCTGTCGCTGGTGTAGCTTATATACATATATATACATAAACACAAGTATAAGAACAAAAGGGAGAAGATAGTTAACTGCCACACGGATAAATTCATGGAAATCTGATGGCGAAAGGAAAAGTGTTTTTTTTTAGCACAAAATGCAATAAAAAAATCAAAAAAATCGGTCGATGGTTGGAGTGGTAAGTTCGAATATATTCGTATATGTATATGTGTAAATGGTGCAATTTGAAGAAATATGACAATAGTCAAGGTTATTTGGAGTGATCGAAATAAAATTAAAATGAGATAACGAAATACATACATTGATGTGAGAAATTTTTTTTAGGAAAAGAAGTTAGGGGTAATTTGGCCAATCAGGAACTGGATAAGGCACAGGTGACTGATCGATGTCTGTCATTGGAGAATTTCAACTGTGGAAATCTATCACGAGATTTTGAGAAACGAAGCAAAGTTTGACTAGTAAAATGTTGCAATGCTCATTCGTAATAATTTGGTCTTGCAGCTAAGTCAAAATGATGTTTCACGATATTGTATTGATTGTGAATCTGAAATTGTTCATTATGGCGCAGTTATGGGTTGCATTGTGGTACTTACGCACTGAGCAAGAGGTTACCTTTGTCAAATCACTCGTAATCGTAACTGTGATCGCGCTTTGGTATTGTTACTATTATTCATAACCTTTTTTGTTCACCTTATTCGAATGAGATTTTTTTTGGGTTTAGTAATTATTGCTAGTGCGTCGAACGTTGTTTCAATTTTATTCTTTTTTTTACTACGAACTTTTTATTTCAATAATTTTTTTGGAAGTTGTCTGTCCTCAAATATTGTGGAAAGTAGTCTTCTGGCCGAATTTATTGGGTGAGTACAATTGAATTCTTAATTAAAGCTGTATTAAGGTGTTTGTTCTCATTTACTCGAATGTTTGGTTCAGTCAGTAGTCCGCCTGAAAGTTCATCCTTAGATTTGGCCAAATTACCTAACTTCTATTAATATTCGTAATTATTCTTGAATAAAAAGTGGAGGAAAGGAGATAATCATTGAACGAGATACAAGATTAAATAAAAAAAAAGAGGTGTTAATTGAGTTATTCGATCATATGTAACTACACATGTGCTTTTTATTATCGAATATAAAAAGGGGTTGTAAGCAAGTGGTACCAAATATTTTTTAGTCATGTACATGCATATTTTTTAATAATAAAAAAAAGGAGAACATTTCTAAAACGTTATGTAATAAAATTAAAAAAAAAAACAATAGCCTTAAATAAAATGGCCATTTTAGTGTAAATTTCTTTGGTTCCTTTTCTAATTTTATTTTTTTGTGGCTCAAAAAGGGAGAATAGGAGAAATAATGGCGTAAATATGATTTCCCTGAATACTTTTATAATAATGGAGAATGAAAATAAGAAGGTAGGATCGAGTATATTTAAAAAAAAAAAAAAACGCTATCGTATTAAACCATCTGGCTCAAATATAAAATAAAATATAATTCGAAGACTCAAAGGAGGAGAGAGTGATTTTTTTTCTTTTTCTATAAATTAAGGTAGATAAATATACTCGAGATCCAAACAAATCTTTGTTCACAGGTTGCTTACAAGAACAGATGTTGCGTTCGCATCCTGAACTGTAAGTGACTAACTACCCTTGGAGATACATGTGTATTCCTTGTTTTCAAAGAGGGTGGTGTTTCAGGCTACAAGTAGCGATGTTCATGCTTGTAGTTTAGAAGCAAGGTTGGACAAATCTCCTGTTTATATTTTTTTGAGCCAATCGGACTTGACGAACCAAATATTTCTTATCTATGTACGTGGTTATTTAATTTAATGGAGAATAAAAGTTTGATCGTTCATTTTACCCTCAGTAAAATGTCGAACAATAAATCAAATAAGTCTGGTGGGAGAGGTCGTTCATGAAACTGTGAGCAAAGTGGTGGCTGGAGCAACGTTAATCTACTGATAATTGAAGAGAGGGATGAGCCAAATGAAAATGATAATAAAAATTCTAACTTAAATTCAAGTCAGGAAACGTTACAAGGAACGAAAAGTAAGCTGATAACTCTCATCGAGGTTGCCTCTATTAATCATATAGGAGTTGAGTGACATCACGTTAACGGTGTAACTGGTTTTTGTTTATCTTTATTTAGCAATTAAAACGAAGGCTCAACTTAAACAAATTGAAAGGAGAGCAGCTACGGCTGCTAAACAAAAATCCCAGACCACCACGCAAAGGGAAATCCCTCGACAAGAGACAGATCAGCAAGACAATGTTCTATCTCAAAATAAATCAGGAGGTTCGATTAAAGAAAAACCTCACAAAATGGCAGATCTCAATAATTTTCGTATTCCTTGAATTAAACCTCAACAAGTTCGTGCAGCCTCTGAGGCTGAGATGGACCCATGCAACCAAGGCAGCAAACAGCGGCCAATGACATCATGAGAATCTGATGCCAGAAATTTCGCCGCTCAAGTTGTGCAACAGGTGGTCGACTTGCTGCAACCGTCCCAGTCATCGCAAATTTCAAATCAAAATGCGACAGTACAGGAATTACAAGATAGAATTGTACTATTAGAAAATACTTTAAGTCATTTAACCCAACAGGTAGGTGGTAATAATTATGATGGAGAAAATGGAGAATATGGTGGTATAGAGGCTTTTGACGAACACGAAGAGAATGAATATACAGAGAGAGAAAAATTAAATAATAATGGGAGCGATATTCAAAATAAATTAGATAAGGATGATGGAGACACTAACGAACAATTATTAAAATTATTAATAAAATGTTTAAAAAGAGGGGCAGAAAATGAGTTAGAAAATGAGGCAAATAAAAGGGTGAAATCAGAAATTATAATTAACAAAGAGCGTTTAAAAAGAGAATATAAATTAACCAAAAATATGAGATATGATTTATGGTTTGACTACTTACAGTCTGAATTAATATCACGTGAGTTACTTAATGTGATTGAAAATGAGGAGATAGAAATAACTAATTTTGGAGAATCAGAAAGAGAATATAGGAAAAATTTGGTCAGGGACATAATAATAAATCATATAGAAGATAATTATCACAAATTGGTGGTGATGGAGAAAAATCCGATTAATATTTTAAAAACTCTTCAAGAATTCAAAAGGTGTGAGGTACATAAATCCTCAGAAATTTTAAGAAGGGAGCTAGCAAACATTAAATACAACCCTGGAAAGGAAAAACCTTACCAATTTTTCCAAAGGTTTGACGAATTAATCAGACAATGCGATCTAAATGGAGACAGAGATATAATTTCTGAAAATAAGAAAAGGAGTTACTTTTATACTGCCGTATCAAAAGCCTCTAATTTAATTGAAACGATGAATGAAGTGGCAAAACGAGATAATAGTATAGGACTTAATATTGAGGAGTTAAAACATTTATTATTACTGACTGAGGCGAATAAAACAGAGGAAAGAAAGTCCGGTGGGAATGATAAAGGGCAAAATATTCAGGCAGTTTGAAATATTGTATTTAGAAATAGGGGACGTGTACAAACGGGACTGACACGATTTCAAAATCTGCAAAAAGGAGTGCGGTGTTACAATTGTCAAAGCTATGGCCATTTTGGAAGCCAATGCACAAATCCCACAGTGGAGGGAAGGATGTGCTTTAATTGTGGAATTGTAACAAACCACAATTTTTATGAATGACCTAACCTGGGAAAATTCCAATCCTCAGGATATAGCCCACGACAAAGGAGAGGTCAATACAGAGGTTGTAGATCTTCAAACAGATTTATCCAGAGAGGGCGTGGCTTCCCAAGAGGGGTGTATCAAGGAGGATACTTAGGAGCATCACCCCTCAAACAAATGAATAATGGAATCCAAAAGGTGAGAGGCCAAGGTGCAAATAGGAGAGGCACTGGCCATGGCAAAGGGAAACAGACTCAACCTAACCCATCTCAACCTACAACAAAAAAGGAGCAAATTTCAACCGTAGCTAAATATGCCAAAATGGAGGAACATGATGAGAAAGTTATAATACAAGATACTGTGGAAGTAGAAGTTGAGTATGAACTTGACACGAATGAAAATGGAGAATATAATAATGAAAATATAAATATGGAGACTGAAGAACAATTATTAAGCCATCAAAATAGAGAAACAAATGGCGAAGAATGGCTCAACATTCCACTACCTCCAAGCCCAATTCAAAACGACTACCCACCTGACATTCAAGCTCTCGCTGTATCATCAGAAGAGGATACACCAATAGAAAACACCGAAGAGGCCAACAAAGGTGATAGCTCCAGTAATAATGAAGGTAAATATGAAGTCACATTTATTGCAGATAGTGGAGCTACTCAACATATTATTTCAACATCATTACCACTGATAGATTGTGTATCTAAAATAGAAAATGTTCTCAGTACAAACGTAAATGCGAATTTACTTTGTGCTGAAACAGGCAATTTAGCTACACAGGACATTAATGGGAATGGAGTAAAATTTAAAAATATTCGGTGTTGTCCTCAGCTATCTGAAAATCTATTCTCTCTGTGTAAACTTACAGATATCGGTTTTGAAGTAACTTTAAATAATGAAAATGTTACAATCACAAATAAGGAGCATACTATAATATACTTTTCTGGCCCGTATATTAAACCATTTTGCTATCTAAAATTTATTGCTGATAAAACTTCTGATTTGTTTATCTATGATGACGAATCTATACCTATGTTTGCCCCTTTTGACGTAACTTGCGCACATCTGGGTGATCTTGATTGTATAAATGATTTGGAGGGAGTAGAAGTAAGAAAAGAGGAGAATAATTTACACAATCAAATTGAAAAGGAGATAGATGAAAGTGAGACAAAATGAGAGAATAGTGAACATAGTGATACAAGCGAGAAGGAGGAGAATAATAAACAAAAGGAGACACAAGATGAAAAAGACAATAATCAGGAGCAAAGTAATAAAACAGAGTTGGAGGGAGTTTATGGAGAAAACAATGAAGAAATGAAAAAGGAGATTATTAATGAAAATAGTGAAAATGATAGGAGAGTAATAAACATTGAAGAAATGCCCATATCCACAGTTAGAGAAATAATAGGAATGAATAAAAATATCCCACTAGAATTATTTTGGCACAATAAATTAGGAGATGTTTCTGAAAAATATCTGAGAAAATTAGCTAACATACAACAGGAGTTAAAAGGTATTAAATTCACAGGCCTTATTAAAGACTGTGAAGTCTGCGCAATTTCAAATTTAGCAAAATTACCTTTTAACCAGCTGAGATGGAGAGTAGAAAGATCCTTACAGATGATTCATTCTGATGTAATGGGACCAATCACTCCGGTTACATTTCCCACTAAAAGGAGATTTATAGTAGTGTTTGTAGATAATTATTTGAGATATGCCCAAGCATACACAATGTCACACAAGTCAGAAACAGGAGAATTTTTGGAGTTATTTTTAAGAAGTGCTCGAAATTTATTAGGAAGTGATGCAAAGGTGTGTTACCTGAGATCTGATCAGGGTACTGAATTCACAGGAGGATACACTAAAAAGGTGCTAGAAAAGGAGAAAATAGACTTACAACTAGCTTCACCAGATACTCCCCAGCATAATGGAGTTTTGGAAAGATTCAATCGTACCTTGCAAAGTAAAGTAAGAGCACTAATGCAAGATTCAGGTTTACCAAGGAGCATGTGGGATCTGGCAGTAAATGCAGCCATCTACATTTATAACAGAACACCACATAAATCAATAAATTATCAGATTCCGATATCAAAATTTTCACCAAATGTCTCAGTACACTTTAGTCAAATTAGGAGATTTGGATGCTTAGCATTCTCAAAGGTGAAAAGAAAATCAGAAACAAAATTTACGGGATGTGGCATATGTACTGTAATATCTGGCTACTTATTGTTCTGTCCAGAAAGCAAGTCATTTATTGAATCCAGAAATGTAAGATTCAACGAAAAGGTGGTATATAAGGAGAAATTCAAAGTAATAGATAAAAATAATGACAAAATAGGAGATTGATTTAACGACTTCTTTTTAAATGAAGAAATACGGGAAGGAGAGCAAAAACCTAATGTAAAGGGAATAAAAAGAAGAAGGTCGAAACGACTAAGAGAGTCAAAATGACAGAAAATTGAGGCGTTCAATACTGTAGACACTAAAGAAACAGAATGGATAGAAACACATAATTTGGAGAAAACTACGAATGATTTTATATATCTAATTATGACTGAGGTAAATGAAGACCCAAAGACCTATTTGGAAGCAATGAATTCACTTGCAAGTCAAGAATGGTGAAAAGCAATACAGGATGAAATTAATTCATTATAAGAACACGGAGTGTGGAGTATAATTGACAGATCTACTATTTGTAAAGAAGGAGAAAACACCAGTATAATAGATTCAAGATGGCTATTTAAAGTTAAACCACAACAAAATGGAGAGATAAGATATAAAGCGAGATTAGTAGGCAGAGGTTGTAAAGATAAAATGGAGTACAGTCTAATGGAACTGTATAAACATATATATATCTCATATCCTTCTTTTCTGTTCCGTTAAGATATAAACACTTACTTTCTTACTTGTGTGTGAACGATAGATGATGTAACATCTTAATAAAATACATTCTTCTCTTGGTGCGGTACATTGTGTTTGATTATTGTGTTTTAATATTAATTCTTATATTTACATCGTATACATGACAGCCCCCAAATTATCATGTATCCAATAGGGTTAATCCTCAATGAATCTCAATTACAGCTTCTTCCAGTGTTTTTAATCTACCAATGCAAAATCCTTATCCCTTTTGTGAATAAATAATGGAGGTCATTGTTTTATTCAGATATAAAATTTGTTTTTTCATTGCTTTAAAAAATATTTTTGAACTCTTTAAAATTTGAGTAACTAAAAGTTTATATGCAACTCTTAATTCTGATAAAACAGCGGCGTTGGGATCATGCGGCATCGTAAATGATAGTAAATGTCAATTTCCAATATTTCAAATTCACTGTATACTATCTGAAGCCTACTTACAGAGTGCTGAAAAACTAATGAAATCACAATGCGAATGGGAGGATGAATAATGAAAGGAAAATAAGTAGGTACGTGAAAAGAAAGAAGAAAATTTATCATATGGGCATAAGCGAGAGTGTTACCCGAAATGAAATTAAGATTTATTGAGTTGGTTTATTAACGAATGCAGACGACCAACAAAAGAGATTTTATCGATGCATATCCATAAACTTTCGATGGCTATTATCGAAAGGCACGTATGTATGTATATACATATAGGTATCATCATCTCATTAACAATGCCGGCTAACCAGTGCCATACTTTTGGCAACACAGAAAACGACTACATATTTTTGTAACTTCTCAAACGCCATTTTCGGTAAATGAATCAATACGTTTAATGAACCTTTCTCTTTTGAAAAAAAAATTCTTAATCGGCCACTACAGGTAGTTTAGTGGTACATTGCGAACGGAAGACAACCCGTACAATATTTACACAAACGAACTTGAATTTATCCTCCATCGTCTTCAATCTTACCCTATAAAAAACTTTCTTCTTTCTACTGCCTGGACCATAATGAAAGAGAGAGAGAGAAAGAGTGAGAGAGAGAGAGATAGACAGACATATACACACACATTCACACACAGAGAAGAAAATAGGTAATCGCCTGGTAGGCTGTCAAGGTCATGTTACTATGACCTGTTAATACAGATTCGAAACTTCACACTACCACGGAAGACCACAGCTGCTTCGAAGACATTAATATTGAGGAGCTGCCTGTTGCCCAGAAAAATAAAGAAGATGAGAAAAAAGGAATCCACGGTGGATTAAAATACGGATGATGATTACTATTCGGGCTTTGCACACACTCACACTCCAGTATACCTATATGAACACCAGTTTATAATCAACTGCACGACGCGTCTCTTGTCTGGTTATGAGCGAATTGACCTCCATTTTCAAATCCGTTAGGTTCATTATCATTAGAATTCCGTAGGTAAAGTATATGAGTGATTCTTTTTTTTCCCGACAAATCTTTACATTATTTGTAATATTATTTTTGAAGAGAATAATAATTTAACACCGTCTAGACGAAGAGTGAGAGATTTGTGGTGGGGGAGTTTGAAAGGAATAAAAAGGCTAAGGAGGTTGAAGTTTTTCACGAACTGAACCAAAACTTTATACAAACATCCATTAATCGTGTGCTATGTTCCAATGTTAAAGTGGTTCCATAATAAAGAAATTTTCCTGCAGTCTACAACGGAATTCCACCTTTTCAACTTTTCGAAAAAAGACTGTTTAATTTTAAACGCCCAGATTATTTAGTCTCGAAATACAACGAAGTTCTTGTAAATTACTAATGGAATTGACGACTTCACTGCGTATTTTAGTAAAAAAAAAAAAAACTTTATAACAAATATAGAAGAAATATTCTTTGGTGTAGCCGACATTTTGCCTAGCTTTTCCGATTTCGAGAAACAAAATAACTTAATTTAAATAAAAATTTCTTAGGCAATTGTCTAGAAAACTGGTTTGTTCGTTTTGATTTTAGGTGAAAAAGGATACTGACAATGAGATGTGCAAAAACAAAACGTAAGTTTCCGCGCAGAAAAAGCACGTAATTTTGGATAAATTATTAAAGAATATGAAAGCGTACGTTTTTCTCGAAGATTTTGGAGTTACAGCTTCCGAGGGAAAAAATTAATTGTAAATTTTACGAAGGAAATAACTAACGTTGGAATCAGCTGGATACAACACAATTACTTCCTGAAAAATAAGATGAAGGAAAATTAATAACAAAGATTTGGGTAGTGGTAGACGACGGTTACAAGTGATAATAAAAAGCACACTGGTAAAAAACAACTCACAAATATATAAAACTTGAATATATAAAAAATATTACAAGTTAATTATTCGTTAACTACTACTAGAGTAAACCCTAGTGTTAAACCAAAACTTTTTTCATTTATAAAATTTGAAGAAGATAATTTTACATAGTACTGTAATTATTATTTATATTAAATGTATGAACAATAACTGAACAAATGGAAGAACTTTATTAAAAGCTTTAATATTGTTGTTCATTAAAGGGAGAAGAATAAATTATTAGGTAGCCGGATGATAAAGTTCAGAGGGGAAAGGAGAATAAAAAGTGCGAACAGTAATATTAGGCAAAGACTACAACAAGTTGAATAGGCTTGCTGAGCTTGTAAAAATTCGAAGTTACAATTTAGTTACAACATTTTTCTTGGAAGAAAAACATGTATAATGGAATGTGAAAGCCACTAAGTTGCGTGATAACCGGATGAAAGCTTTCTGCTTGAAATCTACATCTACTTTTAATGATATTTATAGTTTCATCGAATTTATGTGTAAAAAAATATAAATTATTTTCAATGTACCTATTTTCCTTAAAATTTGTCGTTAAAAATATAAGGATTGGCAGAAAATTTATTTATTTATTTATTTATTTATTTATTTATTTATTTATTTATTTATTTTTTCTTTTGTAAAGAAATGGTTTGAATTTCTTAATTATGAATGAAAAAATTTAAAAAGTGACACAGCTTGAACATGAATTTTATCTATGGCATGAGCCAAAAGAAAAACTGAATTTAGTATTTATTGAAAAAATTATACTTTCATTCAGCCTTTAAGGTTTTGCAATCACCAAACTTCCTAACAAAAAGTTTACCTGTTATATTGTTTTACATTTTAGAACCTCAAAAAGTGCGGAAACCCTGATCTGATTCGGTGAGTAAGGCCCATATTCACAAACGCCACTTCAACCTCTCTTCACTTAAACTTCACTTAAAAATGACTTTTGGGACAATTTTGTATTTAAGAGTGTGGTAACATTTAATTTTCACATTGGAACTCTCTCATAAGAGATACAATGTTCCCACATTTTTAAGTACGAAATTGTGCAAAAAACTTATTTAAAGTGAAGTTTAATTGAAGGGAGCTTAAAGTGACGTTTGTGGATATGGGCCTAAGAACTGTTATGTTCTGATGAAAAGTTTTCTTCTAATGATGTGACCGTGTTTTTGTAACACATGCTTTGGGTGTTTTATCGTTGTGAAAAAAGTTTTTTCATTACCTATTATTTTATTTGAAAATATCAGTTTTTTAAGTTTTTACGGTTTTTCAGAACTATTGGAATTACCAATCCTCCATACCTCACACTTTGTACATTTAACATACTTTTCGTCATATATTATTTCTTTCTCTTATATATATATTTTTTGTCGACAACTACACTAATTGAGATGAAGCACTTTCGTACCATGTACTTTATTTTTTATTAAAATATATTAGTAACAATCTGCAATATGAACATAATATGTCTTTTTTTTCTCATTTTGTCCTCTCATACCTCTACATGTTAACAGAGCTTCGGAATTTTATTTTGAAACGCAGTTTTTTTCTAAAACTAATTAAAAACCAATTTGTATAATTTTTAATTGCTAAACAAGTATTTTGATTCATTTGTAACAAAACGCAAGACAAAAGTATATGCAAAAATTGCATTTTATTTAATTCTTTACACGTTGTCAAATTATACCCAATTTGTGAAATCGCTCTTTTCTTTGTCTGTGAATGGTTGATATATTGGGTAACTAGTTCTAACTTTGCCATTGCTGATGCTTTTCTGTACCATGATCATATCTGGACAGAATTAGCTGGAATTTTTGTACTATCAGTGAAAAATTCATCATTTGGGGCATCACATTTAACCCTGCTTATGTTAATTTATAAAGCAAGTACACAGATACAGATATCAACGAGTAAGCTGCCTTTGCTTGTGTATGGTGATGACCTGCTTGTTCTTTCGGTAACTACCCTGCTTGTGTAGGACAAAAATCGCTAATAGTCTAGTAATCAAGAAGTATCTTGTGTTGCTGTCAAAGTGGAAACTTACTAAAATTCGTAATTTTTTCTGAATCATAACTGCAAACATCAACATCGTGGATATCGAAAGTCGAATTCAAATCATTTCCATCATGTACTTTGCCAAAAAATCATCCAGAAATATTGTCATTTTGGTCAAAATCAAAGTCAAATGAAATTATAGTCTCAATCGTCAAAAATCATTGCACAATTTTGGTCGAGGAAAATGCGAAAAAATTGGTATTTTATTACAAAGTACTCGAAGAATGGAACATATCTCGTAATTTTTACAAGGTCAAAAGTTTTATCGTGAAAATTGTTTTTCACGCAAAAAAAAAAACAAGCGAAATTGATATATTGTAAGTTAAAATTGGTCAACTTTCTGCTATTTTGTGTTCCAGCTTTTCTCTCACTTTTGTCAGAGAGTGTACAGTTTCGTGTATATTTTTCGTTACCATAATGTCTTATTACCTACTATCCATCTTGCATTTTCTTGCTTGCCATCTATTCATGAAATGTTTCTGCAGAATTTGGGTATAGCTTGTAATTGTTTTTGTTCTTTTTTTAAAATTATGATTGGAATAATTGATCGGGAACCGATGTCCTTTAACCTTATTAATTTAGGCATTATTTTTGAGAGTAAATTCTTGTATTTCGTAGAATTGGTTTTTTGTTTTCTCACGTTTTAGGAGCGATTCCGTTAAGAAGTACCGTACCGTTTTCGGGCGATTATACTTACAATAAATAATTCTAATGAAATGGTCATGTCTTAATTCTGTGTAAGCATAACGGAGAAAAAAATAATAACAATTTAACTGTTTGTTAGTAGAAAGAAAAATTACTTTCTCTTCGTTTTTCACGATGTCAATCTTCTTCTAATCGATGAGTTAGAGAGAAAATAATTGTAATTTGTCTTCTTCTTCTTGAAACTATAAAATTGCATTTCATGAACAGACGACGAGTTTATGCGTCTGAAGGCTATATTTATAAATTTGTAAAAACTATTCAACATCGAAGAAATAGCACAACAACTTCTTCGAGTAATAACGTGTGTACCAGGTTCTTGGAAAAAATTTCAATTTTTCAAAAATATGTTTATATGAATGGAGCCTATAAAGAGTAGCCTACGTGTCTTCATTATGACTCTCATCAAGGCGATATATTAGTGTGACTAATGCGGTGAAATAATCATCTAGTATTTTATTTCCATGTAGGCATTCAATGGTACCACATTACTTATCGACTAGGCTGCATTCAGGCAGGCGTATAAAAATGTCGTAAAATGCCAATTAACCTTTGTACGCGAAATATTTAGGGCGATAGGTTAGCAGAAAGTGGAGTGCAAACAAATACGTAATTTACACATAAGTGGATTTTTTGGGGTGCAAGGGGTGCATTGCACTCCTGTGAATATATCTTCTTTCTGAGAAAATTTAAAAACAAAAATATCTCCCATCTTTCTAATTTTTCATTCTCCACAGTAATCCTCACGCAGTGTGCTCTATAAAGAATTGAAATAGTTCAATAAAAATATTATGTACCTGAACATTCAACAGTAGGTTTGTTCTATTTTCCAAAAAAAAAAAACGACACCGGCATGACATGGAGGGAAGCTATTTTACTACATTTGAATTGTTTCCACTATTCAATTGGTGTATTCATCTTGCAAGGGTGGAATAGCACCCCTTAATGTCGATCCTGCATGGCGAATAAAACAAACATAATGTTTTTGAATGATTACATATGAGGGGGGGGGGGTCATCGCTGAAAATTTTTTTCTGCTATCTTTAGTTTTTGAAATAAATTAAAAATTAAAAAACGAAAATTTATCATTAATTTGCAGTTTTTTTACAGCCGATTTGTGAAAAATTAATGGCGATGTAAAAATAAATTTTATTGTAGAACTCAAGCGATTTCTCCCGTTTTCAATAGTACAGACTACAGACCCCAACTTTGTAGCTTAAATAGAATCTTATAAATCGTGAAGTGAGAGAAGATTAGTTTTTTTCAAATTAAAATGTTATGAATGTTGCAAAAAACGAGGATAAATATACAAAAAGTGGGATTTAATTTTATAATATAGATGAGTTCATAATGTTTTTATTCTTACTCAAGGTAGATGTGTGATAAAAATGTGTTTCATGAGGTACTCAATTCTATAAAGACAATTCCGGAACTGTCAACTTTTTTTTGTCTGTGTGCTTGTGTAAAATCCACTATGTAAACTCTCAAAACAGGCAACAAAATTGCCAGTGTTTGCCTTGGATTTGGCTTTCCAATACCTTAGTGTATGAAGTGGCAGAACACGCAAAGCTGTAGATTACCTTCTATGTGTGAATATCTCTCACAATAAGGTATTCCACATAAGGTTATCAAAACTCCCAATTTTTTGAAAAATGCAATTTTATTGGTTTGGCTTCAGCGTATATACCTTTCCTCTGTATGAAAATATACTGCTCATGAAACTTTCCAATAACTGTTTCAAGGCTTAAACGCAGCCTACTAAAGGAATTTAACTTAAAATTGCTGATACATTTTTTGAGGTCACTTCCAAACAGAAAACATTTGTTCAATACTACCTTCAGCTTGTGGAAAAGGAAAAATAATAATGTCAGCTGGACCAGGGATGAGTAGTAAGCTGGAAACTGGATGACTGATTACAGTGGCCAGTTTCTAGTCAAAAAATAACTTCTAACAAAATTTTAACGAAACTTCGTTAACTTTTTGTTCAACTGTCAACATTCAAAAATTAATGAGACTTTGAAAAGGCAGATGCAAAAGGTAAGTAAAGAAATGTGGCAATGTGTAAATTTCACTGAAAGGTAGTACCATTTTGTTATAGCAATAGTGAATGGCCATTAATGAAACTTTCAGGGAAAAATATATCTAGGACTGTAGGCAACACTACATCTTACAGGCACTATCTGTCCATAAATTTTCATTGGATTCTGTTAGATAACTAATGTGTGTAGGAGTTTAACAGTTCATTATTTAGATGGTAGTAAGCATAAAAGTAAGAGAAACAATGGCTAAAAAAATATAAGAACCTTGACCTAGTGCCTTTGCAACTCCCCTGCTCCTAGAAATCCATATTAAGCATCTATGTTATTTTAATTTTAAAAAAATTGCTTGTGGTTGGATTGACAGCCATTCATCTGGGCCATTGCACCACACATCCAACCAACTAGGAAAAAGAATTAGTACATCTATTTTCCGAGAGATGGAGATAAATTTATACATATTATGTACAAGGAAACACCCATAAGCCCTTTATAAATACAGTAGAAACTGCTCATTAGGGATACCGGGTGAAAGGTATAACTGCTTATTTAGGACAAATTAACGGAGTCCCAAAAAAAATACACCAAAACTGAAAAAAATTGGACTGCTTATTAGGGACAGCACATCCATTTATTAGGGCAGGCAGTTGGGAAAATTACTGACGAACTTTAAAATTTAAGAGATAATAATTCTGGTTCAGTTAAATTAAGATAGTTTTTGTTGTTTTCTGCTATTATTTTGTCTGTCTTTCATGTTTTCTTATGGAAGTCAATCAGACAAACACCTCAGGAAAATGCACCTGAATTCACTGAATCAGTAGGTACCTTACCTATTATTATCTTTCATCGAGAACCCTCAGTTACCTTGTTTGTTGTGTCATAAATATTGGACAATTTGATTTTTTCAGTGATGGGTGTTCAAGATAGCCACTAAAACTAATCTTACATTTTTTTTGTTTCGTTTCTAAAAATAAATACTTAGAATGAGTTAAATACGAAACCACTTTTTCGAGATAAAAACGGTATGTTCACTTTTTGTGGTTTTTGCTAGGCTAATGTGAAAAATAATAGTAGAGTTCGATATGGCAAAAAGTGTTATAGGTAGGTAGTTAAAGTTATGTAGAGAATTAATTCCTCAATTTTCAAAATCAAACTGCCTGTTGTTAATACCTGCTAAAAGTTTTGCACTTTTTATAATATCGAACAAACCTTACTCTTAACTATCATCTCACACTCATTACAAGTTTATTACTCTCGGATCAAATCACGCTCAATTATAAATCTTGAATTTATTTGGGCAAAAAAAAAAGATAAAAAAATAGGTGCTGCTATTACATGTAGGTAGGCTGTTCATCATTGACAAATATGCAAGAATATGCCATAAACACCTAAGGTATCTACTTACTTATCCACCTATTTTAAAACTTTCATTTGACAATATTGATTATGTACATGAACTATACTCGAAGGAGCATGTAGATTCTATAAAGTCATGGGTTATCATCCTCAGACAACAACCCTCATTTTAAATGTTCAGAACTAAGAACAGGTTCATATGAGAAGAATATTAGTAAGATAAATAATAAAATAAAAATTTCACTAAGCAAGGTCAGTTCCCGATAGGTATGATAAATTACACTCCTACTCTACTTCCTATATTTTTACAGTCAATCAGAGTACATGTTTAATTATAAAAAAGGAATTACAGTTTATTTGGCTAGGTATTGAAACTCAACGAACTATCACATCGCTCGCTGATTTCCCCATTCAAGATCTAAAAGATAATGAACTAGGGTTACTCCTATGATGTATGCAAGTAGGGAAATCGGTCTATTTTTAACCTGATATATATATATATATATATATATATAAGACGTTTTCTCATTCACATTTTTTAATGAAGTAATATCAATGAAATAAAAGTTTACTCAAATCTTTGGAAGTACCTATTGTTTCTTTTAATGGTTCGGTTTCAGCTGACAAAAGAAACTAAGACGACAATCTCAGATTCTCCATCACAATGTGGTGAAGCTTCAAGATACTTCGAGTTGGACCATTCAACACCTTAATTAACCGTAAGATCTAATCCTAATAACATTAATAATTATCATGTGTTTTTATAACTCAAATTGTCTGGAGATCGTTTGCCAAAGTGAGGGCTTTTTAATATGATAAAAAGGTAATTGTGTAGAGTCAATGTGACGTGACCCCGTGTACACTAGTGGTATGTGGGAAACTAAGTTTTCATGTCTTTCCTCTCTCAAATTCAAGGTGCCCAATTCTGAAAATCTACAATCTTCGGCTGTTCAGTTTTAAGTTAATCAGGATCTAAAACTTCGGATTTTAGTATTTCAGTTTAAACAATATGAAGACTACCTTTTGGGGCGTCACAATGTTTTCAGAAATTGAATAAGAACTGATGCTGTTGGTTGTTTTCTCTAGGCTGAGTAGGTACATCCATTATCGTATTTATATTTATGAGAATTTCTTTAATGCAGCTTGTTAACAATAGGTAATATGAAATGGAAACCGAATTAGGTAAGTTACCTACTTATACCCAAGTCGTATTAAAAATTATTAGCTAGTATGATGGGTTTATACTTTATAGTAGGACCAATGCGGTTTTTCTTAGATGAGTCTTCGATTTTTACTTTTCTGAAAAACTACTGGAGGAAAATCTGTTCTTTTGTTTATTATTTTTTATTTATTTATTCATTTTTTTTTTTTTGGGAGAAAGTTACACTTGATCGAGTAAACTTTTCCGGTTCGATGATACATATAAATTTTATCCATTCTCTTTCGCGTGTCCGTCTTTCACTCTCCATTCCTATTCAATCATCTAAAACAGACATTGTAGATAAGTTTTATTTCAATTTTATACCCTTCTCTTTCTCTTTCTGGCCCACGTAAAATGTCGTCATCCGACGATAATGAAGAGTACATCGATTGCACGGATTAACGTCTGTTTGTAATGCCGTCCATTCAGTAATTTTTTTAACCGTGAAAAACATCTTTTCGTTCACTTATTCGAGATTTTTTTTACCTGTCTCATAGGTACAGGTTGTATTCTCTCCCACGTCTGCGAATAAAATAATGAAATAAAAATTTGTAATTCTAGAATATTTATTCGTTTTAAAAAATCGACTGTACAAAATCGACGCGATCACGTCGAAAAAGGAACAAATCAAAATTTCCCTCTCCATTTCTTTGACAATGTTTCCTCATGGAGTAAGTAGTGTCCTATTTTCGTGTTTACGTTTGCCTGGAATCATTCACAACCGGTTTCATGGACATCATACTGAGGAAGTAACCAACGCTGAACCAAGTTCATTGAAGTTTTTTGAATTCGTGAAGGTTGTATGCCGGTGAATGCAGTGTTCTCGATAATTAACAAGCATTTGTTTTTTTGTTTTTTGTAAAAGTGCCTTTCAATCTTGTTTTTCTTTTTTTTTTATCTTTTGGAATTCAAAATTTTTATAAAATGATTTTCACGTGACAATGAGCTTACGAAAAGCATTCGTTATTAATTATTACGAACTGGGTTAGACGAGTTTATCAAAAATTATACTTTATACCAAATTGTTATTGTTATCATTTTTATTGTTGTTTCAATATTTTTAATTTTTACGAAAATTGAGTGCTACCAAAAAAGAAAAGAAAAAAAGAACAGAAGGAAAATTATCAAAATGTTCATATTTCGAAGAAACATTGTGGTGAGTCATTTTTTTGATGTATGTATTTTTTTGTATTTTCATTAAACTGAAACAGATTAAAGTAAAAGTTACTACGGTTCGAAATCATAAACCTTTTTCTACAAATTAAGGGACAGAGCCGAACTGAATTCATTATTTTGTCGCGGACATTTTTTTCCTCTTCAAGCTAATTTTCTTGCATTTGCTCCTACAACCAGCGGCGCAGCCAGAACACAAATTCAATTTTTTCAGGCAACAGCCTAATTGCGATTATTTTTATGTGCAATAATCAAAAAATTTCAGGGGATTAACCCCAAAACTCCTCACTCCTATACCAATACTTGAAACATTTAGAGTAGAGGGGAATAACCACTTCATCATGGCTTGCCTACGAAGAATATTACTTTAGGGTTATTCATTCAGGAATTTTTGAGTTCTGATGGTTCAAGGTCGCTTGAAATTTGATTTTTTCACATCTTAAGTATACTTTTTCTACAGCTTATCCACGCACGAATAAACCATCAATACATTTAGGACGTATTAAGTTTTGGGCCGCGATGAGTCATCACAAACCTAACAGTTTTTCGGTCAAAAGTCGGAATATTTATACTGCTGCATCGTCAAGCAGACTCCTCTAAATATTTTTGATATGTGGTTACGACACATGCCCAGAGAAAACAACCTCATAATTTACATAAATACATAAATTCCTACTTGTTAATTCCTCACGTTCACTGCTTAGCTATTTTGGGAGAATTTAAATTGATGAGTGCTACAAGCATACACTGAGGAATTAACGAGATTTCCAGGGTCTTACAACTATCTGAGTGTGAGCGTTAGAATTTTGTGACGATTTTATCTCAATATTCTAATAAGGTTTCTGACTTTGATGAGCTTGGGTTCCGTTGATTCATTTCTCAATAATCGTGGATGGGTAAACTTGAAAATAATGCAGATCAGTATCATAACTATATTCTTGAGGTAATTGAATAATATGCTCTTAAATAAATCAGATGTAAATTGTTAATCCAATTTTCATTATGATTTATGGACAACTTTATTAGTACCTAATGCGATAAAATTTCATATCTAAGATTATCGAAGATTAGCCCATCAGGGGCCACGCGAGAAAGAGAGTGGGGTGAGTGACACCCTCTTGGGCCGAGCTGTTGTGAAAATTGATCGGTTGTTGTAAAAATTGAAAGAGGTGGTGAATTTTTTTTTTTTTTTTGGTAGAAAATTGCAATTTTTTGGGTGCGTTGTAAAAATTAACCGGTTACACCCCCTTAACGACATACGCCGCCCCAGAACCCATGCCAATTTTATAAGTCCCTTGAGGTTTATTTGCGTGAAAACGCGATTTCTTGAGTAGCAATAGCCCTCCGTTAGCTTTGTTTCAAAACCTTGTAGTTTTATGGATTGAATTCGTTTTCTATATACAGAAAACAAAAAAAAAACACAAATAATTTGAAAGTATCGTGTATATAAAAAATACGCGTATTTTTATTTTAATGTTTGGGTATGCCTATTATTTGATGAACACGAAATAATAGCAGGCCTTTTTTAATAACTTATAAAAAATAACGATAAATTCAAGAAAAGGGAAAAAATTTGAAAATGAGTACTTATTTGGGAAATATTATTTGAAATTTAAAGAGGAAAAGCTAATAGGAAATTTAATTTAAGAAAATTGAAAAGAACCCAGAATATTGGAACATTGACCCACGAAAATTATTTCTAAGAAAATTTTAAGAAATACTCCTTTTTTTCAGTGGCAAAAAAAACAGGTTAAAAAGTGGAAAAAAAAAAAAAAACCTAATAATTACTCACCTTAAAACATACGCGAGTATTCAAAACTGATAAACCAACCAAGTAACTATTTACTGGAAAAAGTTGTCGCCAAAAGGTTAAAACCCTAAGGAGAGAACGATACCAAAAATTGGCAGTAATTTGCAATTGGTACCTTGTTTCACGAATCAGTAGAAAATGTCCACGAATAACCAGTAATAGTAAATGAACTTCTCTCGTTATAACTTCACCAATAGGACATTTTCAGATTCAAACAACTATCTCTCTTTAATTTTGCATCATTTCTGTAAAACAAATTTTTCCATACAACAAACAGCCTATAAGTATTTTGTACCAGACGTGTCCACATTTCTAACGTTCCTGAAATGCGGTATCCTGCAATCATCTATTTTTTTAGGTTGTGATTCCACAAATACTATTCCATATTGCCAACTCTATCCGTATCTCATTTGAATGAGAATTCGCTGCTCAACGAAGAAATTTCCAGTATTCTGAGCTCATCCGGTTGAAAATTAAATTTTATTTTAGCACAGAATCCCCATTGAGAGATGATTTTTCATACATTTTGTCAGCTGTTGCAGTTTTCGATTAAGTTATTCCTTTTTTTCTTCCATTAATTTCGTCGCACATTTCTTCAGCAATTCCTTCCATTTATTCTCAGGCAATAACAGCATCATTATCTGATCTTATTGTTTCCTGCGAATCCTCTTTATGTTGAGGGGTTAAAATTTTTTTCTAATAAGAACCTCCTCTCTTTACCATGAAAAAAAACAAAAAAAAAAAACAAAAAAAAACTAAAAACAAATGAACTTTGACACCTGTAGGTAGGTACATATTATATTACACTTAAATTAAATTAAGAATGAATTAGGTGAAAGACCTATTTTCTTCGAGTTGAAAGGAAGGATGAAAAAATTTATAATATGAAAAATCGAACATAAAAACTGAGTCAAGAGTGTTTGAAATCACTGGAGTCGACCCGTTGCCTAGGAATAGGCAAGAGTTGGGGTCACCCCCTTGAAATTATTTGACTACCTTCAATGCCCTCGAAAAATTATCTACAATTGTAGGTTGTTGCTCAATAAATTTTTGCCAAACAACTCCATCTAAAAAATTACGTCGTAGCTATACCAGCGTAATCTACTATACTGATCGACGGCCTACTTAGTAATGCCAAACAAAACTAATTATTTTGGCCTACTGGTTTGCCTAGTCCCCTGCCTCCTTTTTTCAACCATCAAACTGAGATACCTATGTCTTCTGGAATGCAGTTTAAAATATATGTAGGTACGTGGCCCCTTCTGTATTTTCTCAGTTTTATTTCGTGCAGCCGCACCATTAGTTTCGTTACGTTGGCCAAAAAATTCTCTCTTTTTTTTTTTTTTCTTTCGTTCTCCAATCTCTTATTCGAAGAAACGTAAAAATTCTAAATTTTACGTACTTAGTTAAGTAATAATATTGTCGTTCGTTCCCATATCGAGTGAAATCATTGTTCGCACCAACGAAGATTACCACCAAAGAAATTTGATATTTTCTTGATTTTGGTCACCTGATATTTGCGGGTTAGCATCGCTGGAGGAATTATACGAATTTATTCAGCTGACATTGCCAGTCTGAATTAATTCACCGAGAGACTCTTCGTCGTGATAAGGCCATTTTCGTTATTTTTTCGTCTCTTAAACCGCATACATATTATTTGTAAATGCATTTGCTCGACGAAGTGCAACCGTATTAATGGCGGGCACGTATTTGGCTGAGTGATAATTTTTGAATTCCGTTTTTCGACCTCGTTGAACGTGAATATATCGATACCTATAGATACGATTTTTATTTGTCTCGAATACTGTTTTCTTGGTTTTTCACTTTTGCACCACAACCATTATTTTTTAGGCTAGGCAGTCATTTCATGTTAATACTCGAGATATGAGTCGATGTACGTGCAGTTGCAATGACAAATTGAATGTGGAATAAGAAACCAAACTGATCTCAACTGTAATCATACCTACTCGAGTTTCGTAAGGAAGTCTGGAAAATAAAATAAGTGATCATATTGACATGGTGGTACTATGATCTGTATGAGAAACAAAGTTGACTGGAATAGTCAATAGAAGTTAAATTGAGATGAAGTTTATGATTATTTTTCGAACTTCTATAGAACAGGAATAATGTTACCTACCAAGTGTCTGCCTGTATATTGGTTTTTTTTTTTTTTTTTTTTTTTTTTTGCCCTAAAATTAGGCTGGTGTGGTTAGATGCTGAGATAGCATGTATAGATTTTGGAAATTTTAACCAACGAGTATATGTTTATCTGTCTGTCTGTCCGTCTGTTTTACTTACGTTGACTTAAAAACGGTTGAAACTTTTTTTTTTTGAAATTTTGGTTTCCTGAAAACAAATATTTCCAGAATTTCCTTGCAATTTGTTTCATCTAGATGTTCAAGATCCTTTTTTTAGAACCTAAGAAAACATGATATTCCTCTTAAAGTGTTGGCTTATCGTTTTTCATTCTCTTTGTTTCTTTACGTTCTAAGTATACTCTCCGTTTGTTGATAAGTCCAGAATTCCAGATTAGGTTTATTTACGTAACAATTAAAAATTTGATTTATTTAGATTAAAATTATTTGTCTTCAATTTTGGTCGCTGATTTCTCTTTCTTTTTTTTTCCAATTTATTTAGTAATTACAAACTTTGTAATTTTCATTTACGAAGTTTTCTATTTGGGCGTATTAACTTTTTTCAGTTAGGTATATAGTATCTTTATTTCACTTACTTATTTTCCACATTTAATGCGAGCAAAGCCGAGAGTGTCGGTTATTTATCTATATATTGATAAACTGACAGAAAAGAGCCATAATCTAGTTCACGTTAATACATACAATTTTCTGACGTTCCTACAGCTGTTTTTGAATAGGTTTTCTACGAAAATTTACTTAGTATTACAAGTTATATTCGAATTATTTTTTGCAATTTTTCAATTCAATATTTGTCAACATTACCTGATGTTTTTCCTTTGGAAACTCAAGCAAAATTTGCAAAAAAAGAGATGAATGAAAGAGAATTACATGAGTTCAAGTGAAATTACTAGTTTGTAAAAAGTAGCGCTTATTATTGATGAAGTATAATCTCGATATAAAGTAAAAGTGTCTACATATACAAATTTTTACAGGAGGCTCGTTCACTTTACATCCAGGTATAAAGATTTTAAGGTAACAAGGTTATACTTCCTTTCTGACGCAAAGTTAATCGAAAGGACTGCAATCGAAATGAAGAACTACAACTGGTAAAGTTTTTATTTTCATTTCAATATAATTGTAATGTTAAATCTTTTTTTTCTTTTTTTTTCTACGTTAAAAAAAATCACCCAACTTCGTATCCTATCAAAATTATTAACTGAAATAAAAAAAAAAACAAAAAAAACATGCCCTGAGTGGGATTTAAACCAGGTATCTTTTGCACAGCACTCTTACTCACTACACATAATATAAAGTCACAATTGCTCATCCTGATGGGGAAATGTTCGCTGTATTCTGACATATTGAAAGTACACTCACTATTAAGAATTAGTGATGCATAATATCAATATTTTTTTCTATCAATCAGTTGGTCAAAACTATCGATATTATCCAATAGTTTTTTTCAAAGTGGCAAAAAGAATTCTAAAATGGGTAAAATCTACTTATTGAAATTATTACATACTCGAATTTAGTCATCATTTCAATTTATTTGCATATTCCACCTCGATATATAATGTTTCTGTTTGAAGTCAAAAATAGAAAGTTGAACATAAATTTTTATTTTTATTTTTTAAATACGGCTTGAAAATGTGTGTTTTGGTTAATTTAATGTGTCAAAACTATCGATAGCATCATTAATTTATGGATCACTATTACAAAAAGGTATTTATGAGGTATTTAATTAACATTACATTGCTTTCTGATCATGAATAATTATAAAAATATCTTCCTCAACAAGGTTCAAAAGTGAGTTTACATGACTGGGAATTGCTCACTTACTGTGCTCATTTTGCAAACTCCCTCACACGTAAATGTTCACTTCTGAATCTTGGTGTGTAATATACTGTATTTTGTGTCTGTAATTTCACATCAGTCATTTTTTTTATTTATATTACAGAAATATTATGTTAAGTTTTCTTCAAACACATGTCTCAGTGCTGATTTTCAGATAGGCCTGTTGATAAACCAATGGATTCTTTTATTTTGAAACTTTCTTAACTCATTCAATTTTAGAGATAAGTTGCATAATGAAAACAAATTTTTTGATATCTAAACAGCTTAGCACTAGGTCTACACTGTAGTAGGGGCAAAAATGAGAATTACAATTGTCACACGTACGTATTACAAGTTACAATATTGTAACTGTTGGTGTGTAGATGTGTGGTTGGGTGCATGTGTGTTGCACATGTTCACAATCACACTATTATGTTAACACATCAATCCTTCATTGAGTCCCCATTGGAACTAGCACCTTTTTTTATTGTCATTTCTGGCTACATTTGAGTCTATACATTTTATTGGGCCACCATAATTTTCTTGTAATATAACAGTATTTATTGTAAATGTGACCTGTGCATTAGTAGACTATATGTTATTGTCATTCAGGCTCCCTACTTTTTGTGTTTAATAAGTGTGAATTCATGTTACGTACACCTATACTCTGTTTATGCTAAGAAGTGTGTGACGTCATAAACCATATCCGCACTTATCTGCTTGAAATACGATGGTGGTTTATAAAATTATACTTATTATTGAATAACAATGGGCATGGATGTTTTCTCCTCTCTTCTCAATTAACTGCAACGTCAATTGTGATTCTGACGTCACGCACTTCTTAACATGAACAGAGTATATTTCATAAAAGTTAGTTAAATTGCTCGTTTAAGCTACATGTGTTATTTTACATGGAGATGTAATGGAAAGAAAAGTAGGTAGTTAGTTATAGGTTTTACACTCCCGAGTTAAATCGTAATAACAAAGCCTTATCTTTTCGGTTATAATATTTTATACGTAGGTACTGAGCTAATTTCATGTTCTCGGTTCAGGTATTTTCTTCATAATCAAAAAAAAAAAAAAGGTAACGACATGCTGGGACAAAACAATTTGGAAATTCAAACAAACTTAGTAACGAAATATAGTTCGAAGCAAGATATTATACTTTAAAATTTGACTTTGATAAAATTAACTCGCCATTTTCAGAGGACGAATAAACGTTTTTTTATGTCAGATGTGGTCGTTTTTCTTATTATTTTGAGATGGTATCAAATTGTAACTTACGCAATTCATATGGCTGTAGTGTCTCATTGAATCTGTGATTTGAGTCTGTTTGTTTGGGTAATTTTGACTGATTAACGTTTAAAAAAAAAAAAACCAAGTCACATCGGTAATAAAAATTAGCCTACTTGGTATCAGTTTGAATCGATCTCGAAGAACTACTCCAGGTCCCAGCTCGAACTTCCATCATTAAGGAAACTATAATGTCAGTTTTGTTTTTGAAAACCTGTTAAAAGTGTGTATCGTAGATAAATGAGCATTGCTTTTAGAAGATCAAGAGAGCTAGAAACTTTTTCTACTTTATTGTGTTGTCATTTTATGCCGATGCATAATGAGCGCTGAGTGATTGCTATTTTGCTATGGTATGCTTCAAAAATCGAGTTTCACCCTTGACTGTTCTAATAATGTTTTTTGGTACTTTTTCTAGGGTCAAATTCATAAATCTGAATTATTATAATGAAGGTTCTGAATTTTATTTTTCTATCTCCGGATACATGGTGAAAATATGCCACCTTGTGGTTTAAATGCACCTTTTCTGTTTTTGCGATTGAGAATTCCAGTACTGCATAAATCAATGGGACCCAGAGTGGTGACAGTAGTTTGAAAAAAGAGGAAATATACCCAACATGCAAAGTGTAACTTGAATGTAGCTGGGGAAAAATTAAGAAATTTTGGCTTATGACGTAATTATGTGCTAATTATACGCCACACTCGAGGAATCCACTAAATCTATTTAATCCGTAATAGTGTCAGTTCTACGCTTTGACTATATAGCTTAATGGACTGCTAGAACTGATAAGAAATACATAGGGTTAAATGGAACACCATTGAAGCCACTGTTAACAGGCGTTCTTTTTACAAAAAATGACCTTTGGTGATTTTTAAGATTTTATTAGTTCTAGAAACAACAAAAAATCAGAAACAGCATACCTACTACACATGAAATCGATATCTATTTCATTTATCATATGGTAAACAAGTCAGAAATATGAAAAACTTGTACTTGTGGCAGCAGTATATCTTTAATTCAGATTCCAAATACGCTGGGACATTCGATTTTTATATTCTCTGCAATTGGAAATCCTACTGACTGTTAAATTTGCTGAAATTTTTCAACAAAATTGTAAGAAATCATTTGTCAAGGCTGAAAAATCATTACGGAAAATCATCTACTTTGTTCTAATTCAAACAAAATGACTTGGAAAAATTATCAGAAATATATTTCAAAACGAAGAAATTTGTGATATTTCAACAGACACCATCAATTTCTAATCACTTCAAACCTTTATAGGACAAATAATGTACCTACTTGAATCTTTTACAATAACTACTTATTTTAGGCATTTTAAAAACAAAAAACAGCAAAATAAAAGCCAAATTTTCATAAATGTCATCCAATTGTTTATTTTCATTAATGTTCATATCATCTAAAATTTATTCTAAATTCGAAAAACATTTTCTCTGAACAAATAAAATAAAATAAATTTTCACTTAAAAAACGTATTTTAGCTCATTTAGGACTCGCTCAAGTTCTTACAGTAGTTCAAGAAGTTTTTTTGGGATAACAAATCAGCGAACGATGAAACTATTTACCTAACAGCCGAATTTTTCAGTTTAAGAAAACCTTACTTCAAACTTTTCAAGAAAAAAGGAACTCTATCCAAAACTTACATTTTCACATTCTGAAGAGTTCGTCGATTAATTTAAATCATTATTCGAACATTTCACTCATTAATTTCAGACAATAAATTGGTATAGCATTCTAATATTTCACTAGTATCTGCTTATATTGTTAGGAGTCATGAAAATATAACTCAATACAAATTCAGTTTTCACACAAAGTACCTTTTTCAAAAAGTAACGCTTGCATTGTTTGGCTTCAAGATTTTATCAGTTCTAGCAGTCCATTAAGCTATATAGTCAAAGGTTCTACGATGTTTTCTTGGATTGTACCTACTTGAAATTTTGCGACGTAGTTGCGCCAACCATACGTCTCACTTGTGGCATCCTCTTAATCCATATGTATTAGTTCTAAGATGTTTTCTTAGATTGTACTCGTACTTTTCATTATATCTTTGAGTTTTAAACCTAAATGGTATAGATTTTTGTCATAACTGGGTCACAGATGGCGCCTGGCTGACCTTACTGTGATACTAGTCAACTAGCTGCAGTATGTCTGTGTATGTGTCATTGTGACTTATTTTCATGGCGAAAATGTAATCAAATTGTAGAACAACCTAAACAAGTCCCAGATGTTTTTTTTTTTTTTTTAAAAAAAAAGAAAAAAGAAAAAAATACGTCACATTACCATAGCATCACATTACCGATAGCATTGCCCACAGACTAATTTCATGCTGACTAAGTCATTAGGTAACTAAGACTGGTGCGACCAGATTCGCAAAAATGATGTCCACGCCTACTTTTCAAATGTGATTTTTGCAGATTTTTGCGGTTATTTTGAGTGAAATGCTTCAAAAACGCACCGAAACGAAGATAAAGAATGCTGAACTATTGCACGTAATATCTTCTTCAATCGTCGCACATATTCGATACATAAGGTCTACTTACGAACGTGCACTCGCGTTTAAAATGTAAATTAAATGGTCGATGTACAGTAGATTGTGAAGAGTTCGTAGAAAGAAAAAAAGGAAGTAAAAAAACAACATAAATTATAACCATTAACCGCAATTTCCGCCTTTAACAAGTCATCTGGTCGAATTTGTACAACTTTTAACAAATATTTCGCTAGTTTTCAAGTGAGCCAAAGTATCTTGTTCGCATAACTAGGTCGTCTTGTCTACATAAAAGCGATTAGTCGAAAAAAAAAAAATTAAAAAAAATAAATAATCGCATGTCCATGTCCGTGAAAGAGTAGGCTAGCTACGTTGGACTATATTTTTTCGTAGGTAAAAAAATTCGAAAATATTATTTTAAATTTATTTTCGTACAAGATATTATACAGACAATATGCGGTAGGTACTATAACACATTCTATCTAATAACTTACATATGTTAACAGTTAAGAAAAAATTCGTGAGGTATCATTATACGTATATTTTCTTGCAAATTCTCGAATTATGTAAAGCTTTTCAAGCAAAAAGACTCGGCTAGAGCATCAGCCTTTACTATTAGGTACATGTTTTTTCTTCCTCTTTTTCTTTCGGGTCAATGTGATGTTTGTTGACGATAGACGACCGGTATTTTTTAATTAACATCGAAGAGATAATATTCGGAAGTTTCTTCTTTATTCTACGGGCTACACATATTAGACGGTTCGTATTTCATTGGCCTATAATAACCGCTAATATTCGAGAGAGGTACAACATTCGTTTAGGTACATCTCGAAATCATGTTTGCCTTATTGTTCGGTATTATCGTGGTTTGTGTGTACCTTTGAGGGGAGAGAGGAGCTGTTGCTATAGAAAGAGATGCGGGTGCGATTTGGGTTTGAATATAGGCCAACAATGACTAGCACGTTTGTTTGAAATTTAAAATCGTTTTGATGCTTACACAGCGTGTTCTTGTTACTTTTACCTACACTATAGGTATCCGTGTTTCAAGCTAGTCTAAATGGAAACTGTCGAGTATCTGTTGGATAATAGAATGCGTTCGATGTTGCTCTGTATTTGCCAACATCATCGTAAATTTACGTTTTTGGAGTAAAATTCACTCTCTAAAATACAGGTTGATCGGTATAACGAAATATATACATCGCTGTAAAGGCAAAAGTCATAATTCTAATAGCTAAAAGTTCTGTTAGGTTTCCTTGCAGTTACTTAGACGGTCTGTTTTAAATAAGAAAAAAATATCGAACCATTTTATTTATATATGGTTATTGTAACGTATATTTTCGTCTATTTTTAAATATGACGAACATATTCGTCTACACGTTTTCAAATACCAAAAACATAGGTATTCATCAACAATAAAACATCCTATAACTCTTTATAAACAACCACTAAATTACCCGTATTTGATTTTATGAATATAGATATAATGTCTGTATATTTATGATCTAATTGTGCCTGTCCCTCGAGTATATCGCAAGTCAGCACAACCCTATAATAACAATACTCTACCACTACATACCCCAAACGAGTATATAAACCCTCGATTCGAAGGAATAAGACACAGTTCCGAGACAGTTACTTCTTAGTACCTAGAACCTCTCTTATGGAGCTACTAGTGAACAGACAGTCTTGTCTAAAGGGTTGTAATCCCATATGTTAAATTTATTATATAATAATTAACGTATTATTCTATGTACTGTTGTAGTACACTTTATTATTTTATTAAAAGTGTTAATTCAAACTTGTGTTTTAAATATTATTGAGTCTCTAAATATGTTAAGGTCCATGATAACTGTGGATGATAAATTGAATATTTAAATTATTATAGAGGTATTAATGCTTATCCAGTGTTCAATATCTCGCGTATGGTGTAACCCTGAAAGTGGTTCTAATTAGGTACATTACCACCTATTTTGGCCGTTACAGTTATTATATTACATTAATTTATATTTAGTGGTTAATTTTATAATAAATAATTTATAACGTTTTTCCATGTATCTGCAGTGTCTCCTAGGGTCCCTTCCTCTCAAACAAATTTTCTGTTTCTTGAGGCTAAACTGTGAAAAAATTACTGTTGCACTTGAGTTTATGTAATCCTTTGACATTCAGATTTTTTCCCGTGAATTTTGGAGGAAGTTTTCAATAATGTAATTTTTAAACACTTTTATTCTAGTCCTATTCTAGTCCGTTTGTTTATTGCTTGTTTGCGGATGGAGTATAAAATAGTTATCAAATTCGCCGCTGGAGTGTTTAAGTTGCGCGTTTTTACTTTTCTTATTAGGTAATCTATCAAAAATTCCCTTAAACTAAAAAATAAAAAATAAGAAAGTAAAAAATAATTTTTAGGTAAACGCTTTCATTCAAGTTAAGCACCCTGAAAAGGAGAAAATAAAATTATTTTATTTTGTTTGTATCATCTAGAAATGGCATCAAATAAAAGCGTGGGGCGGACATAATGGCAAATTAATATAGGAATTTAATGTCAGGAGTGTGATGCTATTGTTTCAGTATAGCTTATATTGATGGTAGTGAAGAGAGATGACTGATACAGGGTCATATTCTTAGTCAGTTTTTTACCTCAGCAAAAGCACTTGAGTAACATTTCCTTTATAGGTACTTAAGTATTGAAACCACAGATCAAATATCACTGAAGTGGTATTTTATTTGAAAGCTGAGGATTGTCTAGGAATATGGCCCATTCTGATACGTATAAAAATTATATCGACCCCTCAGAGGTTTGTAATTATGTCCTCCTTCTAGGTTGAATTGAGTTGGTATGGAATGGCACGGATAAAATAATTTGTATTCATTAAATTTGGGTATCCGCCCCACGTTTTTATTTGATGCCATTTCTAGATGATACAAAAAAAATAAAATTATTTTATTTTCTCCTTTTTAGGACGCTTAACTTAAATAAAAGCGTTCACCTAAAAATTATTTTTTACTTTTTTATTATGAAAAAAAATGCGAACAAATTTCATGTAAAAAATTTACAAAAAAAAACAGGAGTGATATGCCTAAAAGTTTGAAGATTGCACTAGTTCACGTAAAATTGTAACTCTTTCTGTGTGACATCTAATAACATTTTGATAAGCACAAAAAAATATTCCATTTAATTTTTTGAATTTTTCGTTTCTTTTAGTCAACAGGTGAATTTTTACAAGATTTTTCCATTTTTACTAACCTTGAATCCAGTTTTCCATTTTTCAAAATAAGAATACAATTTTTTTTCTACTATCACCGTTCTAAAACAGCTCCTTACATTCAATAATGAACTAACTCCCAAAAATCAAAGTTGTATTGAACAATTTAAAGACTGATAAGAAGGAGATTATTTCCATGTCCTGGCTGCATCGTACATTTTAAGGGTTTCTCTATGGATTACTCTGTATTGAAGAGAGATACAAGGGTACAAAAATCTGTTCAAAATTTTCACGAAAAAAAAAAAAAAAAATTAGCACATAAATTTTAACTATATAGGGTTGTTGGGTGGGTCCTTTAAATTGACATACTAAAAGTTCTACCCTCCCCACCTTTTTCATTTTTAAAAAGGAGGAGCTTTTTCCTCAAAATTCGGTTTTTTGCGTTTTTTTACCGCGAATTTTCGTTTTGTGATAAAAATAGGTCAGTGAAAAATTGTCCAATATAAAATTTCCTGTAAAAAAGGTGACGTTCAGTTTTTTCCCGACACCCCCTTCCCCTCAGACAATCTTGAAAAAACCATTCTTCAGTGAATATGTTCAATAGCATTATATGGGAAATATTACTCGTAATTATACTGTATAGATAATTCGTAAACCCAATAGATATTTTTTAACCATCCATCCCTTCCATAATCCCTTCCAACAAAGAAGGTTACACGCAGTTTTTTTCCAGGGCTCCCTTCCACCAGAGAGTCTTGAAAACAACCAAACTTAGCGAATATAGTTGTTTTCAAGACCTTCTGCAGGGGTAGGGTACGTCAGACAAAAAAGTTTTTGAAACTGGAAGAAATGGTAAAAGGCTACGGAAGGAGAGTGGATGGGTAGAAAATATATAACTTACTAAATTATCTACATATGATAATTACAAGTTATATTTCCCATATCATTCTACTGAACATGTTCAAAGAAGAATTTGGTTTTTTCAAGACACTTTGGAGGGAAAGGAGGTTATCAAGTAAAAACTGTATGCGACCCTTTTTGTAGAAAATTTTATTTTAAACAATTTTTAGTATGTATTCGAGAAGATTCACCCAACAACCCAATGTAGTTAAAGTTTATGTGCTCATTTTTTTGTCCTCATTTTGACGCTGATTTGACAGGACTAATACTTAGTGAATAGTTGGACCTAAAATTTCAGTCTTTTTACTTCTATCGATTAAACAAGCTTGAAATGGCGGATTTAACTTATCAAAAACTAGTGTTGAATTATAAAATTTAACTAAATTTCTAAAAAATGTTTGACTTTGGAAAAGTAGGTAGTAAGATTTTGCATTTTTATTACTTTTATTAACGAAAAATTAAGTTATTTATTGAAATAATGGTGAAATACTTGCACAATTTTTTTTTTCTACGAGTAATTATGGAAGTGATGAAAGAGCTTTGCTTTTCCCAGTATTTAACTTGTTCCTACATCAGTTCTCCTACGGTCTACAAGCGATTTCCTAATTTTTAATTTTAATTTTAGAAATATCGAGGTAGATACCTATCGAGTAACATGACCTTGGAAGTTGTGCAAACAAGATATTGCAAACTAAGTGTGATTAATATTCACCGTAGTATTGCAGTTTTACTAGAATCTGAAAAATATTACAAAATTTTGTTCACTTAAAGGAAAAAGTTCCTGGGTACATAAAATCGTCATGCCTATTTTGCTTGAGTATTTCCTAATTTTTCAATATTCAAGCGACAAGCCCGAGAGGAAATCAAAGTGTAAATTTTAAAGTTTTGAACTGTTTAAAAATACGAGGTTCAAAAAAATTTCTCACGAATCATTCGTCTCATTTTCAGTCATAAGTAAACAAGAATACAAAGTTATTTAATCTCTTCCACCACTTTCGAATTTCAAATGAGCTAACCTGTGGCGGCGCTACGTTTGGATGGTCACCCAATAAAATTTTTCACTCTCTCACTGGCCCCCGAAAAAAATATCAAAAAAAATGTCAACTATCTATATTGGATGATAAAATGCAAGCATTGGCACAAAGAAGCTTTATCTCACTCTATCCTGGTCCCCAAAAAGAGCTTTCAAGTCCTACCAATGGCCTGCCAAAAAAATCCAACTACGTTATTGGAGTCAGTTCTTCGTTGATTAGAAAAAATATTTTTACAATGTTTTAATATTCCATAAATACGATGCTTGTCAAGCTACATGTACAGCAAATGACAATGAACTACCCCTCTAAAATTTTAAAACTATATTGGCTGTGTTCGATATGCTAAAATAATTAGGATAAAAATTAATTTTTAAAAGATCAGCTTTTATTTTTTTTTTTTGGCTTTAGCTTCAGGCGAAATAAACATCATTTTATTTCGGAAGGTTGGCTGCAGTATTGGTATATTTTAAAATCGCAGTAGTGAGTAGAATAAAAGCTTATAAAAAGTACGTCACTTGAAGTTTTCTTCGAGACAAGTGCTGATAAAAGTTAGTTTTCAGTTTTACTCGTTGTCCCACTTCACGGTTTTAACCCAGTCCACTCTTGTGAAGTGAAAAAACTCAGATTTTTACATCCCTAGTTTTCGAAGCAATTTTTTTGATAAGAAGAGCATATGATACAAACGAACTCGTGTATCTTCCGAACAGAATTTTTCGTCAGAGCCGAATCACCAAATCTACTATTTTTTCCTCATCGAACAAATATGTTAATCTGAATTTTCGGTTCAAAGGAAACCGTGGTACCTATCACTGGAAAGAAATATTCTCCATAACTCCGAAAAGTAAATCTGTCGATTTTATCAGAGATTTTACATCCGTTGGAAGGCGACGAAAAACCCAAATGAGACATAAGAATTTTAAACATCAAAGTTGACATTTCGGTTGGCAAACACGATTTCCACTAAATTACAAATTACTGTCGCCGTGATTTCGTGAGGAAAATTGAACTCAGTCATCCTGCAAATAATACATCTGCCGTTTTTCTTCTTTTTGCATCAATTCTCGACAAATGATAGGCTAATCCGTTATTTTACTCCAGGAAAAAAAAAAAAAAGAATGAAAAATCGCGGTGAAAAATATAAAATAAGCAAAATATTTACGATGGTCGTGTCCTAAACAGTAGCCTAAATTGTAGCTAATTTAATCATTTTTATGCTAATTTATCGAGTTCTTTTTCCTCTCGGCTACGACCGTTAATCGCGTTGATTGTGTCAACAAATTCATGTATTTTTTTAGTCTCGCAGCACCGAGAATCAAGCGGTTAATCCGAAGCTTTAACATCTTTGAAAATGACTAATAGCAAAAAATGATGTGCTATTAACCCATTTTATGCTGGTGCACGAATCGTATAAGTTAACTGCCATAAATTTAAAATATATTTTTTATATTTTCGCAAGAGGGAAATAATGATGAAAAAATTAAAAAAAAGTACCCACCCCAAACCTTCAGGTCTTTCATGAGATCGAAATTGATTTAAGTTTTTATAGAGATAACTTGATGAAAAATAACAATTTTTAATAGAATACGAAATTCGGAAGGTATAGTCACCGTCAGTAGTTATAATTATCTGTCTGATTCGGGTTCACAATTATTTTTTCTGTTTTCCAACCATATTTATTCTATTTTTATCAGTTTAACAACGAGTAGTAACAACTTCCGTTTCCTATCCATATTCATTCTATTTTCATTAGCTTGACATCCAAATAAAAGTTGGTCGGTTATGGATAGGTGCCCTAACAACCTTTTTAGAAAGATCAGAAAAAACAAGAAATAAAATAAGAAAAAAGAAGCGGAAAATATCAAGGAATTCAGAATTCAAAACTTGGGGGAAAGATCGAGTGATGACGGTGAGGAAGTTTCTATTAGGGTTGAACATAAGGAATAAGGAAGTAAGAAGACACATGTGAAGAGGTAATAGGTAAATCGGATACATGCAGCAGTTTTGTAAAGAAGACAAACTAACCAATACGAAATACTATCAATGCTAAGCCCTTTTAATAATAGATAAAATATCGAAGGATAACTGCATCCCCTACATTACACTCATAATTACTTGCTACAGTTGGCATGTAATTTGTAATTGTAATTGAACCGTGACAAATCGGTATATCACCCATCGCATCATCTGGAAGTAAGTACACTTGTCTTTCCAACACAGTTACCATGGTTATGAGAATTAAGGTATGAAATAGTAATTATGTTACACACCAAGGTTCAAAAGTGAACGATTACAAGAGAGGGAGATTCGCAGCAAGTGAGCAATGCCCAAGTCATATAAAATCATTTTTGAATCTTGTTGAGGAAATATTTTATATAGGTAATTAATGATCAGAAAGTAACAAAACGTTAAAATTCTATCATAATGAGAGTTTTTCTTAAAAATTATAAAAAACAAAATAAAATATCAACGTCCTCATTGAGGCAGATTTAACTTTTCATTTATAAAATGTAACATCTACCTTGTAAACTGAACATGCTTTCATATAAAAAGATGCTTCATTTTTTTACATGAAAATGCATTCACTTTATTTCAAAATTATATTTATCAGTGATATGAGCTACTTTTCACTCCAAAAATACTAGCTTAAACATTGCCTTTCAGATCATTTAGTATATAAAATAATTAATAGTTAATCAAAATCGCCATATATATATTTATTTATTTACATAATATATATGCTGGTGTGTGTGTTATGAATCGAGTATAAAAAGCCTCAGTGTACATTAGTCATTGGCTTATGTTTACTGAGGTTGGATCACCTTTATTTCTTGTACATGATAAAGATCATGCAAAATAATCAGTTTACCTTTTAATGTGTGAATACATTTTTGCATCCACAACCAAAGATATTCCACAAATATAAATGTGTAAATGTATATAATTTCATTAGGTATAGTATGTATACCAATAGGTAGATATATGAATTTCAGCTGATAGTTCCAAAAGTTTCCTGGGTTGCTGAAATGAAAAATAAAACTACCCGGACCTTGGGTCGAAATACAATATTAATTTTATATATGTCAATTTTCTTCAAAAACCTACATAATAAATAAAAAAACAGTTGGTTTTTATTTCAAAATTTGCTAAAAAGTAACTAAATACCTACCCTATGATATTTTTGAATGAATTGTAAAAATGCGTTGAGAATTGTGCCATTTCACTAAAAATTATCACACAGATGTTTCTTGTACGTTTTCTCATCAATATTAGTTTGAAACTTTTTTTTTTTAATGAAATAATTTCAATAAAATTAATCTTAAGTTCATAAAAATTTCTGAGAGTATTCGAACTTCTAACGTAAATCAGTTGTTTCAAGTGATATTACTTTTTATTTAAATTTTCTAAATCAAGTTAAGGTATATTATTTATTGTTTCATTGACTTTCGTACAAAATACCAAATCTGTGTTCGTGGTTTTACCCAGTTTGCTTGCAAATGGGGCATTAAAATTGATCTTGCAAAAGGGTTAGGAATGGGGATGATGAAAGGGATCAAGTTGAAATTTTTCACAATGAATCATCCTTATGTGGGTAAAAGTCTGATAGAAGTTTGGTGACTATTAATTTATTAGTTTCTGAAATAACTGGAGAAGAAAAATTGCGGAAAAAAATTTTGTGTTTACAGTTTTGCGAAAACTAAAAATGGAAAGCGTTGAAATTTTCACAAACGGTATTCTTTATAAATGAAACCAGGTGTGATAAGAGTTTGATGCCTTGGTGTATCCTGGACCCACCCGAATATTTTTATATAACAGATGTTGCCATAGTAATATTCTGTTCGCTAGTATAATTTACCTGCCCAGTAAATTATTAAGTTTATTTCTATTCAAGAGAAAATTACAGTGAATATTCTATAGAGAATATAATACATTCCGGGATTGATTATTTTATTTAGTTGGCAACATCATTGTCTACAATTCCCCCAAATGACATCTCTCCTTTGCTTATTTTTTTAAAAGGCAAGCTCGTTTTGATTTAAGTGGCCATGTTTCAGTCTGTTTTTAATCGGTAACTGGAAAAAATTAAGTTGGTTGAAATGAGTCTAAGTTTGTAGAAAAAGATAAATTGTTTAACATATACTCAGTGAATAGTATCAAGAGTTTATGAAGTAGTTTGCCAAGATCTCAGAATTCATGTGCCTAATTCAGTTTTGGTAACATCTATGGGTTAACAGATTCTTAATGTCGTTTTGGGGAATCACGGGTTAGCAAATTAGATCAATGTCAGATGCTAGTAAAATGGATTCAAATATCATCGAAGAGTGTAATCATTTATTTAAATACGTGGCACGTAAGTTTACTCTTTCTATATATAAATAGTGTCAAACAAGATGGCTTAGACTTTGGTATTCTACTCTCATCAAATGTCCCGCTATTAGACGGTGATAAATAGGTTAGGCTAGGAGCTTCATGGGCTGTTGTTAGAACATGGATCTACTCCCTTACTTTTCTCTATGATATACAACTTTTATTGTTGGTATGAATTATCGGTCACATACTACACAGACCTTTACAATACCATCCAAATTATAATTTCCTGAGTATATGTTGGCTACTCATGTTTTTGGATGCCACAGCCTATTGGTTCAGTATTTTCCAGGAAAAGTGGAAACCAAAAAATTTTCAGAAAATTGGTTTTTAGCAATGATATTGATAGATCAATATTTTTATTAGAGATTTCTATAACTATCGATAGTTTTTCTTAATTTTATTTACCCGTCGATATATTGATAGGTATGTTTTCCAGATATCAAACTATCGATACAGATATTGATGACTATCGATAGTTTCTTACAATTTGTTGAGACCACCAATCCTTCTCCCCTCTCACTCCTGCGAACACACGATTACCCGAATACATAATTTATATACATCTATTCGCGGCTACACTAATTTACCACTTCCACCGCTCATTCGTTCATATACTTTGCTTAAATTATGTATCTTCTTTAAAATACACTCGCTTCTTGGACGGAACTTGCTTAAATATTTTTTTCATGTTTCATTCGTCCTCATCCTCTATACAATTTTTTCAAGTATCGTGAATTCAGTTTATTTTTTTGAATAATGGTTGAAAATTGGCAAACTACGTTTTCTAGGGAAGAGTTTTTTTTTTCGCTTCAGTTCACATTTTCGGATTGTTTTTTTCCCTTTTTCCTAATTTTTTTTGTTGTTGAATGAATAACCAACGACGAAATCGAGGGGAATCGGATAACGAAAGTAAAAATTCATTCTTTTCGTGATGATGATTTAATTTTTTTATTTATTTTGTTTTGTTGATTTTTTTATGGGAATACCTACATGATAAGCTTCTCTTTCATAATAATAAATTTCATTTGCGTGAAAAAGAAGAAACGAGATGGATGATTTTTATCTTCAGAAATAAGAAGGAGGAAAACAAAAGAAGAGTGAGAAAAAAAAATCGATGTAATTCGTCAAACGCATGGCAGCGCATGGCAGCTGTCAATAAAGTTTTTGCACGGTTTAGAAAAAGAAACAATTTATAAACCAGATTATTATTTGTACGAATGAATGGGTCATGAAAAGTTGGCTGAGTCATCTGATGTAGTTATTTTTTTTATTTTTTTTTTTAAATAGAATTTTATTTTGGCTTTAGCTATCTGATGTACCTAGGTTACCCATGATGTAGAGAAATGTTCTAACTTTGTTTGTAAACTTGGAGTTTGCATTATCAAATAAGAAAATGAAATGTGAAATGAATCAATATAATACTTTTTCCCGTTCATTCATTCGTACTTTTACTAAATTTGGTCGCTGAGAAGTTTGTATTAAGTATCTGAATCATTTGGTGACCAGCAAAGAGCTAATAGCAATTTTGGTACGAATTCTGTGTGCAATCTTAACGGTTTTTTCGAAAATAGAATTAATTTTATATTTATTCAGGAATCCTAAAGAGCATTGTTTGAATGATTCAGCTAACTGGAAATTGAAGAAAAAGTTTCTATCAATTTTTCCGCGACGAGTTTATAGCAGAAGTAGAATTCATAGAGAATCGCTTGTTTAGAATACCTACCTACAGTTGTTTTTTTATGGCATCTACTCATTACTTAGCACATTTATTCAAGAGTATGGTTTGCAAATCAGAAATAAACGAACCTTTCGTTCGGGAGAAAAGGACGAATTTCATTAACTTCCCAACCCCGTAATTTTAGGGTCAAGTTGATCACTGCAGTTCTGTATTTTAATTACTCATATTTCGAAAAATATACTACTGACATTTCCAACCTCATTTAACTTACGCAAATTAGCCTTCGGTTATATACATACGATGGAGACGAGACTCAACAGTTTTAAAAACGGATTGAGTATTCTTAAGGCTCATTTTCACGGCAGTACACTAATGTTGTGACAGTTAAAGGCGACACTCAGGATGTTGAATAGTTCCAATACTTGTTTTCACAGTGTCCGCGCAATTCCTATCCACTTAATATGGGGTGTCATCAAACAGTGTCACCAAAAGCAAAACCAGTTTGATTCAGTCATATCGATGTGGCGACGTCTAGTGTTGTGAATGTAGATTATTTCATGATGGTACTACAGTATCGACACGTACTGTCACAACACTGACGTTATATTTAGTATCGCTGTGATAATGAGCCTTTAACATCTAAGCTGAACACGTGTACCCTAGCATAAAAAATACCTTACATCAACCAATTAGATTCTTCGGAGCGAGATATTTTGTACTCCAATGTTTACAAACAATAATACATGCGTGTTTTTTTCCACCAATCAAATTTCTAGACTAGAAAATAGTAAACATGGTCGATGCAGCGCTGTCTATTTTTAGACACCAAACTACCTTTCGTGTTTTCTCCATCGTAAATACGTATATCCTCGAAGAAATTAACATTTATAAAGGAATTAATTTGTATGAAAGATTTTATTGCTGGAATGGGTCGGTGGTGTTCTCTTGAGCTTCTGGTGAAAGGTCCCTAGCCCAACCTTATTTGCTTCCCCCACAAGGGCGAATAATTTGTAGCTATTTTTAATTATTTTCATTTCTCTCAACAATGCGTAGAGTTACGAGGAGAATAGTTAGTACACCAAGAAAAATATTTTATTTTTTTGTCCTTCAACAAAGTGTAAATGTCGGATTTTATCGGTATTCTGCTTCATACTTTCATTTTTTCCCTTACAATTTTATCTTTGTTTTTTTTTTCGGGAGTTTGCGGGGTGGGGGAACTTGGTCGGTTTTTATTTGGATTTTGTGTCATATTTTTATTTTTTCCCTTGTATTTTTGTATTTTTTTTGGCGCTTGAAGGAAAAATTTTCTATTCATTCTCCGTTGATCTTTTCCTGAATAGAACCACGCTTAACATTAATTGTCAGCATGTAGCACCTCAAATATGAAACTGAGTTAAATTTTGATCAGAACTTTTTGTGTTTAAAATTTTATAAAAAATATTTTTGTACTATACTATTTTCTTGGCTAGGTACCTCCTTCCCGGTTTTCGAGAAAAATGATAAAAAAGAAGTGAAAATAGTCATACGTATTGCCCTCTTATGGGGGAAACATGCTTGGTTGGGCTAGGTAATTTTTATCACTCATTTAGGAGAATACTTTCAATACATTGCAGCAATAAAATCTTTTAGAAATTAATTCCTTTACATCTTCATTTTGGATCTACTTCTCCTGGGCTATACTCATATATGCCTATTGATGATTTACAAAAACGAGTAACTTATAAGGTCTTAAATTATAAATATTTTTCAATTTCCAGCTTCTGTTTATCATATTGTTCATGCAGCGAGTCATGTGCTCGGACGATATGATGGAAGATTTTCCTTTGGATACAGACGGTGAAAAAACAAATGACGAAACACATCAATCAGATGACTCCAAGTGAGTTACAATATTTGTTAAAATTCTATACCTGCCTATCTTTGACTATGGGGTATTTTCTTTTGTGTATGGTTGGATGGTATCCTGTGCGCCTGATTTTTATGTGACAACGTCAAAAAGGAGAAAAAAGAAAGTTGAAATTTTCAGCTGGAACAACATAACATATCACATACTACGTATATTTTAGTGCTGAATGGAATGAAATCAACTGTAAATTGGTAGGACCAATAGTTTTAAAGTTATTGGGAATTTTGTACCAAGTTTTAACTGGTAAAATTTACATTTTAGGTATTATAATTAGCTTCTAACACCGAGTATAAAAATCATATTTTTCAGGCTTACTTTTTAGTGTTGGAAAGCGTCATACGCAAAAAATAACAAGAACCTTTTTTATTGGAAATATAAGTTAAACATTTTTTGACTGAACTATTCGCCTGCTATGGTCAATATTGCAAAAAATTGATTTGGGGTCAAATTTTTCACAATTCCCACTGTAGTAACAGAGAAGGGGGTTGAGACTTTTAGTATGTTATTTTGGATGCTCATCCTTAAAGGTCGGTGGGAAAAAAGAAACCATGCAAATTTTCCAGAATAAGATTTCTATTTTCTTTGGACTACAGGTGTATTTTCAACATAGAATTATAATGCTTGTTTGTCACATAAAAATTAGGAAAATTGTAAGCAAAATAGAATGGGAAAAATGCTTTATGATATATTACTTGACTAGTAAGGAACGATGATTTCTGATTAGACATGCTGGTGCTAAATAGGCAACCACTGTGTACCACTTGATGTACTTATGAGTAACACGACGTTTATGTACACTATCCTCGTGAATTTAAGGGATGACTTTATCAAATGTATTCTAAATTCGTTAACTCGAAAAAAACATCAAAAATATACAGAAGGTACTCTAGGGTTGCCTCCTCTTATCCCAGCATGTCTTAACATTAAAAAGTATATTAGTCTTACGAAGCTTTACTGGTCCATACTACACAGTATGTCAAATGAATCAAGTGCCAAACTTCAGTGGGAGGTATTACTCATTGAGTCAATAAAAAAGTTATGTACGTATTTTACCTGTTTTTTGAATTGAAAGAGATACAAGGTTGCAAAATTTGAAAATATGAATATCCATAGGTTCATTTTTTAGAAGAATTCTATTTCAATCATTTTCACAAGGGCGGTAATGTTTGATACCTTGCAAATACAAAAAAAAAGTCATAAATTTCAATTGGCTATCTGAAATATTAAAAGAACTACAGGAGTTGGAAAGTTTCAATTTTTTAAAAATTTCTGTATTTCAAAATTTCAAGGTTTAAATTACAGTTTTTAAACAAATTCATTCCCTCTATTCCATTAACAATCTTTTAAAAAATTACCTACAAAAAAGAGAGATATTCTACATTTTATGTATATGAGTACAGAAAGTTGCATAGTAGTATTTTCTTAGGCATAATTTCAGAGTACATTCAATATGTATGCTTTAAAATTATATGTGATGCAGAAATTATTATTAGGAAATTTTTTTACTATTTGAACTGGGATAGGAAGATCATTTTCCACTCTAAACTTAAAAAATGGAGCAACCATGGAATTACCTATCCCTTGTGGGATGAGAAGGAATTTGTTTAATGGGATAATTCCGCCGGTACTCTTCAATGGTAGCTCTTACACTACCATTGGTAGATGCATATGCAAAATGAATTCAGCATATTCCTTCGAGGTATAGGTAGTTCTAGGTTGCCCAGTTTTTCAAATTTAAAGTGGAAAATGAGTTACCCATCCCAGTCTAGACTGTAAAATAATATTGTGGTTATAATTTTTGCATCACGTACAGTTTGAAAGTGTACATTTTGAATGTGCTTTGAAATTATGCCTAAAAAAGTACTGCTATGCAACTTTATGTACATACACACATACACACACAAAATGTAGAATAATATTTCTCTCGACTGTTAAGTGAATAAGGGGAATGAGTTTGTTTGGAAACTATAATCTAAACCTTGAAATTTTGAAACGTAGAAATTTTGGGAAAATTAAAATTTTCAAACTCCGGATAGCCAATTGAAAGATAGGATTTTTTTTTTTTGTATTTTCAAGGTACTAAAGGCTGCCACCCTTGTAAAAATGATTGGAACAGGATTTTTCTGAAAAATAAACCCATTGAAATTCATAATTTTCTAATTTTACAATCTTGTAGCCCATTCAATTCAAAGAACAAGCAAAATAGGTTTATAACTTTTTTGTTGTACTCGTTGGATACAACCTTCCACATGAAGTTGGGCACTCGATACTGAATAGTCAAAGACATGAATGAATACGTATTGGTCCGTTTCAGCGGCGGCTCCGCAACTGCCAACAACGACAGGGTCGACCTAAACGGTTTAGCATCGTCCAATAATCGGGTAGCGCTATTCAACAAAGTCATGCTGGTCGCCATGCAGAAACCTGGTGCGAAACAGCGAATAGCGCAAGTGTTGCCTATCATAAGATCGATGTCGCCCAGCCAACGATTAACGTTGGCCACTCTGGTACTGAATCAGCTGATGGCCAAACCACAGCAGTTCACATTCGATCCGATGGCACAAACCGACAATAAAACGGCCGAATTAATGATACCGATTAGCGCAGATATCGCCTCAATATTTCACGGATTAAGTAAAGACGGTGAGAGCGCCAGAAGCACTAGCTTTGGGGTAATATTCATTTTCTATTTTTTGACTGCGTCTAATTTGTATCTGGTACGCTGCCCCATTATGGCGGCGTTATTTGAATTTACTCAGTCATATTATGCGACGATGTCGAAAACACTCTCTCTCATATTGGTGCGCACCAAATAATATTGTAAAATTAATTTCGGGTTCATGGGTTAAAAAGTTTGTTTCTTCGAACGGAGGATCAGAAGAACAATGATATTTTGGGAAAATGCGGCACGCGTTTACTGGGTGCTAAAGTAGGTACATTGAAATTGTGTCAATAAAGTTGGGTCTTGAACGAAATTGAATTTACGTCAATGCCGGGTAATCCAGTAAAATGAGTATCAAAACGAAGCAAAAACAAAACATTAGCAAAGGAATTTGTATTGTACAGTATATGGTTGTTGGGTCGATTCTCTAGAGTAACATATTAAAAGTTGCACCCCCTAAGCGTCTTTAAATTTTTAGGGGGGTTGTTTGTCTTTCAAAATTAAGTTTTTCGCGTTTTTCTCCACAAATTTCATGCGATAGAAATAGTTTTGTAAGAAATTGTTTAGAATAAAATTTTCTGCAAAAATGGTTGTAGATATGCATTTTTTTGTCCGATGCATGACTTCGCCTGCAGATAGTCTTCAAGAACACCATTGTTCAGTGAATATGTTCAGTAGCATTATATGTGAAATATAACTCGTAATTCTCATACTATAATATATGTAGATGAATTAGTAAATCTAATTATATTTGCCACTAATCTACCCCCACTCCATATACCCCTATCATCTCCTTCACTTTCGCAGCCTACCCGTTTTCACGAAGCAACGCTACTGTTGCACCCCCTTACATAACACATTATTATTCCCTCCATCTTCATACCACATCTGTTCCCATGAGGTAAAATTATGAGGCTGAAAGGATGATAAGAGCTTATGAAACGAGGGTGGATTGGTAGTAATGATAATTATATTTGGTGTATTAATTATCTAAATAATGTTATATTATAAGTTATATTATACATAATATAATGCTATTGAACGTATTCACTGAAGAACGGTTGTTTTCAAGACTTTCTGGAGGGAGGGGAGAATCGACAAAAAAAATGAAAACGTAGTTTTTTGTTGCAAATTTTATGTTAAACAATTGTTTACTGAGCTATTTTTATCACATTAAAATGAAATTCACAGATAAAAATGTGAAGAACCGAATTTTGGGGCTTAACACCTCCACTCAAAAATTCCAAGAAGATTAAAGGGTGCAACTTCTAATATGTTACTATAAAGAACCCATCTAACAACCATACATAGCTGAAGTTCGTAAGCTAATTTTTTTTTTTTTTGTTTAATTTAACTGGACAGAATATCGTCAGTTATATTCGGAAATAAAATAGCGAACACAACCTTTGCAAAAATATTGTTACACAAATGAGGATGCTGAATCTGAAAACCAAATTAGGGTTAAGTTTGTTTGAAATTATTTTTGGAATTAATATTCCAACTTTTCGCTGTTCCAGCACAGAGAAGAGGGAACTGAAAATTTTATCTGAATTCACGGAATTTTCTGAAGTTCAACCATTTTTGGTGAATTTTTTTTTGGATTTTTAGTTCAAAAATATTGAAAATCCATATTTTTTGCCCAATTTTTCGCGATAAAATTAAAATTTTTGATCATTGTTTTTCTTTTAAACTTTATTTTACGAATAATTATAAATACAAAACTGATGAGCAATGAAGAACTTTTGGAATTGATGTAAAATCTATAACCAGCTATTTCGATGACAAAAAATAAAAAATAAATTCGAAGTACCTACCTATTCTGTTAATTTTTTAATTGGTATTCGATCTTTAACTAAAAGTAATATTTTTCTTAGTTAGCTCTAAATCCTTTATAGTTGGTAGATATGATTCTAAAACAAAGTTAAATGTTATTTTTTTCTCGCTAGAAAAATTTAGCCTAATTACTCTATTTTCATTACATTTTCGATTTTTTTTTTTTGTGACCCATGAAGACCAAAATGACGAAGACTATGTTCTGAAATTCGAATGATGGATGCATTGCGGTTAATTGAGATCCATTAGCAGTATAATAAATTAATTTCAGCTCCAAACTTAGCCTACGTTTGATTTGACAAAAAAATTGTCAAACAAAAATCAACGAACCGTGGTTTAAATTTATTGAACCATAGGCGTAACGGTGAGGTCTCTGCGGTTGCCGACCAAGTAGAGAGGTCGTCAGAAAAAAAATCAGAAAAAAAATCAGAAAAAAAATCAGAAAAAAATCAGTTGTTACAAATGGGGAAAGGCGCCTTGAAAATTAGGCGGTAAGGCGCTGAATTAAAAGTTACGCCACTGTATCGAACATAATGTTCTGAGAATAAAGTACCAAAAATACCATAAACTTTATACGAATTCATATAATTTCCCTAAATCTTGCCATTTTACATATGCTGCGGAAGATATTCTATGTCTAGAATATTTCAACAAATGAGATAATTCTTCTGTTTTATCTCTTTATTAATTTCACTTTAAATATTACATTACGTTTTTAATAATCACTTATACTCTATTTAAAATAATTGAAACCTGGTTTTCCATAACACCTAGTATGGACCTTAACTTTATGGTTCGGCTTGTAACACAGGAATGAATTTGTCTTCGAAAAAAAGAGAATACATCGCCTGTAATTTCACTGTCATGTCTCCAAAATGGCCGACCTAAAATAGGTGGTGTGACATGGAACGTCTGCCAAATATGATGACTCTTCATTGTCAGCATATTTGGTGATGTTCATCCGTGAGAAGATAGAAATCATATAGACAGCTATTATTCCAAGAATTAGGAATAATAGTTGTCCATATTTTGTTCGAAACGTTTTTGTAGACGAATTGAATTGTCTGCAAAAAGGTGATGGAACACGTAGATTTTATGTATAAAGCATTAAAAATGCAATTTAGGAGAAGAAAAAATTGACAAAAATATGGATTTTCTGTTTTAGGCTTGGATATGAATACATAATATGATAAAAATCTGCAGTTCTTTCTCTTGGAGAAACATTTGATAAAATAGCGTAACTGAAATGGATGGCAGAGGGGGCCAGTTTATTGAACAAACAGTGTTTTACGCAACTAGTTAGCAAACTGAGTGATTGTTCATGAGTTGCAAAGCTTCAGCATGAGCCACAAACAAGTGCTGTAATTGTAAGCAGTTGACTTTTGTGAATTGCAAACAAGTTGCGTGTGATGTTTTTTGTACCAAATACACCAAAAATAGGTTATTTATATTCGATGATATGTACCAATCACTCCTTACCTATCAACAAAATTTTATAAAATAACTTAATTAAATAATTACAGATAGGTGAAATGTGAACTATTGTTGTTTACAGGCATAACAGTATAAAGTGGCCCTTTTTCATAGTGACATTGCACGGCGTTGTGAATAAATAAACAAAAATATGGTTGAGAAAAAAATTACTTCCCCACTAGTGGAAAAGTGAAAATGAATTTGGACTATTCTGAATCGGTTTGGAAATCTCCCACTTCGCTAACCAAAATCCTTTTTAATAATAACTCATTTTTGGTGTATGAGATGTAAAAAATTTTTTGCTTTTCTGCAAAAATTTTGTTTTCAGAATATTAAATTCTTCGAGAATGTAAAATCAAATATTAGGCTATCGAAGAATTCTGAAATGTCGCTATTTTGTTATTTAAAAAAAAAACACACTTGTTTTGACTTAGGTATACCCTATAGATATCTGCCTACTTATCATTTTTATTTCCTATTTTTACCCAGTTTCCTTGCAAGCGGGTTACTTATTCGTTTATTATCAATTTAATTTTGCATTTTAAATTTATCAAATTAATATAACTACTTAATTTCAAACAATCTTTTCATTCATCTCCTCTCCCACCCATAAAATTGAAGGCTAGTTATTACGTCATTGATTCTTAATGTGCATTAAAATTAAGAATAAATGAAATAAAACGTCGTTTTTAATCAATGTCCTACATTTTGTTCAGACATATTACTACAATCCTTTATCAGCAGGTTACAGAGTGAGTGGGCCTCATCCTCAACGTCCGCCTCTGTACAACATAAAGCGATTTCCGTTTGCCAATAGTCGAAGAAAAGACGATGTACCCCCCGGTAAGAATTTAACTTACAATAGCAATAAGCTTTCACATAGTATTATACGTCATATATACGTACACACAGGAAGTCGGGTTAAAGATCGTGAAAAATGAAATGCTCAATGTTGTGATTTCGCCTATACTTTAATCTCTCAGCTGTTTTTTTTTTTTTTTTTTTTTTTTTTTTTTGCTTTCTGCTATGTACTGTTATTTTTCTATTTCTGTTTTTGCCCCCTTCCATTGTAGAAATGATGCCACCACCTTATTCGCCGCCGATAAACGTTTCCTATGCAAATTACAACAAAGTTTCCAGACCGAGTGAATCTGAAAACGAAGGTGACCACATTAAGGCTGAAGAAAACGGCGAGGTCGACGACGATGACGATGACGAGCCGGAAGAGGATACCGAAGGAGATGGCACTGATAGTCAAATGTCCAGGAGTCGAGAGTGCGTTCCATTTATAAATAATCTCTGTTTGGACGTTAGCTACTATCCGAAGTAAGTTTACACGGAATTCGGTATAATATTATACCTTTATCTTGTGGTTGGTCGGAGACTGAAAATAGTTATATACTCACAAGGTGGCGCACTTGCGTAGTTTAAGTATGTGTGAGTGTGAGAGTGTGTGTGTGTGCGCGCGCGCGCATATTATATGTGTGAAATTTTTGCATGAATGTTTGACCCACTTTTGAGATCTCTTATAGTTCATCTTTATTGGTGGTTGCTGCACATTATCGAAGGCCAATATTTTTCTTTTACTCTCGCTAACGCATTTGAGCACGAATATTAATTATACGGAACTACATATCTACACTGTGTACTTCTTATATCCAAGTCAACATTATAATTTGTCTGAAAGAAAATATTTAAAAAAAAAAAAAATGCTCTGATCGAATTTTCATATATAAATTTTTTCATTCGACCTTTTTCGTGACCCGCTCCTTTCGTGAGTTAAAATTGTATTTATTTTTAAATTCATCTAGAATTTGAAGTAATATAGCGATTCTTGGGGTTGAAATTGTGATGTCAAATTCAAATTTGACCAAAGTTCCTTCTCTTGGCCCTTATTCGACACCTGAAACGAAAAAAACGTAGAGAATGTACAAAATTTATCCTATTTGGGATTCATTTTGTAAAGACGTAGGATGTTCCTCACTTTATGTGATGTTAAATTTCTTTTAAAATTTTTCTATCAAATCCACTTTTGTCTCCATTCTCTACTTTGGTTCTCAAAAGAGTCATCTATGCAGTCAGTGGTGGATTTACGAGGACAGAATTCACAAGATGTCTTCTTTCCTCATCAAAAACGAAAGAATAATAATACGTGAGAAATGGGGAAAAATAAGAGAAAAGAATATCAAAAATTATTTTGATTTTTGATTATTTTCATGCTAAATTACCTATTTTTGCACATAAGTTATATTTTTTATGTCAAAAATTGAAAAAAATATTTATTTAGATATGAAAATTTTTTGACAAAAATCTGATCGAAATTATCGAACAGTCCACCTTCATAATAATAGAATGAAACAGTCTATTAAATAGGAAATTGTATTCGAATTTTCGAAGTTTGTATAAAACAAATTCCTACGTCTTTACAAAATGAATCCCAAATAGGATAAATTTTGTACATTCTCTACGTTTTTTTCGTTTCAGGGGTCGAATAAGGGCCAAGAGAAGGAACTTTGGTCAAATTTGAATTTGACATCACAATTTCAACCCCAAGAATCGCTATATTACTTCAAATTCTAGATGAATTTAAAAATAAATACAATTTTAACTCACGAAAGGAGATGGAAAATTTTTTATGTGAGTGGTATTTTTATGAGCAAATTACTTTTAAATTATAAAATTTTCGATCAAAGGAAGAGCTCTTTCCTTTTAGGCCTCCTAAATCCATTGATGAGAACGATGAATTTCTCAAACTTGTCCAATTACAGTGGATTTCATTAAATTTATATGATTTTATGAGTATGCTGACAATCAGAATTTTTAAGTAGATAACATATACCTGCTAATAGTTTGAATTTTTAACTAACTACATTTCTGGTTCTTACGATTGATATAAATAAGAGTACCTATTTCCTTATTTCTGCATGTATCCAGACTTAAATTATCGATATGGCGAGTTCGAGTTTCAAATTAAATTTTTCATTCGATCCTTTTTTAACCACTTGGTGGTAACTGCCTTAAGGTGGAAATATCTCTTAAAAATTGATAATAATGTTGGTGTACGTTATTTGAGGAGTTGATTTAGGATTTTGGAATAGTTATTTGTGATACAAGTGCAAAAAGTAGATGATTTTCATAAGAGTGCAAATTTTTTAACACGAGCTGAAAGCTATTGCTGTAATCACATGAGTATCAGTCACCTATTTTGCACATGGATACAATAATTTTTGATACACCCCTCTTCCAAAAAAACAGTTGTCTTTTTTTAGAACCAAATAATAATTAATAAATTTTATCTTTTTTTCAACCAAAAAATGTTCACACCCACCATCTCCCAAATCCTAGAAAAAATGAATTAAAAACACCAAATTTGATCATTTTACTTTAGAAAAAACAAAAAACTGAGAAAGTATTCGAGCTGTGCAAGAAACAATCAAGCATTGTGAGAAAGTCAATTTGAAAGTGAGGATGAGCTCAATAATATATTTTCACATTGTACTGAAATTCCCTACTTTTTGTTCAAGTTGAGGGGTATTCAAAAATGTATTTTTTGCAATATATGTTGCAAAATTGGCAATTTGGTATTTGTTTTGTAGGGCGAAAATGTAGAATTTCGAACCAGGGAGCAAAATTTTTAGTTGGAGTAAAATTTAATAGTGGGAGCGAAACAAGTATTTGTTCCCACAATGAAAATGTTTGGCTCCTCTTTCCAACCAATCAAATATTTTCCCTAGTCACATACATGCATGTATTACAAAAAATAGCGTTTGAAACTCGAGTTCAATATGAATGACCTTGACTCATGGCCAGCATTAATTGTGGTGCAATGAACAGATAGATTGCACACACACTTGCAAATAATTCGTATAATTGTGAAGGGGTAGCCTGATACTTGAAAAAACGTGAACAGGAAATGATTGTATGTCTGTGACAAATCATTTTTATCAATCTTAGCTGTGGCTCAGGAGTTAAATAGGACAATATATGCCTGAGACGTAGGTTCAAATCTGGAGTGAGATAATCTGTTGTTTAATTTATTTTTTAGTCAACTGTGATATTTTTGTGTATTGGAATGCTGGATGGGGTCTTTTTTCATTATTTTGGATTTTTTATTATACATACGATAAAAAAAAAAAGCCAAAGTCAGTCCATGATATCATTGTGCCGAACAAATTTTTCTGTCCTTCTGCTTTCCTTCAGGTTTGTCTCTTCACTATTATATGAATTAGTCGCAAGTTGCACTACAGGAGAAAAATTTCAAAAACTCAATATAGTAATTTCTCAAAAAAAAAACAATTAAAAAATTTTTTGCATCACGCAGGAAGAAGGAAAGATACCGGCCCTGTCTTGACTCTTTACAAATCACACATTCTTCAAAGATTGTTCACTTTGTGCTCTCATAGCGAAATAATATATCTACTATTTCAGTTTGGTATTTCAAAACACTTTTTTCAATCAGGTTCAAACTTTGAGTGATTTTTAAAAACAAAATTTGATAGTGTTGTGTTTGTTATCCCGGATAGTTGTGAACAAACACACAAAATAGAAACTTGTTTTTATCAAACTATATTTAATACTGAATTATAGTCACAATTAATTATGGTTAACACCTCGTCACAATAAATTCTTATACTTAAATAACTTCGCTCATTTGGCGGATAATCGTACGTAAAACATATATATATATATATATATATATATTAATATTCTATCTATCGTTGTCTCACCTCTACATAGGGTGGACTACTAACTTGGCAGTGTCTGGGAACACCTACAGACTTTAGAGTTCAATGTAGTAGAACTATTTCAAAACTCTTCAGAAAGGCAAGTGAAGTTTTGGTGTAAATTGATTTACCAAGTGACTTCTTTTCGTGCCTAATATTGTTTACTTTCGCAAAAGGGTACCTTAGGTACATGCCTAAATAGTGCTGACAGTTATGCTGATTAGTTGTACGTTTGCATAATTGTTAGCTCTGTTAATTAGGTTACTAACGGAGGTAACGGTGAATATTTAGAGGAAATATTCGCCGTTAATTGTTGCGGAGTATTTAGGTCAGCGAATATGTTCGTCTGTCTAAATACGACGGAACAGATAGAATATTGAATTTATATCTTTCATTTTTTTATAACTAAAGCAATAAGAAATAAATTTTAATGTATTTAATTACCAAGTTTGCTTTGATAAAGTAATCTGTTTTTATAGTTTTAATTGAATTATTGCTTACAAATTTTCCAGACGTGTTTAAATGCGTGTGTATCTGCATGTACGTAATCTTTTTTATGTTTGACCCAATTTTGGCAAATGTATACCATCTGTTGCTGGTATACCCAGACCATATCATTAGGCACTAATTTTGAAAAAAAAAATTATTGGTTTTGTTTACTCCCACTTGCTCATTTGAAAACGATTAATTAAGCCACTATAGAGAAAAAAGAATTAACTGATAAGCCTAATCGAGTTTTTTCCTTCTATTATACTCTCTCTTTTCTTTTTAAAAAATGGTGTGCCAACATTTTATCGATTGGGTATCCAATTTTGGTGTTGGAAAATTGGTATAGCCTATTATTTGCTGGTTTAATAATATCATTTACCAAAACCATAAGTTAACTCGTTTTTGTTTGGGAGCGGTCAGTGATTCATTATTTATATGAGCTGACGTCCCCAAATCATTAAAAAAATCTATAATAGGAAAGCTGGAGAATTTCGTTGGAAAGTTTTGGAAGAAACGAGGAACAAGCTTCGAATTTGTAGCAGTTGTGGAGCACTGAGATATAATTGTTTGGGTTCCATGTACCTAAAGATAGTTCATATTTTTAACCGACTTCAAAAAAGAAGATGGTTATCAATTCAATCCGTATAATTATACTGTATTATTTTGTTTTATGTTTGTTCCAGCATAACTTCTCAAACTGGCATTGATTTTGATGAACTTTTTTTAAAATGATACAGAGTGATCTCTTTAAATTTTTTTTATAACTAATGAGATAGTTTTTGATTTATTTTTAAATAAAGAACTATTAGTTTTAAAGTCATATTGCCGCTGATGCTGAAAACAAAAAATCATTGAAAAAAATTTTTTCGTCAAAAAATCTAACCTACTTTGAAAAATAACTTTTTAAAATTTATCTGGTAAAATCTACTGGAATACAAATGAAACAAAAAAAAAAAAAAAACAACTATAAGGTATATAAATTAATAATTTTTTTCAAAAAACTGAACCGAATCTAGGTCTAGGGACTGGAATTATTGAATTCGGCGTTAATTAAAAAGTTTTGACATAAATTCGAAAGGCTACATGGTATGGAAAAGAGCGCCGACTTTAATAATTCCAGTCTCTAGACCTGGATCTTACTGGAGAGATTTTAAAGAATTATTTTTTTCTTTTTAGCTTATTTTTTATTGTTTTTTTCTTTCATGATCAACCTGTTGAAAAATTCGAAAGAAAAAGTTCGGTTTCAGGCACTGTTTGAAATAGTTCAGTCATGGGAGACGAAATTCCCACAATTTAGCCAACTCTTTTATGACAAAATTACCAAACACAATTTTTTCAACTGCATCACGATTTCACTATCTGACATCAAGATAAGGAAGAGCTCCTGGTCATATGACTCCTCAAAGGCTAGGCGCTTTAAAATTTTGGTTTGCTTCGAATTTCATTTCGAGACTTTTCAGAATTCCTTATCGAAAAAATATCAAACTTTCATTAGTCATCTCATCTAATATTTTTGAGGATAGAGTTAATAATGTTGAAGCCTCTTCCTTTTCATTGCATCTGCTTTTGCTGTATCTACTTAATCTATTTTTGAAAATAACATCATCGTGTTAAATTACGTAAAATAATTATATAGTTTTACTGGTACGTAGGTATAGTATTACGAGTTAACTCTTATATCTACCTTCTTTATTTTCGAATTTTATTGGTTTTGTTATTGTTAATTGCTGATTAAAGAAGCGTTGTGATGGGAAATACTATGGATTGATTTATAATGTAATATTCCTAAACAAAAATTATTCAAATTCGTCTAAACATATCGATCGCAGAGATTTTATCAGTCAATACATTTTCAAGATTTCTGTGAAATTAATGGTTATTGTGAGGGCAAAATGTAAAGAAAAAGAGGAAAGAAGAGAAAAATTTCATATTTTCTTGAGATAAATTACTTCAGATTGCGTATCAAGTCAACACATTTAATTTTCCACATTGAAATATACAATATGGTATTTGTTGAGAATCCCTTGAACTTTAACTGTTGATAGTAGGTATATTTTATTACACATAAAAAATCTTTAATAAATATGATGTGTATCCTCCTCAATGGTTAAGGCGCTAAGTGTATTAAAGGCATGTTATTTAAAAATTTACTTTAAAATTGTTATTTGACCATTCAGACTCATAGTATTCACCACGAGAAACAAAAAATGTTCTTATCACTTCTGAAATATTTTGTACAACAGAGTTTTCAGTGGTTCTTAGATTTGTAGCAAAAGAACAAAATACTAGCGTGATTTTTTAAATTGGTTTTCAGAGCCTATGTTTTTTTTTCTGGAGGCGTTAAGTTTTAAAAATTTTCCAATTAAATATCAAAATTCCAACTCAATCGTAAAAAAAAATGTTATAGTATAGGTATGTACAATATATTGGTTTTTCTGTATCCTATTTTCATTTTATTCAATATAAATTTTCCAACTGGTTTCGAATTTTCCAACTTTTCAGACAATTTTAAATTATTGGAGGAGGTAGGCTGACCCCTGTGCCCCCTTATAACTACGGCTCTGTTGGAAGTAAAGTTAATAAAAGTGAGGATTAATTTTTTGTACTTCGCGGCGAGTTCTATACTTGCATGAAGTCAATTAATAGTTTTAAAGTAAACTTCTGAATACTGTTAAAGTTTTGAGGACTTCTCAAAATACACCCTATATAATTTCTACATTATTTTGGTCGAAAAGTTACGAAAAATTTTCACTCCTAAATTCTACTCTGGATCCACCAATCTCCAAAGTTCAGTCTCTGCCTGAGTCTACAAGCTGTTTTTCGTCGTAAATTTCCAACACTTGTTCTACTTTCCGAAAAATTTTAATTTCAAACATGATCCACTCTTATTTTGGTCTATAACAGGTATCTCAAACAATTTAATCTCCAGGGGCAAAATTTCTTTCATTTTCACACGAACTGCGAACAATCTTCGCACATATTATTCTACTTAATTACCATTTTGGACGACAGAAGAACGATTAATTTTGTATTCTTGTGATACGTGTTGCAGCAAAGACATTGTAACCAGTATCAAGAATCTGGAGCAAAAACACGTTTTTCGCGCCTTGTTGGAGGATTCGGTCAGCAATGTCACAGTCGATAATCCGGAAATAGACAGGTTCGCACTTTACTTACGAGTGTATTCATTACCAGTCTAAACGTGAGAAATACTTATGACCACGATTAATTACATAGATACCTGTAGTTTTTATACGAGTGTGCATAATTTATAAGTACCAAGTCCTAGTTTGTTGCTATTGTTAAAGACGAATCAAAATAGTAAAATAATTGCTATTATGATGTAATTACGTACGAGTCACGTATAGGTGGAGCTCACGAACAACAGAGTGTGATGAGAAGAAGAAAAAAGTGAACCTGAAAATGTGTCGAACATGAAAATCTCGGTCGGTGTTCGTGTCCGCAGGATATTCGCTATGACTGATAACAGTAATTAACGCCATAAGCGAACTCATTTGTTTCGGTCTTCGAGTTTATTTTACGGTTTCTAAGACAGAATTACGGAAAATGACATAAATCAATAATTTTATTGATTTGGTGAGAGTGTATATATTATAGTTCCTATGGGAGTTAATACGTTATTTGGACCAATTTGGTTCGATATAAATGAATCGTCGTGGGTGGTAGTCTGGTAGAATTGGAAATTAACAAACATAAATTTTATTTTGTTTCGTGCAGGCCGAGCAAAAATGATATTTCAAGAGGAAAATGATATTTTCATAAATTTAAACGCCAAGTCCGGGGAAAGCTGAAAAAAAAAAAAAAAAGAAACAAAAGAAAGTAACGTTTTTGGTGGCCATTATAAACATAATAGAACATGTACTTTAAACAATGAGAACTCGATAATGAGGTTAAAATCGTGAGCAAAGTTTTAGAAATTTTGAAACATACGTAGATAGATATAGGTACCTACGTAAGTATTATGCACAACTGACGATGTGTATCTTAAAGTGCGTTTTAGGAGGAATAATTTTTCTTTATTTAGCTTATGTTTGTTGTTAATTGGTTGGACAAGTTTACAAGTTGATTTATAATTTGTTTTTTATTTTTATTTTTGGTTAAACATAATAATATATAGGTAACTTACCAGCAGCTTGTTATATGAAAAGATTTAACAAAACTGATCACATAATTTTTCCTTGTTATAAAGAGCGGCCATTCAGCTACTATTCTAGGCATTAAGTCAGCTTAGAAACAAAAACGAAACATTTGCTCAATAGGATAATTTCGAGTTCCTAACAAAAAAAAAAAAAAAAAAAACGAAATGGGTTAATATTTTTTAGATTAAGTAATTAAAGTTATGTTCAATGGAGTAGAGTAAGGGTTCTCAAATGTTATTGGTTAATTCCTTATTAGCCCGGTGATAACAGCTGTGCACCCCCCTTCATCGATGGATGGCGTTGTTATTATGTTTTTACCCCGTTTGCTTGTAAACGGGGTGTAAAGAATTGACAATTTTACATTTAAATTTTACTATTTTATTCAACTTTTAATATTTTAAACTCAAGACTTGCACAAAAGTGCACGAAACATTTTTTAAATAATAACTGACTAAAAGATAGACGAAAAACCAAAACCAACTAACATTTTATCAATAGTCTACAGCTACGAGAGAAAGAAACGAGGCGACGAAACGAAAGCAGCAGTGTAGCCAGTCGGCACACAAAAATATTACGTAGCCCACAACATACTCCCCCCTTTTGAGTCATTAAACTCAAAAAAAAATTATATAAAAAAAAGTACAGTGTAAGTAAATATCACAAAAAAATTCAAAAAATATTATGACAAAAACGTAACAAATGCGTAAATAAATAAGCTGAATAACAATAAGAGTAATAAACAACAAGTACTAAATAATAATTACATCAAAAAAATCTAACTAATTTCTGAATCAGGTAGCAAAGGTGACAACTTAATTACCGGACGACGAAAAACTTTGCCTCGAGTTAACACATCCACCACACGACAAGTACCATCGCTACCTAAGTAACACTTGACTATACGACCCATCGGCCACTCCGAAGGAGGAGTGTTACTTTCCTGAAGCAAGACAATGTCGTCCACTTGAGCTGCACGAGAACCAACTTTTCGAAAATAACCCTTTCGCAGGGCGACTAAATACTCCTGTCTCCAAATAGCCCAAAATCGATCAAAAATAGAACGGACTAAACAATACCTAACCTTAGCCGAGCCTTTTACAACCTCACCGGTAATTGGAGGTAAGATAGAGATCGATCTACCAATACACAAATGAGCAGGAGTAATGACAGTAGATGAATCATCAGCAAAAGTACAAATAGGACGAGCATTTAAGACAGCCTCTATCTGACAAGTCAGAGTCGAGAGTTCGGAATACGACAAAATTTGAACACCCACTATACGTTTAAAGTGATATTTAAATGACTTTACCGCCGCCTCCCATAAGCCACCGAAGTGAGGGGCGCGTTCGGGAATAAACTTCCAGGCGATTCCCAATTTCGAGCAATAATTGATGAATTCGGATCTATTCTTCTTGAGAAATTCAAAGGCGCAACGTAGTTCCCTATCAGCACCTATAAAGTTCGTACCGTGGTCCGAATGAACAACTCGACATAAGCCTCGGCGAGAAGTAAATCTTGCAAACGAATCTAAAAAGGCTTTAGTCGACAAATCTTCTACAACTTCAATATGTACTGCACGTGAAGCCATGCAGACAAAAATAGCGACATATGACTTGAACAACACCTTGCCTTTGTTGCGCCTGGGTCCCACCACTCTAGTCTGAAATGGACCGGCAAAGTCCACACCAATTTCCACAAAGGCTTGGGAGATAGTGACTCGACAAAGAGGTAACTCCCCAACAGGAGGACTATAATGCAAATTCTTTGCAAACCTTCGACAAGTAACACATCGAAAAGTGACTCCACGGATAATACGATTCAAATCGCCGAGTACATGATAAGATGATCTTACAAAATTCTTCAAAAAAGACCGACCTGCGTGGAAAAACCTAAGATGCCAATACTCTATCAGAATCAACAAAAACTGATCCTTAGGCAAGACAATAGGATACTTGGACTCAAAGGTCAAATCTGACTTACCAATTCTGCCACGTAATCTTAAAATACCAGAATTATCGAGAAAACAATCGAGCTTCTTCTTATCCTTATCAACAATGGTGGCTTGAGAATATCTAATTAGGATCTGGTGAGCGCGCGAACGCTCGAAACTGGTCAACTCCTTTGACTCATAATGCTCGTCCCTGAGACTCTTAGAAAAACGCATGATATAAGCTACAACAGAAATTAACTTATCGTAAGATGAAAACTTTTCGAACAAATTCTCCTTAACCGAAGCGAGACATGTCGTGGCTTTACTACCCTTACTCTCGAGTAACGCGCTTGAATCAAAATCTGCAAAGGGCAAAAAATCCACGCCTTCCTTCAAAAATGAAGGACCGCTCCAAAATTCCTGCAATTGAGAAAAATCAGACTCTAAACCTCGTGAAATAACATCAGCAGCGTTACTTTCTGACTTAACATGAAACCATCGACTTGGCTCGATAATAGACCTAATCTTAGAAACACGGTTTGCTACAAAGGTATTCCAAGTCCTATCTTCCACATAAAGCCACGACAAAACAATTGTAGAATCTGACCAAGCGTAAACGACAGTAGTCTTCTGTAACTTGAGAGCTTGCTTAACTTTCAAAAACAAATTGGCTCCAAGAAGTGCTGCGCATAATTCGAGACGAGGCAATGAAACTACCTTAACAGGCGCTACTCTAGACTTAGCACTTAGCAACTGAACATCGTAAACGCCTTGTTCGCTAACTGAACGAACGTAAACCGCAGCACCATAACCTCTCTGAGAAGCGTCACAAAAAACGTGAATTTCGGCAGCATCCCTAAACCCTACCCATCTAGGAACAGCGAGAGAAGGAATGAACTCTAATTTCTGCCGAATCGATTCGAACTTACTGAGAATAATCTGAGGAACAGGATCGTCCCAATCGATCTTACTACGCCACAACTCTTGCAATAAGAACTTTAAAGAAATGACAATTGGAGCCAATAAACCAAGAGGGTCAAAAATACGAAAAATCTTGGACAAAAACAAACGCTTGGTCAGCACCGACTCCTTTTTTTCAACAGAAAACTTACAAAAAAATACGAACTTATCTTCCTGGCTGTTCCAAGTAACACCTAACACGGCAACATCTTCAGAATCTTCGAATGAATGCGACTTGACAATCTTACTAGGGTCTATCTCGTGAAGAAGCTCTTTAGAATTTGAAGCAAACTTGCGCAATGGAAAACAGCCAGAATTTAAAATCTCCGTAATTTCCTTAACTCTAATCTTAGCCTCCTCGAGACTATCAGCGCCAGATAACAAATCGTCCATATAAAAATCAGACTTAACAATTTCAGCGCTTTCCGGATACTCGACTGAAAATAAATCAGCTAACTTGACAAGACACTTAGTGGCTAAATAAGAAGCTGGCTTAGTGCCGTACGTAAGCGTATTTAACTGAAAAGTACAAATCGACTTGGTTACATTATCTCGCCACAAAATACATTGTAACTTCCGATCGGTCGGGTGAACTAAAATTTGGCGATACATTTTTTCAATATCCGCGGTAAAGGTGATTTTATAACTACGAAAACGCATTAAAATTATAAACAAATCTTCTTGTAAGACCGGACCTTTAGCTAGTACATCGTTTAGCGAGTAACCTGATGAAGTAGCGCATGAAGCGTTAAATACGACTCGAGTACGGGTGGTTGAACTCGATTCTCGGAGTATTGCATGATGCGGCAAGTAAACCATCGCTTTCGAACTATCGATACAAATCATGTGTTTAAGCTCTTTGTATTTGACTAAAAACTTATTATATTCAACGAACATTTTTACCGACTTATGTAGACGTTGCTCTAACGATAACAATCGACGAAACGCGATATTACGAGACTCGCCTAACATTTCGATACCTAAATTTTTTGGCAAAAATACAATAAAACGACCATCCAAATCTCGAGCGAAAGTACGTTCAAATTCTTCGTCGACGCGTTTTTCTTCAGGAGTCCACACTGGGCAATTTTCGCTCATCTCGTCAATAGTCCAAAACCGCTGAAATTTTGCCTCTAAAGTAAGAAAACACAAACTTGACGCATCAAAAAACTGCTGTGATTTGGTAACACCGATGAAAACCCAGCCAAATGTAGATTCTCGCAAATAAGCTCGGTCACCAACTTTCACTTTTCCGCTCAGCATAACTTCTTCATAAAATTCGGTACCAATTAATAAATCGACTCGACCTGGATCTACTGATGGATCATCAGCAAGCTGATAATTCTTGAAAACGTCGAAGTCCACCGAATTTTTATCAAAGCTAGCAAAATCATTCGAAATTGTCGGTAAAACCTGAAATTTACCTTTGAGCTTATATTCACTAACTCGAGAATTTACAGTTAGATCGCACGAGTGAGAAATTTTAAATTCGCCCGGCACTAGTGCTGATAATGACACACGTGAGCTTTCGGTCGAACACTGAAGCTTCTTTACTAACCGCTCGGAAATAGCATTGATACCGCCACATGAATCTAAGAAGGCGCGAACCAATTGACGATGACCGTTTCGACCAAAAACATATACCAAAGCTACGGGAAGGCATACACGCGCCGAGAACTTGCCACTCGTTAGCAAAACTTTAGCCGAATCTGAGCTACCAACTTGTTCCTTCTTTGTAGGCTCAGTCACGTGATCACTAGTAGTTTCTGGTTGAGAAATAGGTTCGTTGGGATGAAGCAAAATGTGGTGCTTTTTACCGCATTTCTCGCACCGTTTCAACCGACAAGTAACCACTCGGTGACCACGATTTAAGCAATTAAAACACAAGCCACGTTTCTGGATTACCTGTGTTTTCTCGGCTTTGGACTTTGCAAGAAAAATCTTACAATCTGGAAGAGCATGCGACGAAGCGCCGCAATCGAAACAAACTCGAGTACTCGAACCAGTTGATTCTCTCGAAGCAACTTGTGACGGAACTTGTGTTACCAAAGCTTTCTGGCGATCAACCGGTTTTTCTTTCTTAATACTGCTACTCTGACTCGACTTTGGGGAGCTGCTCGTGCTACGAATGGACTCGAAAACTCGCACTCGTTCATGCAAAAACTTTTCTAACTTTGCATAAGTAGGGTACTCTTCTTCTTGAACAATCAAAAGTTCCCACTGTTTTCGAGTTTCAGGATCTAATTTAGCAGAAACTAAGTGACACAGCATTAGCTCCCAACCGTTTTGAACACCGGCAGCACTTAACGACTCGATTGCATCGGTAGCAGCGTCTAATAAAGGCGCTACTTCCGTCTCGAACTTAGCGATAGGCAGTTTACACAAAGCATCTAAATGCGTACTAATTACCGCTCGGCGGTTCTCGTAACGACGACGCAACTTTTCCCAAGCTTTAGCGAAATTTTCTCGACTAATTTCAAAATTCGCTATCAACTCGGATGCTTTACCTTCGACTGCTTGCTTCAAATAAATCATTTTTTCAACGTCCGAGTACAACTTTTCATCGATAACCAAAGATTTAAATACGTTTCTAAATTCCGACCATTTTTTAACCTCGCCACTAAACTTAGGCACGGTTATCTCGGGTCGCTTAATCTTGGTCGCCGAAGTCGTTACAACGGGCGTGGTATTCGCATTCAAAGATTCAATAGGAGCTGCACTACGTCTAATAAAATTCGAAGCACTTACTCGAGCATTTCTTACCAATTCTTCGATGCGAATTCTCTCAGCTTCATGATGCGCCAACTCGTCTTCGGAAATCTCTTCTTCAATTTCATTTTGAGTCGACTCGAACGCGGCAAAGCACTTTTCTAAATCATCGCAATCAATACGAGCAGCATCAATGGACACATCATGACTGTCAACTGCGCTCACATTGTCTAGGTTGCTAGCGATTCGAACAATTCTTCTGGCCATGCAATCACGTTTTCTTACCAGCTTTTTCAGGTACTCCTTCTCGCCTTCACTGTCGACTGAATTGACCATATTGATATCTTCGGGTCACCAACGAGCCAACAGGAACTTGATCAGGTCTCGAAAGCCAAGCTTCACAAAAAGCAACTCATTACAAAAATTTTCAATTTTACAAGTTACTCAAATTTACGTTAAGCCTCATGAGTATCCGGCCCGAAGGACCATTTTTATGTAAAGAATTGACAATTTTACATTTAAATTTTACTATTTTATTCAACTTTTAATATTTTAAACTCAAGACTTGCACAAAAGTGCACGAAACATTTTTTAAATAATAACTGACTAAAAGATAGACGAAAAACCAAAACCAACTAACATTTTATCAATAGTCTACAGCTACGAGAGAAAGAAACGAGGCGACGAAACGAAAGCAGCAGTGTAGCCAGTCGGCACACAAAAATATTACGTAGCCCACAACACGGGGTATTAATATTGACATTATTGTGAGGTTAGGGGTAAGTGTCATGAAAATTATTCGTTTCATGAGAAGAGGAAACGATTGGTACCATTTTCTTATTTTGACGTAATTTTTTTATGAACGTGTATATATATATATATATATATATATATATATGTATGTAACCCTCAAAATTTTGGGTTTACGATTTTGAGAAAACTACCAGGTAGATATGGCTGAAATTTTCACGAAAGGTAGTTCTTATATTGGTGCAGATCTGAAAGAAGTTTTTTGCCTATTGGTTGATTTGTTTTTAAGAAAATTGAAAAACACAAAATTTTTGAAAAAGTCATTTTTCCGAGATTCCGAAAAAATAACAGAAGGGATCGGACCGAAGTTTTCACAATAGATTTTCCTTATGATGGTACAAGTTTCTTCGAAGTTTGGCGCTTATTACTTCAGTTATAGTTATCGAGAGAACTGTAGAAGCATTTTGGATTCACGGCTTTGGGGAAACTGTTGGATGGATAGGGCTGAAATTTTCACGAAGGATAGCTATTGTATGGTAGTAGGTCTGAAAGAAGTTTGGTGCTCATCGGTTTGGTAGTTCTCGAGAAAACTGGTAACAAATAATTTCTGGAAAAGTGGTTTATAACGATAAAACATCGATAGATTATCGTTAAAGATATGGTCAATTGTCGATAGTTTTTTTTTTTGTAATTTCTTAACCTGAAACTAGCAATGAAATATGGATATATCGATAACTATCGATATGAATATCGAGCAAACTGGGTTTCCTAGAGAAGCATTGTTGCGCTAGAGTTTTTTTTGTAATAGTGTCTCATACTCTCCTGAAGCATGATTGGGCTCCCAAGTTAGGAAACCGCTGTTGTAGAGGTAGTCAGAACCGTAGTTATCAAAAGTAAGCCAATCGTTCGCATAGTTTTGTCATCATTTTTTGATTTTTGGCGTGGTTGGATTTCATGGGTAATCATTGACTATAGTTTTTCTCCTGGCGCTTTTCGAACACAGCATAATAAATAAAGTATCTAGGTTCTACAACAGAAATGCAGGAATTAAAATTCATAATTTATTCATCTCAAATTAACCCCTATATATACATAAAAAATAAAACGGAAATGAAAATCAATTTGACGAAACATTCATAATAAATTTATATTTTTAAAATTTTACGGACTTGTTAGGTAAAATTTCAAAAATCAATATGAAAAATTCTACGAAGTCTGAGGACTTCTTACGACAACTACCAAATAGGAATTAAAAATCTTAAAGTATTATTTCTATTAGATCGAAAATAAAAGTGGACGCCTGAATTTATAATTGTAGTACAATTGCATCGGTGGATCTTCGCAGAAAAGATTTAGTGGAATTCTTTAACTGGCAAACAAAGGTGAAAAACCGAGAAAAAAATAAATAAAACAAAGGAAAAGAGGAAAATAAAGTGAATGTAGGTACTTCATTCCTATAGATAGAAAGGATATTGTTTTCTAGATTATTTTTAGAAATTATGGAAAAATTTCTGTCTAAATTACCTAAAAGCTGCGGATCTGATGAAGGAAAAATTTCTAATCTCGTAGTAAATAAGTTCCGAAAAAGTACAGAAGATAGTATTTGCCTCCAACTTCCGCGGTTAACCCAACTTTTAACTACCTTTGTCAAATTTCTAAGTTTGGTTGCCATTGTTTGCGTTGACTGGTATAAGAATCCATCTCGAAGACTAATTTGAATTTATTCTTCCAGTAGAGATTCCTTTTTGAGGCTTTCTTAAATGATGAAATTTCATCTCATAATGTTAATTAAGTTTACAACATTGTATTGATTGTTGTCAATTGGTTAATTGTCCCACAGACGTTATGGAAACGAAGATAATCAAAATTTACAGTTATGTTCCTCAAAAGTGAAATACGCTAGACCTAAAAAAGCGAAATCATTGAATGGAAGTTGGAAATTCATTGTAAATACGGAGCAGTACACCCAGACGATAAGAATAGAGACATGTCTGTAGGTGTAAACAAAATTTTAATTTTTTTTTATTAAAAAGTCAACAATATAGCAAATAATTTAGTTTTCTATTGAATTTTTTAGCTAGAAAAATTAGTTTTTTGAAGACTAATCACTGTATTTTTGTTTCAGTAATGTCGATAAAACCTGTTCTTACCTTAACGAAAATGTTAAGTCGAGATGTTCTCAAATTTATAATTATCATAGACTATTAACATGGGATGAAAAATCCGGGCTTTCATTAGATTTATTTAAGGTAAGTGTTTTTATTTTTCATTTAATGGTAGTTATTTTAGCTGCAAAAAAGGTTCGTGAGGAAAAAGGAATGTCAACTTTGTAGTATGCAACCCTGGGTAGTATAATCTGACCACAGCAATGCAAGCATATATTTTGAACATAACTTAATTAAATTGTCGTTGTATGATAGCAGCGTTAGTCCAAAGCTGCAAGGCTAACCAGTTTCCTTTTTTGACCAGCTTTTATACCATGATTAATTTTTATAAAGTTGAACCAAATTAGCTGAGTGCTTTAAAAACTGAGGAGGTGTTCATTGAGAAGAAAAGAATCCAAGTTACCTCGTTATTGGTCCGAGTGTGGGCCAAAATGCCTATGAAAAAGAAGTCAATCCATAACACAAAAAGATACTATGTATTGAGAGATAAATTTACCAACAAGAAAATATAAATTTTACTTATAAACATACAAACCCTGGTTGATCGATTTGGAAAGAGAAAGTTTACAATACAGGAAAGAAAAATTACGCCAGTCAATCGAGAAAACAAATATTGGTTTCACTAGGCCAAGGTACATGCTGTTACCATTATTCAAGACAACAAAAAGAAAAACACAAGGTGGTGACATGAAGGAGGAAGTATTAAAATTTGGAAGAGAGAGAAAAAGTTTGAAAATTGTGGGAGGAAAAATGTTCGTTGTGATAAACCTCAGTTGTTAGCCAAACCATGGAGCTCACGGCGTATTTATTTATTATTGGGGAAATTATTTAATTTTAATTTAATTTATTATTTTGAGGAATGCGTTTCCGGGTGTAATAAATTTGAGGAAGTAATTTAAGAAATTTTATTTTCATCATGACAGGCCGTACATATTAAATAAAGAGTGGGAAAAGTAAAAAAAGAAGCAAAAAAAAAAAAGAACACAAAAAAACAAAAGGCTGAAAATACGTATCTATGTTAGACTAAAATTGTAACCCTTTTTGAGTGCGATGCAAATTATGTGTCATGCAAATTTTGGAATTACCTTCATATCCATGTTAATATGAATGATTAGTTAAGTACTTACCTGCTATTTTAATATGTTCATTGAAATGTCTGATTTGTGAGCCAATGTACAAAATTTTAATTTACCGTTAGTCGTTAACATGAGAAAAAATTCTTTTTACACTCATCATTCACCGTTATATCGATATATTCATCATTTTTTGCAGATACCTACATGCTGTGCATGTCAGATTCAGAATATCTCACCATTTACAAACACTAAAAAGTTCTCACTAAAGCCAGATACTGGTATTCAAGAAAATGTGATTGTGGATGAACCGAGTGCATTTCTTCCAACTGTAACCAAACCCGGTTTAAGACATCAGGTAATATTATTCGATAAATGCCATTATCAAAAAATTTATAAAATGTATAAATTGAAATTGAATGTCGGAAAAGAAGAAATGTTTCAATTCTTCAAAAAGTGGAACAATTTCTGGTTTTCAATATAAAATAATTGAAGATCTTCCACAGTTAGTCAAACCTGAAAATTGTGAGACATCAGTTGAGCAATGCTTTTAAAATACCTACAGTAATGTTAAAATATCAAAAGAGGAAACAATAAAAATATCAAAGAAGATACTTATAGATAGGTAAGTAGGTATATCCTTGGGTTTTTTGTTTTGAGAGGAAATACGGGATAGTGGCATTCACAGGACCAAGATGGCTTTCTATTTTTTATATTCTGGTCCAAAAGTATTTAGTCTAGTCATGGAATGCTTGAAATGAAGTTCTAGATAGACTTTTTGGAGCAATTGTCTTAACTTAGGAGCAGTTGTTTTAACTTAGAGGATTTGTTCGGAGCACAAAATATCGTCGATTATACTAGGTGAAGGGCATTGCAAAATATGTGCCTTGTTTCAGTTCGTCATGAATATCTTGAGAATGGTTAGTTGTAGGCCAAAAATAGTTAACTATACTATAAGACAATGAAACTGAAAAAATTTTCTGAAAGAACTTTACTTTTTACTTTTCGATATGAAAACATCTTAGTGCGTGCTTAGTCTATGGAAGAGGCTGAACAAGAAATACAATCATCAGATTCGTGTAGCTGTAACTCTTACAATATTAAAATTCTATGATGTGTGGGTGTGTGGTTGTGTGTGCACACCGCATTGCGCATGCACACAACCACACTATCATTATATTTACACATCAATCCTTCATGAGTAAAGCCTCAGTGCCGCAGAGGAACTCACACCTGTTTTTCATAGTTTTTGAGACATTTACCTTTCAAGATGTTACTTTTCCACCCAAAAAATGACGCAGTAAAAAAGTCTAGGTAGGTATCTGAAAGCGCACTTGATAAAAATGGAAAGAATAACACTTTGACAGTCAAATTTCTCAAAAAATACGAGAGATTCGAAAAAAATAAATAGGAACACTCTTGTAGAACGTTTTATCACCTTGATTTGTCAAACCACTACTTTCGTCCTAAGACCAAACTTTATCGAGATATTCGCGAATAACCTAAACAAGGGACACATTTCGGGATGCCTTGGAGTAGCTCACCTCATTAATTGGGGAACTTTTAGAATATTCGCCTGCCATCACAGCCAAAGAAATCCTTTAAGTTGAAAAAAACTGTTCAACAAGGTCTGTCTTGAAACCATTCCCTGATTAGTCGGTTATCACTAAAAAAGGAAACACAATCTGAGAATTTAGTCAAATTAAATTTTGTGGATTCATTTAGTAACCAAAAATAGTAGAATTTAGCTTTCAATGGTTTTTCTGTAAAAAAAAGAGTTTTCTCAAAATTTTCTCCCAAAAATCTACTTTTTTGCATTTACAACTAAGATATAGGTAAGTACCTAATTAAAACCAAAAAATGTATTAATACAGCTACGCATTTAAAATTATATCTGAAACGGAAAATTTCACTGTGGACCTACTACGGAAGTAGTTTGTTTGATTGAGGGAGAAAAAGCTGCATGAAAGTTTACAGAAAGCATGCACTTTTTATTATATACCTACTTACTTATCCGAAGTAAAAGTCACGACCTCACTGAAAACAGTAAAAAATAATAATAATAATTAGGTAGTTAGGTAGGTTCCTTACCCACGATACATTTTTTGCAATTTTGAAATGACTACCTACTCAGTACCTATTTAGTATCTTCATTGTTTATTTTTTGGCTACTTTGTAATTAGTTGTATGCATAAAACATGAACAGAAAAATGTCGGTATTTAATAATTATGGTAACGATATCGTACGTGTACCATTATTTTATTTTTTTTATAAAGTCACCGAATATCAATAATTTTTGGTTCGAGAGTTACGGCAGCTTTTGTAGCATAAAATTCTTCTTCTTGCAATGCCATTAGTATGTTACCAGTTTCAAAATTTACCGTTACATAAAATAGCCTAAGCTGAATATTCGCTGTAGCCTGCCGGGGGTATGAAATTAATTTTAGTTGATTTATTTTCAGAAACCTAAACTAAAACCGAACGCACCATACAGTCCAAAAAGAGAGTCATTCAACAGACCTAGAAGGCCACCAGCTATTTTACCGTTACATCACGAACCGAGCGAATATCAAGCACCGCCAGTCAGATATTCTCCAAATGATAATGCAATTAGAAGAGCTAGCGTAAAAAATAATTCAGTAAAGTGAGTGTCTTCTGTACGAAGGAAAAAAAAAATAAAAAAAAAAATACATGTTATAGACTCGGCTAAAACGTGTAATATTCGTGCGTTTTTACATTAAGAATTATGATTATTACGATATTTTTGTCACTCTTCTAGAGGAGTTTTTGTGCCAGGTAAAGGTACATACGTGGAGAATCCGGAAACAGAAAGCACCACTCCATCACACAGAGTCAACTACAATTATCATCCTATAATCGATTTTTTTCGATCGACACCGTCCGTATCGATAGATCGATCTGATACAATCGAAGACTGGCTGCCCATGACTGAAGGCCCTAGAGCTATGCCGAGTTGAAAAAGGTTTTTCTTCTCCTCTCTCAGACGAGACATACGGATTTGTCCGCTCACGAAGGCATTTATAAAACTATAATAATTTAAATGAAGATACGAAAAAAAAAAAAAACGTTGTTTTTTGTGCGGTAATTTTTATAGAGTCGTAATAAAATTTGTATTTACATCGAGTAGCTTATACGTTTGTTTTTGGTTTTGGGTGATTTAATTTCTAACCATGCGTAGAATTTGACTATAGCATACCTACTTACACGAAGAAGGTTCTCTTCCAATTTCTTTGGCGGATAAATTTCGCATGAAATTGGCGAATATTGGTCCACTTAACGTGAAAATTCGTTTGTGTTCCGATTCTGAACCCGACGAAGCGAAACAAAATTTCATTTTTGTGGTAAAATTTGCAGTGATTCGATAACAAGTAGGTACCAAAATGCGTTACCGACCTGTAACGGATGAATGTCTGTATTGCATGGTCGCTGCAGGTGGAACAATTAATGGACAAATTTTTCCAGTTACTGTATATCACGTTTATTTGACCAATAATATTGAAAAAAAACCCTCTGGCACAGCAATACTTCGCTAGAAAAAATAGTTTGCTAATTTTAATCTATAAATTACAAAAAAAAAACCTGAATTCCAAACATGTCCCTATTTAAAAAAATTGCGAAATAACATCGATAGCAATCGATATCTATATCGATAGTTATCGATATATGTAACAAAAATGTTGAGACCACCAATCCTTCTCCCCTCTCACTTCTGCAAACACTCGACTATCTTTATAAAATACTTTTACATGCTTGCTCGTGGCTACACTGTTATACTATTCTGCCGCTCGTTCGTTTATCTTCGTACATACTCGTTTATCTCTCTCAATCTGTTCTCTACTCATAATTCACAGCTCTGCTGTAAATACACACACTTCTGAGACTTTACTTTGAGTATATCTTCATTTCTTTTCTACAATTCGGTTACTTCATCGGTCCACAACCTCTATAAAAAATAACGATCTATCGATGCTTTATTGTTGAAAACTGATTTTCAGTTTCAGTTCTGCTCCCATATGTAAACTATCTCTTGTAAAAGTTTCAGTCTTAATACGATGAACACAACATTTTTTTCAGCAATTTTTCAGAAACTACTGAACCAGTGGACATAAAATTTATATCAGATTTGCACCAACATATGGATAATCTATCGTATGAATTTCAATCTGATCACTTTCGTCGTTTCCTCAGTATCCTGGAAAAACGACTTTCCCTGGAAATTTTTGTTATTTAGTCTTCTCGGAAACTACCGAATCGATAGGCACTAAATTTCTTTCAGATTTGCTCCTACATGATAAATATCTCTCGTTAAAATTTCAGTTTTATTTGTCTTTTTATTGTAGGTGCATAAAAAAATAATTAGGTTAAAATGGGAAAATGCTATCGATCGTTTTCTTTTCTTTTGAAACGATAAGTTTTCATTATTTTTACCATTGGCACTTTTGTAAGGTCAAAAAATAATAAGCTGATTTGATCTAAATTTTCGAAAAAATTAGTTTCTTTGTAACATTTTGCCAACCAATCATTCTAATATAAGTAGCATTTACAAATATGCTTACAGTTTCATGCCAGAGGCCCATTTTGTTCAGTTTTTTGGAGCAATTCCCAACGAGTGCGATGTTTGCTAGCACGAGCTTCAGGGGAGTGCGATAATAGTACGGGTTGGTAATTGCTCACTCTGAAAAAGTTGTGTACAATATTTTTTGCAACATGTGTGAGGAATGCTGTGATTGAGCCGGGGCAATAAAACTCGGAAAATAAATAAAAATATCAGAGAACTGGAGAAAAAAAAACAATGAAAAAATGACGAAAAAAGTTAGATAAAAAGGAAATGGGCAAAAATTAAAAAGAAATATCGAAAAATACAATCCACAACGTCTTCCCACCTGCACCCGAGAAAATTCATTGTCAATGAAATTTAAACTGTGGCTTAACTGACAAATTAAAGCTTTCTTCAATCCAGATTTTGGTGAATAATAACATTTAATCAAAATAAGCTTAAAAACACAATCAATTTCCAATGATTCAATGAAATCATATCTTACAACAATTTTTCAATGTTATTCCTTCGTCATCACCTTCTTTTGGCAGAAATGCGCTCTATTTAGTATTAGCCTACGAGAGTCGAAGGAGATTTTTCAGTCAATAAATACTGCCGTAAGAGTCCTAATTTTTTATAAACTTTTATTCTACTCACTACTGCGATTTTAAAATATACCAATACAGCAGCCAACCTTCCGTAACGAAATAAAATTCATTTCACATGAAGCTAAAGCCAAAAAATAAATAAAAATAAAAGCTCATCTTAAAAATTTGTTTTTAACGAAAATTTATTATAAAATGTTAATAATTTTAAACAAGCCTTTTCAATAACCCGAGTTATTTATGAATTATAATTTCTGTTATATCCATCTTTAAGAATATTCGACCATGAGCTACTGTGTACAGTAACAGTTTAATTAATGTTTACGAAGAAAAAAAAAAAAAAACTGTTAGAGAGTTTGAAAATTTCTTAAATTTTGTATCTTTGAAAACATAAACAAACGTTTTTTGAATTTTATACTCGGCAATAATAATGGTTTTAAACTATGACCTTATGCCATTAATTAGATAAAAAAACATACACACAAGCTGTATAAATTGCATACTCTATTCGTAACAGGTTTTCAGTTCATGAAACAAGAACTATTTTTCATTATTTTCTATTCGATGACTGATGTCTATGATGACCATTATTTTCTCTCTACACTACTCCCTACCCCCTACACATACACGCTCGCGCACGCACACTCAAGAAAAATAATCTTAACAATGATATGGGATGAAACAAAAACATTTTTGGTTCAATCATTTGAAAACCAAAGTCTTTAAAATCTCTACAGGTCGGCCAAGTTCCTTGGAGCAATCGGTAAACAGTAATCACTGACGTCATCGGTTCCATCAGGCTTATATATGTACATGAATAATTATATGTATATTATATAAAATCTTCACTTCTTACGTGAGTGGTTATCTTGTGTTTATCGAACTTGGCTGACCTGTAAAGATTTTAAAGACTTCGTTGCAAAACAACAACGTGAACAAGCTAGTTAAATTAGCTTTATGAACTTGAAAGTTGAAATGGAGTATTCCAATTCAGGAAATTTTTATGCTTTATATTAGGTTATAACTGGAATTTATTGATTGATGAAAATTTGTTTGAAATTAAAATTACTTATTTCCTTGATTTTTTTTTTTTTTTTTGGTTTTCACTGAATTTAGATTACTATAATATTTTACGAACAATACTATAATATTCGGTGGCTGTAATAATGAGAGGGACTTATACGCAACCATAGAATGGCGAAACGTTGAAAAGACATAAGTTATTATTCGTCTGGGGAGAACTCAAAAAGTACTTTAGTGTCTAAAAAATGTGTAATTTTCAGAATCAACTAGTGCATAGATTCTGATAAATAGTTCTCTCCCTAAAGATTTGATATTGTTGGTATCGTAATATGTTCTTTTTATCAAAATATTTATTTTAATAGCTCTTGTGGGGATGACATCAAATGACGTAGGGGCCAAAAGGTGAGCTATTATCAGCGTGTTGCACTTAAAATACATTATGTATGTTTATTTGTTCTTACTTGAACAAATATGCAAGTAAGATACAAAGTTCGGACAGTGACTAAAAGATAGATTAATCTCGGAGCAATGTCATGGACCAGTACAAACCACACATACGTATTTTTATCAATTGCCATAAAAGTACGACGTAATTTATTAGCACATATACATATGCATTTTCTACATATGTGTGTTTATGTGTGTTTAAAGATCCATTATAAGAGACCATGAAAATCTGGGCTAAATTTCAGTGTTCGCCGAGTTCACGGCTCCCCTATACCTAGTATGTGAATGTGGTGAACACTCAATAACTGCAGAAAGCTTTCTGTTGTTGTAGTATCTTCCATGATGTAAGGAATTCCACAGTTCTATTTGGAGATATCAATGTTTTAATTTTTGTCACTTCGTAGAATTTACTCAGAACCAAAAGCTTGAAGTTGAACTAAAAGTTTATTTTTAACAGACTTTGTCTATCAAGTTTCAGTTCCTTTTGTTTGATGCCCCCTTCAAAAATAAATTGACGGGTTTGGATATGTAGGAAAAACGATAGATATTTTTTCTTTGTGATTTATTTGCTCACTATAATGGTGGTTAAGGTGTGTCAAGTTTATAAAGTTTAAGCCCTTCCCTTGTTCGATGCTTTCAGCAAAAAACAGATCACTAAATACAGTTAGATTATTTGGAATTAGGCAACTGATCATTGACTATAAGAATGATAGAACCTTCTCTTTATTTTCCATTCTTTCGCATTTAAGAATACCCAAGCCTTAACATACAGAGAGCTGGTTCCAAAATTTTGACCTCATTCGATGCATTAACAATTCTTATCTGAAGATGTTGGATCACCTCTAGTGATAATAATACAACCCACTCATTTTCATGAAGAAAAACTGTTACGTTCAAAATTTTTATTTATCTATTTAGGGGTGGGGGTTTGTATGTTTTTCGTTTTATGATTCAAGGAAACTTTTGGCACCAAAATTTCGAATTCAGATTTGTAGGTATGTACATAATTAGTATTATAATCACATATATTTCATTTTCTTATACTCGTTAAGCTGTATAGTGTAGTGACCTGTTCATTAGGTATCATGTAAGTTTTGCTTAATGAGAACAGGTGGACTGTGAAGGTAAAGGGGATGATAAAGGATTATGGAAGGGGTGGATGGGTAGAAAATATGTATTGGGTTTACTAATTATCCTGAGAGTTTTTACGAGTTATATCTTAATTATAATACTATAGAACACGTTTACTGAAGAATGGTTGTTTTCAAGATTTTCTGGAAGGAGAGAAGGTTATCAGACAAAAAACTGCATAGAACTTTTGTTGTAGGAAATTTTATGCAGCATAATTTTTTTATTAACTATTATTATCACAAAATCAAAATTTAAAGAGAAACATGTGAAAAACTAAATTTTTAATGATACACACCCCCTCTTCAAAAATTCAAGTGGTGAGAAGAGAGCAACTTTTAGTACCTATATTACTTTAGAGGACCCATCCAATAACCCAGTATATTTAAAGTTTGGGTGCTATTTTGTGTATTAAGATTTTACTGGACCACAACGCATATCTAATTATACTGTATGATCGACGTCTGCCAAGGCCTTTCCCTCCACTTAGATATCTGCCATTTCATAGATATAATGAGTACCCCGAATTTCATGGCTGCAGCTGATGAGATTAATTTCCCTTAAATTTCCTCAACTTTAGCACAGTCTGCCAGTACTTTACCCCTAATCTAGAAGTCTGCCAATGCCTAAACGCTATTTGTCACATCAAATATTATATACCAACAAATATTTATAACTGAAAAAAAAAAGGTTCATGACCCTGAAAAATTCATGTATTTGGCCCCCCCCATCTGGAAAATCCCCCAACTTTAGCCGGAAGACTTGAATTTTCATCGTCGGTAAAGGTGATCCCAACATCTTCAAATAAAACCTATTAATGCATCGAGTGTGGTCAAAATTTTGGGGCCAACCCTTGGACTACGAGAAATGTCTCCAGAAATATGTTTATAGCGCTTCTGTCCGCTCTGTTCGATACCCAATTCAAAACCCAGATCGATAATTGGAGCCATTTAGAATAATAGTGCTACAGAAAAATTTGAGTAGCGATAATGACGAAATTCAGTTAGTGCTTCCGAGCAAAATGAGTGCTTAGAGCCAAGAAGTAGTATTCGATGAGTTGGGGCCTGATTTTATCAATATATTATAGCCGATATGATATCTGAAAATTGATTAAAAAATAAAAAACAAGTTTTCCATTGACGTAGGTGGCTTCATATAGCTTGCGATAGTATTATACTTATATTAAAATTAAGGAAAATTTCGTGAAATTTAGGACGAGCAGATTTATGCTAAAATATATTTTCAAATTAATCGATGGGTTTTGTGACGAAACAGGATGTTTGATTTTATTAGATACATATTGCATAGTCGACGCAATAACTCATATACAATGCGTATCTTACAGATTCGAATGGGATCGTACTAGATAGGCAATAATCTTTGTTGACGAAAATATTATAATGAGGTTGCGTTTGCAAATGAACCGTCGTCTGTTAGGATGAAAAACGTAGGTATCTAATCTCTGTTTAATGCTATATCTACCTGCATAATCCAAATTGTTTTTTCGTTTGTTTTTGTTTTGGTCTGTCTATCAGCTTCAAACACAACTTCATTACCTACTCTAAGTTATAGAGTACCTATTTTTGGACATTTGTTCGGTGATATATGCAATTCAGATCGTTGTGCAACGAAGTGGAAACTATGCCTACTTCTGTTCGTCAGTAGTTAGATTTAATTTAAACAAGCTGTACCTGCAGTATAATACACAAAAACTATTTCTAATTGTCCGAATTTCATTGGTGTGTGACTTACACACGAGTCACGGAACCGAATACGCGTGTGCCTACATTACTTTCCCACAAAATCGATGTAATGGGGCTTGTCCATCTACCCAGGAATACTTCCGCAATAAGTAGTACACCCATATAATCATTTCGAGAATCGCGCAAGTTCATCGCCATTTTGGTAGGTACTTTTTTCTTTTCCAAAAAACCTAAATTACTATTTTCGGTAACCGCAGATGACCGCCGCTTTATTTATAACAACGAAAAAAATTGATATCCACTCAGTCAGTGGGTGACCCCACACGTTTAGCAATATTATTGCTCGGAAGCATAAAGCCTAGACAACAGGTGTGTGTGAATTTTCAAGAGCGCACGTGCATCGTAGACGTTGAAAAATTAATTAGTTTTTTTTTTTTTTTTTTTTTTTTTAATTTTTTATTAACTTTTTTTCCTCTTTTTATGATTGGTATTGTCAAAGCGTTCCGCTACATTTTCCACATTACCGAATATTATTTGTTTTCCACTGTGTGTCGATAGTACGTCTAGTGTTCCACCCAGATAAAGTGAAAGGTCTTTTTTTTTCTTTTTTTTTTTTGGTCTTTCTTCTATTTTTTTTTCTATCTTTTTCTCTTTCGCTCTTTTTCGCATAGTAAAAGTGCTGTCGGCGGTGGAACCGAATCTGGTGGCTCGAATTCTGCATCAGTTTTCTTGGTCATCGTGTGCGTGTTGCCAGACTCCAGCCGACAAAATGGAGTAGATTCTGGATTTGTGCGCGAAACCGATCAAAACATAATTAGAAAAAAAAAAAAAACGACAATTTTTTCGAATTTCGTAAAAAATGAATTAAAAAATTTTGGTGATGTGATTCAAATTACATAGCGTATGCGCTTTTTTCTTTGCTGCTTCTCCTCTGCGTGTCATTATTCCAAAAGAATATGAGAAAATCGTTAGAAGCTATTCGAAAATGGTGGCAGTTCGCGTGTGTGATCTCGATTTTGTGTATGTGTCACGTTTTTGGTGTTTCTGTGCAACCGTCGACGACCGTAAGACCTGCTGTGGGGCTGACCGATGGCCACGACGCCGACTCGTACCGACCGGAAGGAGCCGAAGACTCCAGACACGACGACGATGCTGGCTACCAGGTGGCTGATAGGCGCAGCAAAACGATGATCGATCACGACGAGCAAAGAGTGCGTAACTACGTCAGTGACCACGAATTACCAAAGAATGTGCCGGCCAAGGTGAAGATTATCGGCGATTTAGCCACTCCACTGCCCAGTGCGAACATCGATTTGGGCTTTGTGCCGAAGCAGACGTACGTACAGGTGCGCAGATACGACAAAGAGCTGCATCTACCAAGGAGTGCAGCCCTAGCCGAAGCCGAGACCGCTGAGGAGGTGCTGAATGCGCCACGACTGCGTGAGGTCGTTATTCAGAAAAAGACCCAAGAGGTAGGCCAATCGATGTATATATTATCTTGTCTATCGTTTCCTTCAGTGCGAGTTTAATGGGTGCAACTAGGCCTATTGTTGAAATTTTCTAAAAACTTTCATGGCATTTGAAGAAAAATGTTAGTAACAATGTTTACTTTATTGCACAGGTTTTCAGACTGTGCGTAGTGGCTCCCAACCGCGGATTCATTTTTTGGAGCTTCGGCACAAACTTTCTAGATAGCCCAACTTGTTATTTGACTGGTCATGTAATAAATACTTTGTGGGAAGAGTCGCTTAATTTCGAAGGATATTTATTACATTCTAAAATCAGACTTTTGAGAAAACAGCAAAAACCAAGGTGTGAGTTCCACCGACGGCTAGACTCATGAAGAATTGACGTAAAAACATAATAATTAAATTTTTGAAACAAAAATGAAACACACTGCATGTAGGGACATAAAATATAATAGAACTAAAATGTTGAAAACAAGTTATCCGGTTTTATAATTGTAATTTTTTTACAAAGTGGAATTACAGCCTTCCAAGTCACATGTTATATACATATAATGCACGATTTTTGAATGAAGCAATGTAGATCTCTTCATATTAAGAATTTTCCTGATGCAGTTTTTTGTAAATTTAATATGGATTTGACAACCTTGAAATACAAAGCATTATTACATCTATTCAAAACATTAGGGGATTTTATTCGTTAAGAATATTTAAATTCATTAGATGTGCTGTCAAAAACTTTCCACTTTCCATTTGATTTCAATCAGTTTCATATTAGGCTTAATGATACTAGGTACTTATGAAATCAACATTCATTTAAATATCATTTATTACATAATTTAATTAGTGAGAACCAAACAGTATTGATATTCATATTAATATCAAAAGGTATTTCTATCAGCGACTGCGTTAGTTGTAATTCTACTTGGTAAAAAAATCACTATTATAAAACCTAAAACACTTGTTTTCAACATTTTAGTTCTATTACGTTTTATGTTGAAACATGCAGTCGGTTTCATTTTTTTCAAAAATTTATTTATTTGAATAATTTTTTATGAAGTGCAAAATTAAAATCTCTAGCAGTTTTTCACAATAAGAAGAATTTACTCTAGAAGTGACAGATAATCGTTGATATTGTAATATTTGGACAAAACTGAATTTGATTTTCAGCCTATTGTTTTTTTCTCAATAATGGCAATTTAAATTTATTTATTGGTCAAAAACCAAATTCCAATCTGACGCAAGGAAAACAAATTCAAAGTTAAAATCGATTTTAAATACTGTTAGATCTACTACATTGAACTATATTGATAGTAATAATAATAATGATTTAACAAAAAGGTATATCAAAAAATGAATGTATGCTATGATGCATCTCATAATAAAATGTAGAAACTCAAAATTGAGTCCCTTTTAGGGGCCACTGGCAGTTGAAGTATGGGTTAAATGCAAAAACAAACGCAAAATTCGGACTTAGCACCTCAAAAAGAATATTTTGTGATGCATCACACATTAAAATGTGAAAACATAAAATTGACTCCTTTTGGGGCCCAATGTGGGTTGAAAAATGAACACCAAATTTGGACTCAGCGTGTCAAAAAACATACTTGGTGATGTATCAAAAAGTAAAATGTCAAAATTCAAGATTTTGCTGGTGGAATGTTTATGAGTGCATAATTAAGGAAGGTTAATATAATACTGAGAGAATGGTATTATCTGAAATATTTACATAACCACAAGAAATACTGCATCCTAGACACTTTTGGGTGATCCAATCAGGATGCGTTATTCCATATTATTTGGAATCCGCATTTGTGATTGCTCATCTTACTTTTTTGATGAAAAAAATTCCCAAATTTTGAATCTAATTTTTGGGTCATCTATAGGTAATTTTTCGGATTTCTTTAGCCAGTGTGACTCACTGTAAAAATACCAATTTTTTGAACCATCATTCGTATTTTTAAGATGAATATTGAATGCTGCAGAGTGGCACAAAATTTCATTAAATTACCAGAAATGGGTCAAACACAATACCTCTTTCTGACGCAGTTGGTAAAAATATTTGAACCTAATTCTCATTGTGTAGGTGTGTAACACACACAAAAGAGAGTTATAGTTGAAAAGTTAGTTATGTGAATCTGATAATTGTAATTCTCATTTATAGCCCCTAACTGTAAAAGTGTAGGCCAAACGCTAAGATGTTTACACATTGGAAACTGTCACAACCATTCTATGCTGGCTAGTTTCTTGATATTTTTATTTTATAGATTGGCAACACTGATAGTGATTTGCAAATGAACAAATCTGTAAGTTCACTTCAACCTATTTATTTTTACCATCTATGTTTCTCTTATAATAGGTTTTTACACTGAATTTGTCCATTAATAGTTTTTGAAAAAAAATAATACAGTTTTAGAGATGGGTAATGCATGTCATTTAGTAAGTTTTTATGGCAAATCATCTGATGTCCATTCTACTTTCTGAAAATAAAATTATTTTCTTAGTAGGTTTTGAGACAAAAGTGGCCTTTAGTAAGTGTTCTCTGTTTGCTGTTGAAGGAATACAATTTTGTAAGAGTGGTTCTCATATGCGATAGAGAATTCCATAGAAGTAGTTTGGATCAGAACAAAGTTTATGTAATGCAAAAATTAGAGCTGGTTGTACCAAATAGTTAAACTTCCTATGAGTATGGTTTAACTTCGTTTTACCATGCATATATTTTATCAGTTAAACATAGTTTATTTCACAGTTTAAATTTAAAGTTGGTACAATTGGGCTCAGCGTAATAAAATTTGAATATGGTTTAAACCAAATTTATAGCCATAAGCGACCAAAATTTACTGAGATTGATGAAATCGACATTTTAGTAAAATTGTACGACAAAAAAAAGCAAAGAAAGAATTTATTAGCCAACAGGTGTGATTGATTTTGGATGTTATTGATGTGAAAGTAAATGATATTGTAGTAAGAATTACAGCCACAGGCTACAATCACTAAAAATTGAGAGAAAAGTGTTAGAACTGGTCATAATTGATCTTTATTCATCAAAAATCATAAAATTTCTTTTCATACATATTAATATTAAGTTTTTGACCATCCTCCTAAAAAGAAGCACAAAATTATAAATACCCCAAAAAAATTACCGATAAATCAAAATTTTATTTTGATTTCATTTAATGTTTTGGTGTAAAATTAGGTGTAATATTTTAAGAATTTCTCCTATTGGTTTTATCTTTGTATTTCTGACTTCTGTAATAAGTTTCTAAAATCAAAGTGGCGTTCAAGCATTGCCGCCATTGCTCAGATTTATTACAGTGAAACCGAAACATCTAATTTTTTCAATGCCCAAAAAATTTATATTTTTTCTCCAGAATTAAAATTGACTAAAGTAAGTAAGACAGACATCTTCTCGATTCTCAGATTGATCTAATTTTATGTTATCACAAAATGGACTTCGAGTTTTTTGAAAGTGAATATGTATAAAATGAGTAGGAAAAAATACTATAATACAACGAAAGTTCACTGTAGGTAGATGCTACCTACAGGGGGTTCATGGAACCTTATGGAAGGGAGTGGTTTACGTGCGGGCGATCGAATTATTTTTTGGTACTGGTAACCAGCTGGTTTAGTGCCTTACCATACACAAAGCATCCTATTAACTGGGGCAATTGTCCAAAGGCAAGGCGGTACCTTATACGGACCACAGCACGTATATTATCAGTGAGTACGTACTAATTACGTACTCACTCACCTCCGTTTACCATTTACCGGTAAACGTAGAAACATATCGTCTGTATGAGTGCATACAGACGATGTATTTTGTTTAACGTGCAATGCACTATTAGTTTGGGTCGCAGATTTTTGTCTGTGACCCGTCAAGCCCTGAAAGGAGGAAATGAGGGAAACGTCCCCAAATTCACCTTTTAAAATTTTTTCTTAATTGTATATTCATTTGCCAGAAGGAAACAATCAAAATTTATCATTAGATTAGTTTATTTTTCAGGTATCCAATCGAACAATATGGTCAATACAGTTATTCAGCACTCATAGTTTTACTCAAAGTTCATTATCAATATTACAGATTTTGGGCCTTGGTATAATTATGGATACCGTACATCAATGTTACTGAATCATGACTTTTATGCATTATATTGGTGGATAACCAAGGACACCGAATGTCATAAGTCCAATCTTCAAACTCGTTCCAATGAGGAGTACTTAGTAGGAATTTTCACTTTTTGATTGAAAAAGAGAGTATATGTAGGGAACAATAGCTAGGTATTGGATGTAGAAAAACCAAAATGCTGAATACAAGCTGAAATTGGTTTCCATAAAATTCCTCAAAGTAATTAAAATTATAAATTCTCTATTCAAATGAATATTCTACATTATTATTGTTTCAATTTTTAACACGAAATTATTTCTTTGAATTTCTTTCGACAGATTTTTGGCGAAACTATTGCGTTATTTCTTTTGATATTTTATTAAGTAAAGAGCGAAATAATCACCCTTTGGGATACTCAGTATGATCTCGTTTTTTTTTTCGTTTTCAATTTTTGCATTTCAGTTTCAATAAAGATCCCTGACTGAAAAATGGTTTTGGTTTTCAGTTGCATGTGATAAAAATGATGAGAATATTATAGGCTGCAGTGACCAATGAGCCTGTTTTCTGACAATCAAGTTCTATTTGAAAATTTTTAGGAAAGTAAAAAAACAACTACAAAATCGAATACTACTTCGGAATGCTTTTAGGTTTGGAGAACGTACATAAAACATGAATAAAACTTTTTAATCACAAGATAGACCAAGCGAATCAAATGTATCTGCGCGAATAATAAGTATATCTTTAAAATGTAGGCGATTCCTGCAAGTTATTTTATTTATTCTCAGACACCCGTCATAGCTACGTACACTTCAATGTACCAGCGACCATTTTATCCAAGATACCTGCCAAAAATACGTTCATTTTGTTTTATTGGTCAAATATTTATTTTAATTCTGATAAACTGGAGCAATCAGCGGTTTCTTTCAGGAAGTAGAATATTACGACAAAGCGTGACTTTTTGTTAGAAAAGCTGAGCAGTTGGCCAAAAGCATAGAAAAAAAGGTATATTCAACAGGTTCACGTTATTAAAAAAAATTAGCGTTCGGTAAGCGTTAAAACCGCACACATGAAGCATAAATTTTTTTTTTCTAAATAATTAAATCCAATAGCGAGAATAGATAGCTACCAGAAAGTAAAAAATTACGTTCGCGACCATTACTTCGTCGATTAAATCTTTTTTTTTTGACTTTCCTTTGTGTTATGAAGTTGGCAAAATGCGTACCTATATTTTTCGTAGATTTACGATTAGGATCTGATGAGGATACCTACAGGGAAATCTTCAAATAGTAAACAATGGAACTCCTAACGTGATTTTTTCACATTCGTTAATTTTAATGTAATTTTTGAAAACCAAAATTTTCGCAAAAAAATAATCATTGTTAGGTATAGAATTCAAATCGTAAAAGGTATTCCAGTCGACGAACGCTCAAAAAGATTTCGGGTAATTGTTTGGATGTATTTGGAGATGAATGTACTAAAAGTCCCTGAATTTTTGAAGTGGGCTATTTCTAAGTTTTTTGTTTTGACTGATATTCGCCCTCTAACCAAGTATCTATGTACTCAAAGTCAGGGGTAAAAGTTCGGTTCCAATCAGTGATGAGCGTAAGTAAAACCACGATCAAAATGTGGTGGTGAAAGGGGTCATATTCTTAGTCTTCACTTAGTAGGTATTCACTTAACACTAAGGGCATTTCACCAATACTGAATTCAATTAAGTGACCTCGCGACCACACTTGAGTTTTCTCCCTAAATATTCACACTTAAGTGACAAAAATTATGTTTTAAAAATATCGAAACTAGTAAGTCTCCTTAAGTAATTCACTATTCTGTAAATTGAATATCGAAGAGTCTTGCATAATCAGTTAAGTTTTGGTCTCAGTCTCGATTAGGCTAATAGATTTTTAATATTATAAATGGCTAAATTAAACTTACCATTCAACATGTCCTTCTAAAATATATGAGAATTTCATCTTACTATATAGGCTAATGGGCTGCAGAGATAACTTTTCACCAGAATCTACCAACCAAGTTGTAAGTATTTGGGAAGTATTGAGGTCCAGGAAGCAGAGTATTCACAGAGATGGAAGAAAAAGATGTTTAGACTCAATCAAGTCGAAGATGTGCAATATATTTTAAGAAAATCTGCTCGACAAAATATGATTTAAAGTTCATCATGAGATGAGATAAGCGGGGCTGAATAAATGAGACAAGCGGTTGCGATCAAAGTGGATGTTTTTTCTGGTGTTTCCAGTTGCGTCTATAAACAGACAATAGACAAGAGAGAATGAAATATAAGACTTCTGGCAGTTTGAGCACTTTTTTGTTTTTAATATAATAAAAAATCTGGCCAATCCACTCTGACAGGTACAATGTGAAAATAAAACAAAAAATTAAGAAAGAAAAAATATAATTAGGTACAAAAATATTTTTGGTATCATAAAGATTGGTCGTCTAGGTTATTAGTACGGAGCTACAGAGAAACTTGCAGAATCATTGATTTAAACGTAACTACATATGACACAACCCTAAAAACACCTATTAAAAACTTTGATAGCGCAAATAAAAATATCCTCTTCGACTGAATGTAGACATTTGTATGAAACAAGTACGAGATCAACTGATTGATAGTTTAATGTTTGCCAAGTGGAATGATAGTGTAGCCAGAAGATGAAATAAATAAAGTACGAGTTTAACGATTGTGATTAATGAATTCGCAGGTGTGAACGAAATGGATTGATATATCCAAACAGGGAAAACCACACGTTTTTAAAATCAGATTTATTAATTTCGAATTCTACTCCGACAAATTGAAGAATAAATTTCACAATTTTTCAAATAGTAGGTACAGCTATTTATCAAAAAGCACTAAAAAGTGTCACGTTTTTCTCCAAATAGAATACACCTAATATGGTAGCAAATGGTAAAAAAAAGCTTGAAAACCTTAACTCGAGAATTGTTTCTCCACTCATCGGGTAAAAATTATAAAAATAATATTCTGAATCTTTGATATGTCTGTATTATTCGTACACTGCGTATGGATGGAGAAACTGCACTGATAAATTGGCAATTGATCGATATTACGAGGAAAATGGAAAAAAATGGAAAATAAAAATGTTTAATTGACCGAGGATAACGCACGGATGAAAATAGTTGCGGATTTTTTTGTTATTGAACATATTGAAAAAAAAAAAAAGAAATGACGAATTTTAGAATAAAAGGTAGAATAATAATAGCTCGTTGGCTGCCAACTCTATCAATAGTTTTGTGGTTGAAAATTTGAGAATTAGATTTATGCAATAAGTTTGCTTTTCTTTGTTTTTTGTTTTTCAAACAAAGAATTTCCGTTATTCGTTACAGCACAATAAAATAAATTTGGCAATATTGAATTTTAAGGAAGTAATGGATTCCATTTTCATAAAAATATTCACAATTCATAACGATTTTCGATGAGATGTCAATAAGCCAGGTGAATAAAGTCAAAAATACTCACCTCGAAAGATTAAGAATTTCTTTTCATACCACTGGTCCTCGAGAGATAGGCATAGAACACCAGATAACGAGGTGGTCAATTTTAATAATTTACCGTTGAATTTATTTTTATAGCGACTCATTATTTAAATGGTGAATAAGCTACACAGCTCTATTTTATGGTTCATTCATTTATGCAGGAAGTCTTCGGAACTTGAAAATTTTTCTCTTTATAATATATCAAAAATTTTGAATTTGCAGGCCAATAATTTGAAATTTTGAATTTTCGTAGGCTGTTAAAAGTACGTGTACCAGGTGAAATAATTTTTGTAAATTTTAGTTCAACACTTGCAAAATTCTTGCGGTAAGTATTTAGGCATGTTGTTATCAATTCGTTCTTCTGATCGAAATATGAATCCTTCTAATTTTGGTACATTGATTTGACTGAAGACATATGGCATATGCCATGTGGGTAAAGATATGAAAAATCGTAGTACGCCTTTTTCCGGATAACAGATGTCAAGTCATATCATTCAGTCAAAAATGTGGCTAATAAATGCGAATAGGTAAATTTGATTAGTTAAAAGAGAATGAGTTTCAAAATCTAATCCTGGGATACCATCTGTTACGGTAATTCGAATAATATTTTAGCAGATTTTTTCTACTTTATGCAATTCGTGAATTAGGTCTAATTATCTTAGCTGAGTGAACAAAGCATCATGAATACCACCTAATATACGTTGTACGTATTAGTATCAAAATTGTCCAATTCAAGTTTTTTTTTTATATGTATGTATAGAATTAAGCGTAGCCACTAAATAAGTATCTCGTTTCAACCTACCATCTCATGGCTAACTTTGATGTACCAGATGTGCACATATACACACACTCGACCTATGAGTATAGGGCATGTGTGCTATATAGTATACACATTAGGCATGCATGTAATCGAGTATGTGCATACTCGAGAACACGTTTTACACAATTTTAATGCCATTTTCCGATTCTGCTGGCCTAAATACATACTGATACGGAATTGGCCTGAGAAAAATGAATATTATTTAAAAATACATGTTGTGCATAGGAAGAAAAGAAGGAAAAACTACCAAATTCTGAGAATATAGGTTGTGTGTGCTGCATAGCATTACAGGGACTACGTCACTTACATGGATTTGTATAGGAGTGGGATGGGTAAAAACCTTTAAAGAAGATATATTAAGACCCCATGTGTGAGAACCAAGACTTGTTACGCCATAGCATTTTGGGACCTTGGTACCAAGAATAGGCTTGGCACTTGAAGTGTATTAAAATTGAAGTACTTCGTGTTTGATTTAAATGGAAACTTGACAATTCGTTTTTTTACAATTAACTCAAAAAGTCTCGAGACAATTTTAGAATAGCTTTCTCATAAGCCTCCCTCTAAACATGACGATTAATTTCACAAAAGATTCATCTAAGTCCGTCCGATAGTTGTCCGATGATTCCTGGACATCATTCATATTTATGTATTTACATAAAACCAATGGCAGATGCGGAAGGGAAATGGGGAAAATTTCCCAGAAACGCTAAAAAAAGGGAAAAGAATGAAAAAAAAAGTGAAAGTATGGCCACAGAAACCGGATGAAAACTTTTAAAAATTTGTTGAAGATTAAGAAAAAAAGCTCAACTTCACAAAATTTTTTGTCATTCCCTCCCCCAAAAATGGCGCTCTGAATCCGCTACTGCATAAAACAAGAGAATATCAAATATTTCAAACATTTTATTTTATGGAGAGAAATGATAATGATTAATATACCTATATCGATAACCTCCACCATTTCCAACTTATCGTGTACTGCGGGAAGTATTATTCTGCGTATTCACGGCGTAGGGTTCTAATTTCAGTTTTTCTGCTAGAATTTGAAGATTTCTAAATTAATAGGCATACGTCGATAAATCAATATCATTTCTCTCGATTAAAGGTGATAAAAATCTGTCGGTCGTGAATTTCAAAAATGTCTCTCAGTAAAATTATTTTCAATATTAATACTTGAACAGTGTCCCTACTTCATTACGTGAAACAAAATTTACAGTGGGCTATATATTATACTTCCTCCCATCTTTTTTTTTTTGGTTTCCTGGATTTTCTTCATATTCCTTCCACTGTTTTTCTTTTCTTAATTTCTTCTCTTCTAGGTATTTGATTGTGTACTTTGTTTCCTTTGGTATTATGTGCGAGGCTTTTTTTTTTTTTTTTTTTCACAGTTTTCTTATAAAAATGTGTTATAAAATAATATTCTCTTATATGTATTCAGAAATAAAAACTTAATTTGGTTGATTATTCAAGATTTGTATTTGTACGTGACAAAAACACTATTGTCGATACGGACAAGCGGTAAAATGCGTAGTCCATTTAAATAATATTCTCGACTCTCGAGTTATTGAGGTCCGGATTACTGAGAAAATTTTTAAATTATCACGCATTAAACCCTAAAAAAGGTTCCAAAAATTTAACGTGACCATGTTAAAATCTTATTGCACATAGAGTGCGTCCTCAACCAATAGCCTCTTAGTTTTCGTTTTTAAATTATATCAGTGGGACTAGCCTTCGTCTGCTGCTGATGAGAGATTTTATATCAAAATCAAAAAAATATCTCCATAATTATCCAATGCTTCAGTGACCGCTGTGGCATATCAAATTTCGGTTTAATTTGAAGTAATCACCGCATAAAAAATACTTAACGAAGTACATACAATTAAAAAATGGCTACCAACGAAAAAGTATATATCTAGACAACATGGATAAATAATTATCAAAAGTTTAAAATACAAAATTTTAATTACATTTTATGAAATATTTAACCAGCTAAGGTACTTTTATCAGGTTTCTTTATAATGACAAAAGTATTAAACGTTGATGAGCAAGTAACAAGTGAAACAAAACATTCTGCCAGTATAGTGAAAATGCAATTATAGCGTGTACGAGAACAGTTCGCGATCTGTTGTTTCATAACATAGATAGGGAAAAAAATCGTAAATATTCTTCCATCGTTATTACCTACGTCTCAATTTTCATCGAGAAGTTTAATCTACCTACCAATAAATCTATACTCTCGCCTCACACACTTTCAATGTAAATTCTTCACTGAGCAAAAATGAGGAAAAGATGACTAAAATTTTTTTCTTACCCACTATACCAAATCCCCCTCCACTTACGCAATCTTTGCGATAACAGACCCACTTTTTTTTGAATTGCAATTTTTCAAACACAACTGTCTAAGAACGAAACCCTTCAACCGTCTTAAGAAAGCTGTCTTCGAAATGTATTATAACGTAGGTGTGAAGGAAAATACTTATCAGTTTGCATTATAAAACTGTATGAAAGATAAGAACCTGGCGGTTTTCAATATAAATACAAACCATAAATTTTCTGGCGGTTGAAAAAAAATAAAAAATAAAATAAAACCACAAAATCGAGTTACCTACTCGCGGCTCGTGCTGGTATTTTTGTTTTTATTTTTTGTTGTTTTAAACCACGATATAATGTATTTTTATGGAAAGTTATTACAGAAAAAAATTGCAATGGTCTTTCTTATCCGGATGCCATTAGCCTAAAAATGTGAAAGTAAAATAATCGGTGGAGTTGAATTAAATGCTGTAGAATTAGAGCACTCGTGATAAGAGAGATACAAAAAATTAAACAGTAGTCACCACCCATCGAGTGTCAACTTTTATTTCATCGAGGGAGAATTTTGGAAGAAATACGTTATCAAAAGAAAAAAATAGTTTCTTTAAATATGATTTAGGTATTGCAAGTATAATTTAAGAATAGGTAACTTACTTAATTTAGTGCTTGGTGTGGGGTAGAGATGAGGTGCTACGTTTTACTGTCGAAAGGTTGTAGGTTCGAGACCAGCATCCGCCACACTACGGACCCCATAAGGTTGTATAGTATATTCGGTTCAGTTCGATTGGTGCTCCCATTATGAGGTTGAAAAATACATGCTAGAGGATCATTGGCTACCAGATTCCGATCGTGTTATCAATAATCACCAGACGCTAAGTGAAAACAACGAGCATATGAATTACATTCCCACTTTATTATACCTAGACGTCCCATTTAAAATACATATATACATAAATATAAATACATATGAATTTTCAAAAATGGTGCCAAAATGTTCCTTGGGTCATGAACTGAAAAACGTACTTACTCCAACTCCTGAGTCGTTCCATAAGCACAAGATTAATAAGTAGATTTTCGTAGAAAACCTACTTAATAATGATTCTGGCCTATATTTAGCTATCCTACAATGATGATTTCATAAAGAGGCATTTAGAGATCAAAACACCAATCGAGCGACAAACCAGCAATAAGAAAAGATAATCATTTTAAAGGATGTCTCTTTCAGCATTAACCATATTTTAAATAATTTTAGACGGACAAATCATCAGAACGCATTTTTTTCTCTTCTCTTTACAGGTTTACGAAGAGCAAGGCTACGAGGACGCCGCATATGACCATGGCGGTTATAAGAAGGCTGGCGAACACCACGAAAAAAAATTAATACCCAGAGAGGATAAGACTGATAATACATATTATACCAGTGATCAATCTACTGAGCAGGCTGAAATTGTTAATGTTGGCCGACACAATACCACAGATTCTAGTCATTCTGAGTCCCAAACAACCACAGCACGAAATCATTTTGCCAATCGACGCAATAAACGTCCCAAGTCACGAATTCCGTGGTCCAGATCTAAACCATCCACATCAAATGAACGCTTCTCAAGGCCAACAACCTCTGATGAGGTGTTGGACGACGATAAAAGAACACCAGCAGCAAGTCGACGTCGTCGACCCAACAAACAATCGAAATCTGCAATCACTTATTCACCACAACCTCTTACAGAGCGCAAGGCAATGGGGGAATCAAAATTTCACACTACCAAAAAATTCATAACTGAGTTGGACATTAAGCCAACGACGTATCGTCCAGTGCCATCACTTCGAATAAAGAGTTCATTGCCTAAGAAATCACATGCATCTTCAGTTGCATTCAAGATGCCACAAGTGCCGCAAATTGGTACAGATGGCTACAAATTTGAAAACCCGTTTGAACATTTCAAGGAATTCAGTGATGCTCGTAAGACGGATTATCCTTCAGCATCGAAGACCAGCACTAATATCAGATATGTGCATGAGAAGGAGAACATCCATCGAATTCCACAGTATAAAGTGCATGAGACAGTGAGCAAGTCTGCAGAAAGTCGAGAGGTGAACAAAATTCATCAGTCCTCAACAGATAAAGTGAAACCAGTAGACCTTAACAGCATACACCCATTGAAATCAAAAGAATTTCCATACTCATTAGTTGAAAATTTTAACAAGGTGCCATCTTATGACCGACAAAGGTTTTCAGATGCGCGAATAAAATCAAGAAACTTCCCCTACAAAATCATCAGCAGCACTGAAATTGTGGGAAATTTTGAGCTGCCTAAAGTTAGCACCCCTGAAAAATGGAGGGTGAAATCAAATTTCATTCCCCAAAAAACATCCTCTATTGACTTTCGTGAGGAGAAACTGCGCAAGAATCCAGCATTTGCTTTTGGAGAACCCGATAATGCTCCTTGGATACCGATAACGCCAAAAGATATCTATGATATACATGGTTATGAGCATCGTGGGTCTGCTCCAATTGAAATAAAGGTACGAGAAAGTGAGAACTCTGCGGAGGTAGTGCTAAATAAACTTAGAGGGTCACCTATACGAGTTTATGACGCACCAAAAACTATTTCTACAAGTTACTTCATCCAACATAGTACTCATTTGCCACCAACAAAATCTAAACCTAGCCAAAATCCTTTGCCTATTTTTGAGAATGCCAATCATTTTGATATTCATGATGCTGCCGAATCAACGTACAAGCTAAATGGGTATACCAGTGTTACTCCAGCAAGCTTTATGGCAATGATACCGCAACTGGCACCATATGCACATTCAACTTTATCTAGACCAACTATAGCATCTATGGACTATGTTACACCAAGAGTAGAGACAAAAAGCTCTCATCCATATGATATAATAACTGCTCACTCTTCAGATATTAGGTCGGCTTTCTCCTCTCAATCACCTTTCAGACCAATGACTACAAGAAACACTGTTCCTGCATCTACAACACCAAAGCTGCTGGATAGCAAGGATACAGAAACCTTGTTCAGTAATCGGTACGCCATTTTCAAGCGAGTCAACTATACACTGCCTGTCGAGTCAACCACAACCAGCTTCAAAGAAATGAATGACCAGTTTAATAAGCTATACTCTGAAGAACGTGACAAGTTCTTGTTTAGGCATCCACATTTGTCACGTGAGACATCAAATTTCTTAAAACCAGAGCCTGAAGAGACAACTGTCAACACAACTACCAAACGAGATATTGTTGTGAGCAGTGTGAAAAATGGTACTATTACTCACTTGACCAAAGTTTCCAAACGTAATGACAATCATCCACAGCCAATATTGGTCTATCCACAAGACTACACTTCTTCAGCTAAGTACGTGGAACGACTGACCTTGGCTCATTTCTCTGCACCAGAGAATAATGCCAACAGTAGATTACCATTGAATTACAATGACAGAATGGACACTATGTCTAAGCATCTAAAAAATGACTCATTAGTCTACAGGTCTAAACGTGATGTGGATTATGAGAATGAGGAGCTGGTCAAGTTTGTTTTAGGTGGAACCACCACTGAGATATCAGTTAATGTTGAAAAATATCCATTTTACAAGAACATACGGCCAGATGGTATTTCCAAGTATTCGGTTCTGCGATATATTTCCAATCCTCGAGAGATACCTAAGAAACAACTTGGCCAAATGACATTTTATGAATCACGTAATAATATAAAGTGCATGGAACCATCTCCACCACAGAATGTGGTACCACCAAGAGAAGATGGCCAGTGGGCTTACAATAAAGAACCAAAATTACCACGAATCACTTTGGGTGATAAGATTTCCTGTCTGAAGATTAAATTTTTTGGTTCTGATCCTCTGGATAATCCATTCTTCAAGGAGGAGACGGTGGGATTCCCAGAGGTATTCAACCAACAAGATGATCATGCCCGAATGATTGGGGATAATGAAGATAGCCATCAAGATCAAGGAACTGCAGCTGGAATAGTTATTGAAAGTGTTGATAGTCAAGATGATTATGAATTGGTGCCAAAAGGTTTGCTGCGAGGCAAAAGGACCAAAGTTACCACCCAGTTCAAACGTGCAGTACCTGAAAGCGTTGATCAAGATTTCATGAAAAGCTCAGTTCGAAGGTGGATCGATTCGTTAGCTCAGCCAAAGACATTGCAACTGTACAAGCGGTCTCCCAGAGAGAAATTAGAAAGCTCAAATGAGTTGGATCCGGCAGAGAAACGCGTCAGTAAGGTGTTGTTTGTAGGCGGCTTCCTGAATCGAGAAAATGTTGAAAATCTGAACAAAAAGAAGCAGAAGTACCATGAAAAGTTGAGGCCTATGGCAAACGTAGTAAATGATAGCACCACATCACAGCCCTCAGTCACTGATCCAGCCACCAGTGACAGCACTCCTGATCCAAGAATAATGCAGACGTTCAATGAAGAGATGGCAAGCATCTTGGAGAGTACTGATTACTTTGACAGCGATGAAACAACTGAAGCAGTTAGTGGCCTAAACAAATCTTCTTCATTACCAAATTTGCCTCAGCGTGTAAGTTTGAAATCATCTACTAAGGAGGTGAAGTATGTGACTAGTGCCTCTGAACTACGACCAAAAGCAAGTCGGGGCCAAAATAGAGTGTATGTTGATGCTGTAACCTCCTTAAGGAGTCAACAAAGTGCGTTAAAGAATAAGTCGACTGGATCGGATGGCACCAGTTACAAGTATAATTACAAAGAGCCAACGTGGAGGCTAAAGAATAGATTACCATTACGATTACTGACAACTACCCCCGAATCAAATACTGAGAGCTCTGAAATAGATTCGTTGCTGTACGTGATAAATCCGAAAACTGGTGTTGGAAAGTGGATGAAAGTACTAAAGGTTGAAGAGATGAGTGACGATGATGACCAACGTACAAAACCAGATTCAGAGAGTAGTAGCAATGATGAGACAGCAAGTGCAATCTCGCCACCTGCTCGTTTTGATGAGTACGATGTGAATGGAGACAGAAGAGCTGCCAGCGAACACAAAACGCAGATGCCATGTCAAAGTGATACGAATGAAATCAAAAAACCATTTGGCTCAGATTATGATGTGAGTAAACTTGTTTTGTTCTTAGCTAATGTAGAGAACGTATATCTGTTTCAACAAAATTTTCATAACCATCCATAGAAATTTCCAAATTGAAGATTATGAAAAAAACGTAATTTGGTTCTTATAGGTATCTATCTACTATACGTATTTTGTGAATATGCTCAAGTTATTATTTGGGCTCGTACATGTCCAAAAGTTTCAGCAATAATTATTATAGTATATCCTCCTTTCCCTTTAGAAAATGAATAAATTTGTAATCTAAGGCTAAATTGCTTCATTGGAAGAAGACAGTGAAAATTTAAAATGAACTTAAGTTTTTTTGGGGGGAATTTTTTTTTATTTTATTTGTAATTCACTTTTACCACGTGAATTTTTCAGGCCTTATTTCTTGTTAATTTTTTCAAGATCACATACAAGAAAAAATGAGGAGCCAATAAGTTTCAAAATGTATATCTGTATTATTTTCCCGTTATCTGAAAATTATAGACTGTTTTGAGGAAGACCATCTAATTAAGAGTTTTGATTAATGAATTTCATCTAACGAGTTATTTTTCCTCCTAACTACATACGGTTTTTGTTTGCCCATGTTAAGGAAAAAATTTCATGTTTCCAAGTAGCTGTATTTTATTTATGGCAAACAAGTGCTGCATCAAATAAGATGTAGGTTGTCCACAAGTTCTGCTAAAAATGAAAATTCAATTTAGTCCTAAAGTTTAAGTTCTATATGAGTTCTACAAAGTGAAAAATTAAAATTACAATGAGTTGGTAAAATCGAAAATTATTATAATTTGATCACCTATATGTAGTTACTCATCACAAAGGACAAAAAAGATAATTTCCTTTTTATTTATTTTTTAACAACTTAACAACCAATTTGATGAATTAGGTTAATATTTAGGATTTTTCATTACGAGTTTGGAAACCCCTGACACTTTTTCTTTACAAGATAGGGCAAAAGTGAGAAGAACCTATTTTGTTTATTGTGATTAATACTATGTTACGGCAAAGTCTATCATAAATTTTACATTAAATTTCTATATGTCATGATTTTGGTATTTTCAGCTCCTTAATTGCTGCGGACAGGACACACCTTACTAATCAAATATTATTTTATTTTTTTTTTTCAAGACCATGAAGGTGTATTATTAAGGCTCCGATAATTTTACATGGGCATGCTCATCCACCATTTTCTTCAAATTAAACATTAATAATTAATGCATTATGCATTGAAATATTGAAATATAATTAGGATCGAAGACTGAATTATACCGGGAGATACTAGACAGAAAAACTGTTGAAGTTTTATGAATTGAATATTGTTTAAATTTTATATTTTGGTATTAACATTGAAAATGTTTAACTTCACGGTATTGCGGTATGTTTTAAAACAAAAATAAAATCTTTTTGACATCAATGTGCGTGCACAAAAATAATATATTGCTAGACATTAAAAAAATAAGAGATTAAAAAAAAAAAAAATCAGTGAAGAATACAAAAAAAAAACATTAATTATTTGGTAGAATTTGAAACAAACAAGTTCAAAACTGAAACGTTTGAACTTGATTACAGCTCTCAGAATTGAGTTTTCGATATGGAACTTGGCTGAAATTATCTAAGGGTATATATATATATATATATATATGTAAAAAGAACATTCTTCTTTTTCGAATAACTACAATCTCACACTTTACTCTCGTTCTTTCATGTATTCGTGGTGTTTATTTTTGTTTGACCCACATTTGTAATTTGACACAATTCGACTATCTAATATTTACCATTTCCAATCATGTTATCTTTACGTTACATCATTTCCTGTATTTTCGACTCGACCATCTTATTGTTAAATGACATCATTTTTGACCATACTCAACATGACTATTTTCCTTTGTAACGAACGTCGATTTCATTTATCAAACTCATTCATTCATTCATTCATCCGTTAATCGTCATTTCAGAAAGACAGATAATATTCAGTCGTATCTTCGTTCGTTTTTTTGTGTATAATAATCTTGAATTTTCTGATTTCACTACCGTTTTTAATCGTGTCAATAAACTCTGCTTTTGATTACGAGTTCACGAAACTTTATTTACGTGCAAATTAGATCGAGTGGAATACCCAAAAACGAACTTACATATATATATTATACAGGTATCTATATGAGGTTAGAATTTTGAGAAAATCAATGAAGTTGGACAGAAGTGATGCTATGACAAAAAAGAAAAAAATTCAATTTATGACATTGTAATGTGTAGAAAACTGTGTGATAGTGTACAGAATTGTTTGATTCCGTAAAAAAAGCATTAATTTTCAGTATTCTCTTTATTTACTTATTCTTAAAACTGGCTGTTCGTTTTGATCAAATTCAGCAAACAATTATTATGAAAAGTCTATAAAAATTTCATCATAATATAAGAATTGTATTTAAAGAGAATTTTAGAAAAAGGTCTGAAATATTTAATTTCTTCTTCGTGACATCTGATTTCTCAAAATTTTTAATTACCTACATACTGCTATGTTAGAAGTTATAGGTACTCATACAACAATTCTGAAAATTCATAATCATTTTCAATATAAAAAGAAAACTAAGAAATTTATCATATAGGTGCAGACTTTTTTTTTTTTTAAATTTTCATTTTTTCGGAGAAATTTTTCGGAAACTTGAGATTCTAGCATTTATGATTATTAATCTAACTCGGATAAGTATTATACGAATGAATTTAGAAAAAACTATCAAAAATTATTCAGAATTTCCTAATTACCTATATACCGAACTGATGTGATTGGGAAAAAATGGCGGATTAGCATGCCTCATAGTGTTATTTACTGTTCACAGTTCATGTGAGGTGGGGGCATTTCTGGAAACACCCTGTTTTGTAAGTATTCTTGGTGAAAAAAACTATGGAAGTATCGAATTTACCTTTAATTTAATAAATAATCATGAATGTTAAGGTTTTTTCAAATAAAAGAATAAATGTTTATTGAAAGTTAAGATTATAAGTGTATATTTTGACGGGTATGGCCTAGCACATTAAAATAATAATTTAAAATTCCAAAAACCGTAGAACATGAACTATTCAAAAAATGAAAATAAATAAAATCAAAATTAAAATTTTTTACTATTAAGTAATTAAATTTTCTGTAAATATCTCTGTTAGGCTGTCACTTTAGTCTAGGGCCATATTCACAAACGTCACTTTAATCTCCCTTCACTTAGATTTCACTTTAAAAATTTTTTTTGTACAATTTTGGACTTAAAAATGTGAGAACATTGTATCTCTTATGAGAATTCCAATGTAAAAATAAAATGTTTCCACACTCTTAAATACAAAATTGTGCAAAAAGTTATTTTTAAGTGAAGTTTTAGTGAAGGGAGGTTAAAGTGACATTTCTGAATATGGGTCTAGGTTGTTTTTGGTGAAACTATTTTTTTCCAACATATACCGCAAAGTAGATGATTTTGCTGCTTAGCGCTTCTTTTTGAATCGCAAAATTATGAATTGATGACACATGATCAAATTTTGATAGAGGGAGCAAAAATGCGATAGTGGATGCAAAAATGGGAGCAAAATCAGTATTTTCTCCTTCTAAAAAAATGTTTTGCTTTGCCAATCAACCAATCAGATGCATTTACCAACTTTGTGGCCGATGTGTTGGGAAAAATAGCGTTTGCGACATGAGCGCAAAGTGAGCTGCCCTCACTCATTCGATATTTTCAGCACTCGCTTAGGGCTTGAGCTGCAAACTCAAACTTGTGGAGGATTGCTCACTTTGCGCTCATGTAGCAAAATATACTATTTCTCCCTCCAAATAAATTTCTTTCTCGATTAAATTTCATTCCCCTTACTCCACCACCTAGATTTTACCCTTGGTGGATATAATAACAACATTTCCTTCTTGCACCTTGTTGCATGCACAGGGTGTTAAATTATGTACCTAATGGAGGACCCATGTGTAATGAAAAATGGTACCACTTTTACTGTCAAAATATCCTGGGCTATGATAATGAACTGAGTTCATAATTGATAGTCACTGATATCACATTTAAAAACATATGCTATCAATTCTTATCAATTATCATTTCAGTTCATGATCATAGCTGTGGCCTCCTAAGGTAGCTGGTATTCATAGTTGACATTTTAGTATTCACTAACATATTAAGTGCTGGTTGTACAAAATAGTTAAACTGTCGATGAGTAGGGTTTAACTTTATTTTACCATGCATCTTATCAGTTAAATCTGGTTTATCTCACAGTTAAAAGTTGGTACAACTGGGCCTAAGTTTCAGTTTGAAACTTGCAGTTCTCAGCTACATTTCTCAACAAAATTAAAAGAACCAAATTCAATATTAAAACCAAAAATTAATTCAGATTCACCCTCATAAAAATCAAAAGGAGGAAGAATTAATTCAATTATAATCCTGATAAACCAAAAAATAAAAATAACAAAATTTAAAATTAAATTAAATACATAAAAATTAGTAAAACTAAGTTTTTTTTTAATAGTTTTTAGATAGTTTATCATAAGGAAGCTACATTTCTCATTATATTCAGCTAAATTATTTTGTAGTATATTAGGTTAATAAACACTTGATGTCGACTGTGAATATCGGACTAAATTAATAATTATACTAATTCATTTGTTTCATTAAATTAATTTAAAAAAAATCTGATTATTGCCAATGGGCTCGAATGAGGGGAAAGCAAATTCAAATTTAGTACCATAGGAGTGGATTCAGTAGCTTTAAAAGTAGTGCTATTTTTCGCAATAGTGTTTAGATGAGCACGCATCCTCTATTATATTTCAATACTCTGTACTTGCATAGCACATTAAAAACCAGTTTCATATTTCTCCCACTTACTATTTTTTCACCGAGTACCAACTTATACCATGATACAAACTTTTCTGTTGCGTGAAAATTTAAGCTGTACTTTTTCTTGCGAAGAAGAATGGTTTTCAATATTGCCTTTCACATTTCACAGCAAAATATAATGGAAGATCTTTGAGCCAGTTAATAATTATTATTCGGGATTGTATTTGAAAAAGGGAAGATAAAAAATTTATCTTTCATATAAATAAACAATGCATTCTCCAGGAAAAAGAACTATAATTTGACGTGAGAATAGGTTAGACAGAAATAATGTAGAAATGTGACCGAGGGAGCAAAATAATGACTTTTGTATTTAAATGGATATGTATCTGCGCCACAACTGACCTGTAGGTAACTGCAGTCATTTATCGATTGATTTTTCATTCAGCGCGTGCTAATGGTAATAAATTAAAAATTTACGTTAGGTGCCTACTAATTATCGAAGAAACCTTTTGAAAGATTGAATACCTTTTTCTCGAAATAGTGTTTTTAAAATCTACAACTTCATAGTGTTCGTGATGGGTTGATTTCCTCCTTAAAATAATTATTTTACCCGTAACTTTTTACTCATGTTTTTACACTAGGTAGTGTGATAGGCCTATGTACAACTTAAAATTGATCATTTTGTAAATTAGGTTTTTTTTTTTTTTTCTAGAGTATATGTTGCAATAGCCTGTAGGTACATGAATTTTACTGAAAAACACATTTATCGACGAGACATTCAAAAACATACATAGAGGTGTGGTAACAATATTTAACGTTACCGTTTCTTGTTCAGCAGCTAGGTACCTACTAAATTAGGTTAAATAGGATACACTGATTTTCAACATCCTGCACATTCTTTTAGCAATTTCTATGAAAACAATTATGAACTGAAAAGAAAAAAAAACCCTAAATAAGATGAAACTGCGAATGCTGAAAGATACTTTTTCCTCCAATTATTTACCAGTGACATTTTTTCAACATCGACAATGCATACCTATATATAATTACGTATAGTCGTCAATGTAATGATATCAAATAATTTTAATTACTACCGTAAACTAAAATACTTTCGAACGAATAATTATTCTTTTTTTTTTGTCATCTTTTTATTTTCCGTTTCATTCAGAATTTTATTTTCCAAGAAATTTTTTTTTGTGGTTCTCACTTCTCTTGTTTTCGTAGGTGTATCATATTAGCGGATTACTGAAACAAGTAGCTCCATTGAAAGCCAGCGGAGTGGAAATAAATAATTTACAGACAACGGAAGGGCAACCAGAAGACGATGATGACGTTTCAAATTCGTATTTTGATCTCGACGACAATCTGTACGCGACGACACAATTCCCTGAGCCGCATGAAAGATTATATTACTACGTTGTCGATGACGGAACTAATGAGTGAAGATCTAAATTATTCAATACAGTGTATATATATATTTTTTTTTTTTTGGTAAGTATTCGTTTTTCAATTGTTTTCTTATAATTTTTGTTTTGTTGTTAAACTGTTTTTTTTTTTTTTTTTTTTTTTTTTTTTTTTTTTTTTTTACAAAAAAAAGTATTGTTAAACACTACACCTATTTGCCATATGCACAAATGAATATTATAGTTTATTACGAGGATTTTAAGTTATGCTCATGAGACTTCGTCATGGCCATATCCGATTCCTATAACCTTAATACAACCAATTCCCTATGAACTGCCTATTTTTTTTTTAATGTTCTTTTTTATCTGTTGAATGCCTACAACACTCACCTATTCAGAAACTTATTTTTTGCGAATAATCCCAGACTTCCTCAAACATTTTGTAGAAATTCTTAGAAATTTAACAGATTCTTTGGAAAAAAAAAAAAAACCTCCCGATGTCTTCGCCTTATTGATTTATCACTTTTTTAAACATAACAATGTGATCATGGACAAGAAAAAGGAACTATAGAAACAAATTTTTTCTCAACTCATACACCAAAAAGAGGTTATTATTGAATCGATTTTGGTTAGCAAAGTTCGAGATTTCCAAAACTGATTCGGAACAGTTGCAAAAAAATTACATGTCTTCACCAGTGCAGAAATTAGTTTTTTCTCAACCGTTTTTTATTTATTTCTTCACTTAAAAAAACTTCATTTCTTCACTAGGGTAGAAAGGAGTCTTTTAACTGTTTTTGTTTGTTTATTCTCGGGAAAAAATTTCATTTCTTCACTGGTGTAGAAATTTAGTTTTTTCTTAACAGAATTATTTTTTTCATTTCTTTACGTACCATTTACATGTACACAAGTGGTGCAATGTTAGCATGAAAAGGTGGGCTTTACACAGTGATCCACATACACAAAATGTTTCACCTTTCCCTAATTATTTAATTATTTGTTAAAATTCTGTTAATTAAAGGCATTGACATATTTAATCGAATAAATAATAACGTCTTTTGGAGGATTTGTTGAAAAACATATTGTACTCGACTAAATAGACACTCACGATAACTGATTCATTGCGATTACAGCACTCATCTGTGGCTCTTGCTGCAACTACGCAACTCATTGACAATAATTCGTTTTGCTAACTAGTCGACTAAAATAATATTCTCTTACTCTTTTGTTGTTGAATAATATTGGAAGAAGATTTGTTTTTTTTCCTTAGCTCATGATTTTCATTTGAAGTTGCCTATTTCTTCTCTTTTATGTTCACAACCAAAGTAGACTCCATTTTGAAAAAGTGTTTTTCCAGGGTCCAAACTTATAATCAATAGAGTAGCCTAGGTGATAGATGTTGACATTGCTTTGACTGTCGTCTTCACTTACCTCTGCTCGCAAAAATTAAAAAATCTGCCTTACACCTCTACATATGCCACAGAGAACGTGCATCTGCCCAAAAAAGACCAAAACATCTAAAATACTACCACCACTTGAATTTCATCTTCACAATCTAATATAAGTGGCTAGTGACGATCGTGTCAGAGAGAAAAACTGACAAATTCATATGAAAATATTTCTAATCCTTTCTAGTGCATAGGTGTAAATAATAATTGAAAAAAAATGTACCCTCCCACTATGACATATCCAAAATAAAATCGTGGAGATACCACTGCCCACTGCTTTCAAAAAAATTCAATTCATGAATATAATGTAGACCTAACACAAAATATGTGTCATAACCGATCATAATTAACAATATAATGTCCTGTATTCTGTATTCAATTCATCTATCTAATTAATCAAAATCATACATTAATTAATTTTAATTATTTTTAATTTTGTTTCAAACTTCATCAAACAACTTAAAATGGTAAGAAATACTCGAAATTATTTATTTAATTATTTCGCTTTATGTAAGATTAGTTTTTTCCTTATAAGTCCCGTCTCTCGTCCAAGATCACAAATATGTTTCGGCTATGGCCATCAGTGCAGCTATACTTACTACTGTAAAAAAAAAAAATTATTTAAATTTTTTAAATTTATGTATTGTTTTTGTTTTTTTTTTTTTTTTTCAAATTTTTTTACCCTTTCACATAGGTATTGTGAAAGATTTTTATTTTTATTTTCAATATTACGAAAAACATGATTGTGGGAACCAAAGTTTCATATTTTTGTGTGTTTCACCAGTCTTTACAATAATAATTGAACAGGTAATTATGGAGAAGCGATCTTTGTTGTTTGTAGGCATCATCGTGTAAAAATGTCCTATTTTATGGCGACATTTTGCCACCTGTGTGGGTGTAAACGGTTCAGAGAAGAAATAAACAAAAAATCAGTTGAGAATAAACTCCATTTCTACACTGGTAAAGAAATGAATTTCTATTGTTCCGAATCAATTTAGAAATTTCTCACTTTGCTAACCAAATTGATTTAATAATAATATGTTTTTGATGGATGGGTTGTGGAAAATCTGTTTCTTTACGAATTTCCCCTTACAGTTTTTGCAAAACATATCTGGAGGGGTTGGTACTTATTCTCCCAACATGTTTCATTCATTATCAGTATAGGTTAAAAACATATTATTTGCGATAAAATGACCCCAGCAATATTTCCCCCGTAATTTTGTGTTTTTTTTCTCGTATTTTTGTTCTATAGACTGTCTGTGAAAAATATCCTTTTGCAATTAATACAGCAGATTTATGATTCATTTAAAGCTTCGGGAAAAATAATAATACTTTTTTCGCTGTAAAAATATTGTTTTATGCAGCGCACTATGGTATAATTTTATAATGTTTTGCAATTTTTAAACCTGTGGCTAAAATCACTTGCCTCCCTACTACTCTGTATGTTATCATTTTTCTCTTTCATAAAAAAATATTAATAATTTTAGGCCTCCTGCGTGTAGTGAATAGTTGACGTGAGTCGTTTTATTTAGCTAACAAAGAACACTTATCCTGTGCCTACTATAGTAATTTTTTTTTTTTTTTCATTTCAATATTGTTTTATATATTAGAGGAGAACAAACCGTAGATATCATTAAGAATTCACATTAACCTCTGACGTTTTTCGTAAATTTTAAGTGAAATCTTGGATCAAAAATTTCAAAAATTAAAATTTACCCGCGGGATGGTACAAAAATATTGATTTTTGTTAAATTTTTTGAAAATCTATTTTAGCTCAAAAAATTAATGTCATAAATTCACGTAAAATTTCAATATTTTTCTTTCAATGTATTTTTCATATGGTATAAGGCTACGGAGACTACCTACGGTATAAATATAATCTTTCTGCTCATAATGAATTTTTCTACCAACACAATGTGCTGTGCAGAGGAAAGTGTAAAATTGTTCAGCATTCCAATGAGAATAAGTCCATTTTAATTAACAACAATTAAGCTGTAGAGCGATCGCAAAATTTAAAAGTTGAGCTTTCTTCGCTTCTTGTTTTTTTGTTTTTGTTTTTTTTTTTTGTATTTTGAATTACAAAGAACGATAATTTCCATCCTTTAAAAACATCTTACACAGTACCTAATGGGTAAACTTTAATTATTTCACCTTCGTCTAGACGTAGGTATAAATAATGAACGAGAATGTTTTTGACTCGTGGGAATTTCTTTAACTTAATTAGGCTACCATACCCTGATATTTGAAATAGTTGAATTTTTTCATGTGAAAATGGAATCTCGTACAACTCGATGTCAAATCAGTGGCCGTACATAAAGTTTTCATAGCCTCTTAAACAAAAACAAAATAATTTCTAATTAGAAAAATTATGAAAATTAAAGCCTGAGAAAGATGAAAGAAAAATGTTCGAAAGTATATTTTCTCTGGGTGCGTTAAAATGCGGATAAGTAGGTACATTTTTAGTGTATGTATATGCGTTAGATTTACATGGGCTACGATTGCATTCGAAACTTAGCAATAAAACAATAAAAATTTTTTGTAAGACAATTTCGTCAAAGCGTGTCATATTTGAGAAGAATAATATATAACATGAAAAACCACGCGTGAAAACACATTTTCCACCCGTAATTATAGTCGAAGCGACAGATTTTGTTGGGAGGGGCGAAGAGGACCTAATATACTTTTATTATATTTTTATGACGCTGTTTTACATTACATTGCATTCGACGATAACAAATCTTGCGAGTATGGTTGCAACGTTTACTTGTTTTTCGTTTATTTTTCATAAATTAACATTGGTGGGCGGGGGAGGTTGTTACGTAAAAAATTCTACAATGAACGAGCAACAACCAGCTAATGATTTTTATGCATTTCTCGTTCATTTGGCTATAGGGCTCGAATTAACGACCCAAAACGCGTCGCAGTTCTCTGATTTTTGTTATTTCTGGCGAATACACACAAACAAAAACGAAACAAAAAAAACAAAAAAAAACAAAAACAAAAACAAAAACAAAAAACGGAGTACAAATTTTGTAGGAATTTGAAAATATCGATTATTCGAGAGAAAAAAAAAAAAAATTACATAATATCATGCGACACACTCGTATTCACACGGAAGTCATTAGCTGCGGCGACAATTTTAATTCGTGGGAATCGTATAATGTAGGGAAAAAGCGTGAACGTGATTACTTCGAAAAACATCGCACGGATGACTCATGCGTTGCGAAACGACATGCTACAATTAAATGTGCGAAGTATCTACCTGAATAAAAGTGACGATTCGACAATGTGTGTCAAGCCGTTCGAGATTAAAACGACAGAGAAGAGGTAGTAGTCTGGGCATCCACAGAGCATAGGTGAAGCGGTGAAAGCATATTATACAGTACATTGTAGAAATTTGGCAGAATAAGAAGGTCTTATGCTTAATGTGTTTCTATGTGTTTGTACTAGTGATGTTAAAAATTTCGATACGTATCGATACATACAACTGTATCGAAGTATCAATACATTGCTCGATACTCACGATACGTATCGATATATTTTATACATTCAAAATAAAAAATATAAATAAATAAATAAATAAATAAATAAAAATACAAAAAAGTGCGCCAGGCCATCAGCAGACAGAACAGATTATGAAAGTATATTCTTGTTAATATTTAACAACTACCACGGTTGATGGCTTGATACCCGAATGGCGGAGTAGGGAAGAGAGATACTTCTATTTTATCAAGAAAAAAATTATGGATTTTCATTACGATACTGTATCAATACGTATCGATACATGTGGCGAAAATATCGATACGTATCGATACTCAAATATGCTTCGATATAACATCACTAGTATGTACGTATGTGTCAAGACTATGAGAGTGTAATAATACGATAGGCTGTATATACTTAGATTAACAGAGAGAAATCAAATGAAAATGAGAACAGAAAGTGTAACACTGATAAAAATTATATGTGATGTTATAGGAAAGCGAAAATATTGCTTTTATTGTACGGTCGGTACAAAAAGTACGTAGACTGAGTTCACAAAATCATGAATTTTTTTTTTTCACAAATAAACATGGTCCCCTTTGAAGTACACCCCCTGAAAACTCACAGGTTGTTACAAACAACTTTCTCATAATTTAAAACAGGGTTTCCAACTGTTTCTTTTTAGAGCTTTTATTTTTGAGGTCACAGTGCTTTGAATTACCATCACATCATCTACGTGGGGCAGGTCATCAGAAAAAATGGTCGAGAATTTATAGGTATGTGGACGGACCCCTGGCACGGTTGAGCTATCTCTTTATTGAGGTTCTGTTGAATTTTTTCCTGTCTTCCAAGAAGACAAACATATAATCAGAGTTAACTGCGTTGCTTTTTGACGGAGTCAATATTAAAAATAAGTTTTTCAAAAATTGTCTATTAAATTGAGAAGGCAGTTTTTTTAATTTTCTAGTTATTTTCTGACAAAATGATTCTTCGTACAATTGGTAAAATGACAAAACATATTCACGGATTGTGCCTGTTCAGCACAAAAATCCACTGGTTAATGTAAGACATAATTTCAAAATTTAGCTGACTTCTCTAAGAAAATGTATTGTAAAAGTCGATGCCTTGGAACACAATGGGAGAATGACAGAAATATGTCTTTTGGTGCTTATTTCTAACATCTTATCGAATTAGATTGGTTGGAGCAGTTTATAAATTCTAAATCAAACAGAAAATAAAAAGTTAACTGATTTTTTGCATAAATTGAGTCTAATTTTGTTAGGATGAGGTAAGATAATTCTAAATTGTTTTCAAATACTTAGGTAAAAATTATTATTTTTTATTAAGTTATTTATATTCGAGGGAAATATGCGAGTATTTTTTTAATTTTTTTTCAGAAAAAATAGCTGATTATTTTACAATGAAATTCACAATATTCTCTAAAATTATAAATTGAAATGTTACTATCTTACCAATAACTACACGAACAGAATATGTAAACTTCGAGAAGATAATTGGATCGATTATAAATTAAATTGATGGCTAGTTTTTCGTATTTTACAAAGACGAACCAAAAACAACTGTTTAGGTGGACGGAGGATCAAAAAAAAAAACCTATAGGTATACACAAAAAATGATCCTAAAAAAAATGAAAAAAATAAAATAAGTTAAGTTTAAACTGTCGCTAGCACAGAGATAATAAAAAAAGGTACAGGTAATGAAATAAATTGTGTTGAAAAATAATGTTAATTTATGGTCGCTCGAAAATATGGAAAACAAAACGAAATTCTGGTTTTCATTTTCGTTTTATTCGATCTGAATATTATAATAATCGTAATAATAATTCAAATTTTATATAAAAATGTAAAAAGAGCTTAATTTTTTCTCGTTTTATTTTAATCTTTTATCTTCATCGACGAAAAGTAAAAATGTAAAAACTCTTTCGCGGATCAGAGCTTTAGAGATGTGGGTCAAAAATTATACCGTACCATTTGTTACAAGTGTATGTAACGTTATTTATAAATATTTATTTAATTTGAATAAAACAAAGAAAAAAAAAAAATTGTACCTACTATACGTAGACATTCATATAGGACCACAGAATAACGTATGGTAATAATGTAAAATATTGTACAGATTTGTAGTTTAATAAATTGTTATGAAATAAATTTTCTTTAAAAAAATACGAATGTTTATTTATTTTTTTGAAAGGATAATGGAAAGCAGGAAAAATCAAATCCTTTACAAAAATAGAAAGCTTTGAAAAAAGTTATTGCCACAGTGCACTCGATGATGTCAACATTGGGATTATTTTGTTGACGTCATTATTGTTTTACGAAACAAATTGACGTTCTATATTAAATCCACGTCTGGCATAATTATTATCGGTAAAATATTCATATTTTTTTACGTCTGCACGAGTGAAATCGAAAGATTAGAACGGGGAGACATTTTCCCCAAATCGGAAAACATTTTGTTCCCAGAAGACGATAGCACGTTATAATCAAAAGCATATTGAAATGTTATATACGTCAAAGATATAAAACAATGACGATGTCACTGAGGTGGTTTTAAAGTAAATGTAAGACGTTTGAATAATGACGAAATGGTTTATTACATACAGCCTCTCAATCGTAAATTCATTGGTCTGAGATGAGCTGTCGTCTAATTTAATTGGTGACTCAAAATGAAGATTACGTTCGATATTATTTATTTTATGCTACAAATGTGATTTGAAAACTCATGTTAGGAGATTATTGATCCCCAATTTTTCACATGAAAACATCAAACACGGAGACAACTATTTATTCTTCAAACTTGAGTAACACATCAACGTAGATATCAAAAATTAATGACAATACCTACGAAGGAAACTTGTATTCTATCTCCAGTAAATTAGATGCGATTTTCTTCATAAAATTTATTGGACGAAAAACTTTCCAGGAGCTTTTTCAACATTAGAGATGTTTTTCATTGAAATGGATCTGAAGTTAACAACCCACCATCAAGAATACCGTTTGGTAAGTTGCTACGTAGAAACAAAAGAACACCTTTCGCTTCGATAGGTACCTATTTATAGGACATTTTATTACACAAAAAGTCTATTAAGAGTGTTACGGATATCCTGTATCACGCAGAAAATCATACATAGGTCATATTTTTTTGAATATCTGTGAAAATTCATTTCATTCTTCAGAAATGTAAGAATGCAATCTTCGAGGCAATTGGAGACAATGTTTATTCACGAAAGTTCCGAGCACAGTTCATTTTTAGAAGGAGGCAGGAATACCTGGTTCAAGAACACAAGCAAAAACTTTAAATCTATACAAAAAAATACTATAAAAACGCCAGGAAAAACGTAGTCGTTGAGAAAGTAACCTTAAATTTGTATAGGATGTTTCCTGAATAGCACCTTGTACTATAATTATAGTTGGTACTTCTAAAACAAATAAAAAATGTTAAATAGAATGTGCTTGTTCTCAAATGTCAGAGAGATAGATACACTAAAAGTATGACATCAACAAATTTCATTTGTTGTTATTGGTCGATATGGACCCCTTGATCTCATCACGAAGAACAAATAATGTCCACTTCACCTTCACCCTTTCCTTATGAACTTTACTACCAATTTGAAGAATTATAAGCCAATATCTTGGATTTTTAATCTGGTACACATTTTTATTTTCTCTACAAAGGTAAAAATTAAAAGGTGAAGGAGGCAGGAACGAATTTCGGTGTAAGTTTCTGGGAAAATTTTGGAGAAAGAAAGAGTGAAGTAAGAAAAATTAGTCAGTGCGCGTTTGTATTTGATTGTGTTCAACACATGCACACTAACAATAGTGTTATCAAAAATATCGATAACTACATATCGATATTTTTCAAAAAATACTGATGTTTACTAACTTGTCAAAAATTTTGATAAGTATTGATATTTTCTATTAAATATCGATATTTTGCGCATCAATATTTTCTCAAAAATATCGATATTGTATCGGTTCAAAAAAAATATTTGTTAAGACCATCAATCCTTCTCCCCTCTCACTTCTACAAACACTCAACTACACTCACTATGTACATTTATATTATTACTCGTGGCTACACTGTAATACATCTCCGCCGCTCACTCGTTTATCTCCGTACATCATCGTTTATCTCACTCAAACTGTACTTACTCTCATCATACATGATTGATGTAAATACACATGCTTCTGAGACGTTACTTCGTGTAAATCTTTATTTCTTGTTACAATTCTTGTTGTTTCTTGGTTCACAACCTCTATAATATTGATATTTGATAACACTACTAACAAAAAAAAATTCATTGTGAAACAATAAATCATGCAATGTTACTAAGGCTCTTTACTAACAGATACGCACAAGAGGGTGATAAGAGATATGAACTGTCATTTTTTGTTATTAAATATTTTTTATACATATATAGCAGTAATAAACAATGTAAAATTCATGAAAAACTATCAGTTCCTCAGAAAAACCAAATAACTCAAGACGGCTACTCATCTCTCATTACCCTCGCCTCATGCCCATACCTGCTAGTAAAGAGCCTTAGTGTTACCAGCTGTAAAAACAGGAATGTGTACAGCATTAAATGATTCCATCTGCTTGCTTATAGGTACTGAAGCAAGCGTATTGTTGTTTAGTATAACTTTGGTAACCCTTGAAGTCTTAGCTGTACAAGATAGAGTAAAAGTGAAAAGAAGCTTTTTTGTTTCTTGTGAAAGTACTATGGGTTCACATTATCAATTAATAACAATCATTTCAAAGTAAATTTTTGGATGTTTTGCTTTTAGTATAAACAACTTTATAAACGTTGAGAAAAAGAAACAGGTTTAATTGAACATTTATTATTTGTTCTTAAACGTGTACTGTTTGCTGTTCAAGTTTGGAGGGGCTTCTCAGAAAACCTTCTATATTAATTTTTATAATATAGATAATTTCAACTGAAAATTATAGAGTTACTCGCTATGATATACCTAATTGGTTTTCCACGATGACGTGCATTCAAGTCATTGCTCATAAATATTTCTATTAAAACCGAATAAAGTGAAAATAGAATGGGCCTTAGCTAAACTTTTGTCCTTACGAAAGATTATAATTTTCCTTTTGTTCGGTTTGTCGAAGGTAGGAGAAGAAGTAAATTTTGTATGATTCCAGTCGGCTCGTTTCAATAAGCCTACATAGGATAATCGATTCGCAAAGAATCACAGAGAAAGAACATTACATGTATTGTCGTATTATATGGTTTTCTATGGTTAGCAAATAAATCGAATAATTGAATGACGCCTCCTTTTTATTCATTTTCACGATCAATGCGCATATAGGAATAATACGCTCACAATTAGTCGTTTTCAGCGTTTCCACTGATATTTTTCTTTTCATTCGTTCAATTTTTTTAATTCTGACGTTGGCATTTGGAATTCGAGAAAAAAGTTAGGTGCATTCCACAGAAAACGAATTTAGTGATATTTAGGGCAGAATATGGGCAAACGTTAGGTCGCCAAAGTCGAATACTACGAAGCCCAGCAAAATAAGCTTTCAAGATGGAGTGAAAGTAACAAAAGATTTTACGTCTGGAATGTGATGGGGACGTGCTTCTGAATAAATGATAAAAATGCGTGACCCCCCGCACTCTGCGCTTCTCTCCAGAGGGCTCAATCGTACGACTAATTTTGATTTTTTAAATTTTCCCTGTTAAGCACGCGATATACAATAAAACTGTTCCGTAAAAAAATGATGTCCATAAAATTTAAGATAAGAAAGTTTCAATAGGTACATAAAGGTACAACTTCATCAGAACTCTCATATGGATGGTGAAGAAGAGTGTTTTTTTTTTTTTTAAATTATAATAATCTGCAGTATTTATGCGGACCTAACGATGGCCAAAGAAATTAGCGTACTTGTTTTGATGAAAGGGAATGTTTGTGGAAGGTACGTATTCAGGAATTTACAAGATCAAAAAAATGTTATAGATTAAATTTGAAAATGTTCACGTATTTTTGTGAAATAAATTTTTAAATACACTAGGATGGGCCGAATGTGTCAATCATTTTGGACCTGGAGGTTAGGTACTTTGGACATCTTGACATTTTGATTTTGTGCATGGTAACTGTATTCAACTCTTCAGAGATCTGAGATCTCTAACTTACGGGTGAAATATTAAATGACTCACAAGTAACCTACTGTCTTTTGTTTTAACTTCTTACTCTACCTGTTAGATACCTAAGTGGACATTTCTTTTACTCATAATGTACAAGTGAATTGCCTGAAAAAATATACGTATTTGGAGATTTCCCAAAGTGCAAATAATTTTCAACTGGAATGTGAATTAATTTCTAATTAACTCCAAAAAAGTTTAAAAATTCAAAATACTTCGAGAACTCGTTCAGCTGTAAGGAACTATGTACACTCAAGGGAACGAAGCCAATTTTCATAAAATTAAAATGAAGAAAACGAGTTACAAAAAGAAAACAAAAAAAGACTAAAAAGTGTCGATTTAAGTCGTCGTTCAAAATTGAGTTTACCAACTTGTTGAAACTCCTGACGAATACTATCCGCAATACACACATTTTATAGGTATTGGAAGAAATTGTTTAGTGAAAAGGGGGTATCTAGCATAGGGCAAGGGTTAATTGGCTCCCCCGCATTTTCAAAAAAAAAAATCTAACTAAGGAGGAAAAAAATTCGGATGTTTTTATTTATTCCTAATATTGGCATATGTAGAAATGAAAAAATAACGAGAAAAAATTAGGATATCCTGCATGATTTTTAAGTGTGTTTTCAAAGAAAATCTACTTATTTTTGGTTAAGCAAGCTAAAATTTTTATTTAATAGAAGCTAAGTAAAGGCCATATTTTTTTTGTTGGAAATATTATAAATTGCTTTTGGCACAGTCAGTAAAATCATTTTAATTCAAGTTCGCTTGTTACCAGTGGCGCAATGTTCACTTCGACTGAGTTGCATAAAATGTTTTTTTCAAAGAGTGTAAGGAATGCCATATTTTAGCTAGGGGCAATAAAACCGGTAGATTTATGGGTCGAATCCTTATTATGGCAGAGAGACTTTTGAAGAAAAAAAGAGTGAAATTAATTTAAATAAAAGAAAATAAAACATTTAAAGTTATGGGGAAACGAAAGAATCAATTAGGGGTGATAAAAAAAAATTAAGGCGTGAGAAAAAAAGAAATTAAAGAGTGAGAAAATGGAATTAAGGAGTCAGAATAAGTCAGAGTTCTGAAATTGGCTACTTTCATCACGTTGTACATGTCTCGAAAATACAGCACTTTGTACTCATGACGCAAAAAATTGTTTTACAATATGGGTTGTATATTGTGGAATACCTTACGTCGTGGAAAGTAAAACCAACAAAGAAGGTGTTCAACAGAACAGTTTGCGTGTTTATGCCAATATACCAGAAAGGTATGAGGGAGCCAAGACGTCGGCAAACACTGGCGATTTAGTCTATGATTTTCTCATCTTATATAGCCGGCTCCCTACACGCACACATACACACTTATGTAATATTTACATAAGTACTGTGCAGATAATTTATTTGTACTTTATGGTTGCTATGGCAACGGTAAAGTACGGAGAATGCATCTTCGTATCGGTCCGTGACATCGCCGAGAAAATTATCTATCGATTCGTTACGGTCCGAGATTTGTAACTTGTCTATCTGCAAAAATAGACAAGTACAAACGAACATACATTTGTATTATGGTTTAACGTGCAAGGCACGAATAATTGTCACCGAAGGTGACGACTGTCGTCGATAGGCCGAGCCTATTTCCTCATACGAGTAATGGTCTAATCCCCACATATATATTATGATATAATTTATTCGGTAGAATAATATCCTGTAAATTTCTGTTTGTTTTGAATAATTGTGTGGATAACAAGTTTGTGGCTTATTTCCACTTCTTTCCCTGTAGTTTCTAGTTTCTTTATGTACTATTTTACTGATTAAAAAAGAAAACTATGATTTAAGTTAAACTATCACACATTTGATTACCTACGAATAAATAATAAGTATATAAAATCGATGGTACTTTTTTTTAAATATTGGTATTAATTTTGGTATTATATTTGATTCAATAGGTTTAGAGTTGGTATCTACCTAACTATAATCACTCCCAACGTCAAAAGAAGAAATTATGTAAAAATATGTGTCACACGTTTGTCGGTAATTTTCTTGTCCAGGAAATTGAAACTGATATAATTTCAATGTTTAAATAATAAATTTTTCATTGATTTTCTTTCCTTTCTTTATAACTTATTTGGTTATTATCGGTTGATTAATTTCTGCCGAAGCGTGGTGAAGAAAAGTTGAATATTGACAGTAAGAAATAGTTGATCTCAAAAATTACCGAACTAATTTAATTTAATAATTTCCTGAAAAAATATTGATTTTAGTAAGTACTTACTGTAATGTGATGAACGTTGTTTTTTTTTTTTTTTTTTTTTGTCGGTTTGAATCCAATATTACTGTGTACAGATTATTCATTATACACGGTCAGTTAGTTTCCGACCCACCATAAAAATGTTTTTGCATCACCTATTGATAAACTTCATTTTTATACGTACCTTGGAGATGTATAAAGCAGGCTATTATTGAATCGATGTATAAATTCCTTACTTTATACATCGGTCTTTACTTATACATTGTCTGGGGCGCATGCGTCATTTTATACACTGTTCCTTTAAAGCATATAGCCTACGTCATCATTTAAAAAAAAAATTTTTTTAATTTATTTTTCCAAAAGTTTTAGGGCTACTGGGATTGGAATCACTGACATCTAAGATGTCAGACTAGCACCATATCCATTAAGATTATGCCACGTGTAGTCTGGTTGAGTATCTAATGATAGTTTGCTCTTAGATGTTGGCCAATTGCTAAAATATTTATTTATATTGATTTTTTTCATTTTTTTTGTTTTTTAGGGAGAGACGGTTTTGCAACAACTGCTGACGAACTACATTTTTATGCACACCTTGAGGATGTATAAAGAGAGTAATTTTAGAACCATTTAGAACCAATGTTTAAAGCTGATTTTTTCTTCATACATAGTCTTAGGCCCATGCGTCTCTTTATACACTGGTCCTTCTGCACATAGCCTACATTATTTTCTTTTATTGTATTATATTATTATGTATATATTTTTTTTTTTTCCTAAAAATTTATCTGCTTTTGAAATTTGAACCACTGTCACATCTTGAAATCTGAAGCTAACACCTCAATTACTACGCCACAAAATCAGGTTGATTAGTAGGTGATAGTTTGTGCTTATATGTTTGCTAATTGCCAGAGTATATATTTATCTCAGTTCTTTTTTTTTTAGGGGGAGGTATTGAAAAAAATAGTGCGTGACACATGTGTATATAGTAGCTGATTGATACTCATGTGATTTGCAACACTTTCCTTGGCTTGTGCTGCAAAAATCACAATTTGATTAAAATCACCTACTTTATGCACTTGTATAACAAAAAACTATATTTACCTTTGGTGAGTAAAGAATTGACTGTATACTATGCATTTTCTATAATAATGAAACAGTCAGTTATCAATTAATTCACTCTGAAATTCTAATAAGTGTGAAATTTTTTACCAATGTAATTGGTGTCTTATCTATACAACCATCTTAAAAAGGAGTATTTTGAAATCACTTTTTTAAGAAATTAGGTACCTACATTGTTGAGTGGAAAATTAGGATAGTCTGATCACCACATTTATCTGACTTCAGATTACATGAATTATTTCCCTGGAATCACATTGTAGAGTGCGTTTCTATATTTTATTCTACCTATAAACTGTTCACTCTGAGAAGAGTGTGATATCAAAATCACAATAGACGTTGCGGTTGGTTGGGGAGAAAGGAAAATGTATTGATGCCCATTTCCATACAATGAAAAGCATTATTTTTTGAGAAAACAAACATCGTACCTGAGCAGATAAGTATGAATGTGGTTTATGATGTCATGCTCTTCTTAAAGTAAACAGAGTATAATTTATTTATTTTTTTTGTTTTTCATTTTTTTTCATTCTAATCAGTTATTAGCGCAATATTTTATTTCCACATTCTTGAAATTTGTTCACATTAAACTCCCATAATTACTGATATTATTGATAAGTGTGAACTTACTCTGCCGCCAAACCATCGTAATTTTCTTTTCATTCTCATAATTTCAAATCTTATTTCTTCTTTTGGCACTTTGGAAATTAAAATGGCAGCATGAGTATCACAATGTTTCTCTTCCATTCTATTTTCCATTAGTGTGGGGACTGACATTGTATGAGATAAAGGGGCTTGGACCCCCAATGACAGTCACCGCCGCAAGGCCAGCAAATATTTGTCTCAATGATATTAAATCATATGCACAAATTACGTTTGATTGTAATTACTTGCGTGTACATGCAAGTAATATATGAGTACCAAATTGTGACCAATCTCAACAATACGATGATGTCACAATTCCGTACACAAACTGGGCCATCATTTCTTATCACTACAAGAAATAAAGCACCGGGCCTTTCACACAAACATATGTAATCACTACATATGTGTGTTGGTGTGCGTGTGAATAAGCTCATATATAAACTGTCCAAACCAACTCTAAAATTGCCAGTGTTTGCCCAGGTTTTGGCTTACTCGTATGTTTACATATGAAGTGCTTGAACATACAAAATCTGTAAATTACCTTCTGGTGAGAAGAGGGTATTCTACAGTTGGTTTTTGGGATTTTTTATTAATGGTGAGAATATGTCTCTTATTTTCCAATATTGGAAGATCTTCTGGCTTCATAATTGGTTTTTAACCTTTTTGTATCCAAGAGCAAAAATTAATGATGTTAAATGCTCAAACATCTATTACTGATCAGAAAATTCTAAGTAGACCGAGACATTTGTTTAGAAAGTGTTTTTTGTTTAAAATGCTCTAGCATTTAATATCGGCTAGATAAAGCTGAGAATTTGCTCAGCATCCTCAAGCATATCTATTGGTTAATGAGGTGGGCTAAAAATAAAAATAAAAATTTGATTTGGGGAAATTTTTTTTTCTAAAAATTCAACCAAGGCCACTCAAAGGAAAATATAATTCACAAAAAATGAAAAGTGATGAATTATTTTGTTATTAAAGAACAAATTGTGACAGTTATCAGTGTTAAAATGGTGACACTTTGTCAAAATTTATATCTTTCGGCTCTAAAAAATATTTTTTGAGCTTGTAAAATGAGAAAATTTTGAAATATTATGTAGACTAATTATTTCCTATCGAAATGTAGCCTTATTTTAAAAAAGTATCAATTTTAGCTTAAAATATCAGATATCGATACTATACATCGTTTGACCATATGCACACCATTGTCACACAAAATACCTGCAAAAACATACTAATTTTTAATGTAATAAGATCTTCATGTGAATTAATTTAAAAAAAATAAATTTTCCCACAATTTTTAACAAAACAAAAACATGTCTTATCAAAGGTATTTGGGGATGACTGTTTCGCATCATTGATTTTCTTAGCAATTTTATTCATATTTACCTTATAGAAAATGCCCTAGGTCTCGATACAAGATCAATAATTTTAATAAGTAGATTTTCAACACAAAAATTAGCAGAAAAGTTCAATATAAAAAATATGGTTTCTTTGAAGGTAGTTTTAGGTTGTACGAATGCGTCATTTTATTATTTCAAATTTTCACTGTCGCATTCCTTCTCATCGAAAAGCTATAAGAAAATGAAAACGGAAATGGTTGCAAACTTTTCCTTTTAGTTTCTCCTCGTTTGTTACGACGTCATTGACGAATAAAAAATTTTAACTAACGCCATTTTGTAACCACTAAAGATCGTGATTTAAATTAACAAGATTCGAGAATTGTTGTTTTCATTAAAATAGGTACCTAACATTTTTATTTTTTCGCATTTCCTTTTGCTGGCTACATGCATTTATTTGAGTGGCCGTTATCTGCAGCTTATCATTGATCCGTTTGCTCGGTGCAACAAAATCCTACGTTTTACAATTTTCTAATATTATTATTATTATTTTTTTTTTCAATACTTCTTCTGACGGAATACCACAGAGAAAGTGAATTTTTCACCGACAAAATTCAGAGCACATGACACACGTACGACCAGCTGATTAACACTTGTGGTTCCGGTAACAAGAGATGAAGTAGAAGAATTAGCACCAGCAGCAATAACAACAACAACAGAAGAAAAAAAAGAAAAAGAAAAAAGGAGATGACAATGGCTTTATTATGCATCCTTCTTCGTTTTTCTTTCATTGTACGGGAGTTTTCTGCTCTTGGTCATCAAGCACGTACACAAAACTGAATTTCCAGTTCCTCCATGTAAATCGCATGAATACTATATCTTTTTTAATGAAAAATTATACGATTTTCTCTTTTATTTTTGCGATAGCTGGGCACGTTTTATTAATTGATAACAATTTTTACGTGATATGGTTGCATAAGAGTAATTTTTTGGTTTTGGTTTTTCTTTCCTTGTTTCTATTTTTTTATTTTTTGTACTTAGGCTGTTTTAAGGTCGACTATTTTTTTTTTCGTGTCATTTTATGCGCGAAGAAACTATCAAATTATTTGTTCGCGATCTTGGTTTCGATGAATATTTCTTTTGTTTCGTGTCATTTCCTATTAGTGTGGTGTTTTAACTTTCTTTTTCATTAGGGAGCTGTTTATCATTTCAGGCGCATTGGATGGTCGAATTACCATTACGAAGAACTTAATTATTGCTTTTAAGCATTAGTATAACACTTCAAATTTACGTCCTTCTACGAAGTGATGGTTACAAACACAGAAATATCACAAAAGTTACTTTGGATTCATTTTAGATTTAGTCCATTCGAGACAGTTCATAGTTTTATTTCCATGTAATTTTTTCAGGTTTTCCATCATTGAAAAAATCAAAATCTATACTTAACCGTTTAATAACTAATTTTACTTAATGGAAATACTAAACTAACACTACCAACAAATTCCTCTGTAAACAAATATTTCTTATTGAAACGGTGGACTAAATTTTTATATGAAACCTTAAATTTTTTTTTTATTTTATTTTTTTTATTTGAAGGTTTAACAGAAAAAATTATTTACTTATTTATTTGTTTATGCAGACTAAACTAAATTTATGGACGTAACTGAACAGAAATGTGCGGATTTACAGATTGAAGAATAGGATAAGGTGGACACCGATTTCATCTAAAAGAACATTTATTTTGGCTTTATCCTTCCACTTAAAAAACAAAAAAATTAAAAGAAGACTATTTACTCACATTGACTAATAATGACTTGAATTTTTTAGAAAATATACCAATTACGCCTGGTGCGGTAATAGCCCCTAGGGTTGGGCGTAGGTACGTTTTTCGTTTCATGACTTCAGGAAAATTTTTGCACCAATAAATCAAATTTATATATATAGACAGATGGGTAGATAGATGGATATAAGTCAATTTATTTTTCCCACGGTACAGGTCTAATTTTTGTTCGATAATCACGAAATTTGGTATGAAAATTTGTACAAAGCCACGCACTAGACCTATTGATTTTGGTGCAGATCGCTTGGACGTTACTTCCGGTACACCATTTTTGTTTTTATTTTGCCTATGAAGTGCTCACTTTTGAAAAGTAGGTAATATTAAAGTGTGTCTTAAGGTTTGATGAGACTTAGTGCGCATGTGTACGAAAAATTGAAAGAAAATGTTTAGTAATATAAAAATGATCGAAGTGCACATGTTTGAGAAATTATGTTAAAAAATATTGTTGCAATCTCTTTCTTCACATACAGTTAAGAGGCATGAAAACATTTGTTTTTAAGGTTGGTGTTGAAAAAAAATATTTACTACAATTAATTCTAATATTCTACCAATTTTGATGTAGGTACGTCGAACGATATGTACGATTTAATTCAGATTGTGGGCTCTAAAATATTTAATATTTTTAATTAGTGACTAAAAAATGTAATATAATCATTATTTACGATCTATGCTAACTCGCTGTCAATTTTAGTGGTAATTATCTAGTTTTTGAAAACCTAAGTACATCTAGAGGAGTGGCAGCTGCGCTAGATTGTTTTTGATTTTATTTTAGTTCCATCAGTGAACGCATATCAATGAATTATTATATTTTTATTACCTATAATAAAGTTCTATTACCTCAAATAATAGACATGTAGATATGGGCTAGTTCTGAAATTTTGTCAATCAATTTTCATGATAATAGGTACTTTGTTATACATAAAAAGGTGTGATGTGTGAAGTCAGAACTCATACTTATGGCCATTATAATGGATCAAATAAAAACATGAAAAACAAACATGGAATCTATCGAGAGTTTGACGCTGCCACCACTTGAAAATTACAAACTATACGTAACACCTAACGGTACAAAATATACCTGGAGAAAACAAAAAACCACAATAAAAATAATGTGACTGAGGTTTCGTGGACTGTGTTTTTTTCGATTACGCTTACCTAGGAAAAAAAAAAGAAAAAAAAAAGCAATTAGATATTATTGAATATGATAAAATTATATGCCACAATAACAGAACAATACCAGTATAGGAAATTGCTCGTTGTCGTTGATTGTCTAAAAACGTTTACGTTTAAAAAGAAAATTCATATTGTGACAGCATCAAAACATCGCAAAGCTCGAAATGTTTAATTTTTTGATTTACCCACTTAAATACCCAAAGAATGGACAAAAACGTTGCTCAGTGGAATAAATTTCATTTTCATCGTACTGATCATACTTGGAAAAGATTATGTAATAGAGATGAAACAGTAAAAAATGTTAATTTTTTTTTTTATGTTTGTTTTCAGTCTGCTGCATCGTGCACCATCTGAAAAAAAAAACCGAAGTATTTCAATTACTCCACTGTGTGCACTCTGCAGTGAAACAAAGACAATATTCATTATTAGTAACCATAAAAAGTAGGTACTCTATTTTTTTTCCAAAACAATTTTTATTTTGTAACTTAAGTTTCAAAAATACCCGAAAAACTTTCCTATATATATTATTTTTTCCCCCTCCAAAAGGTCATCCTTTAACAGACTATTCTGTCACGTAGACGTCATTTTTTGAAAATTTCATTTTCTATCCCCCAGTATTGCGTATATGCGGTAGGTATACACATGTATACGTGCATAATATATATGTATATATACGTTCGAATGAACGTGTACAAAAAGCACCTCCATATTATGTGTAATTTTCCATTTACGTAATATCGTAATTTATCGATGGCATTAATTTTCATTTATGGCCCAACATTATTATCAAATTCCAACGAATTTGTGTTGCAGAAATAGTGGCGATTATACCTCGTGTCCGTACAATCGAATTGATTTTCAAAGCAAAAATAATCATCATACTGGCTTGTGTCGACTTTCGTAGACCTATTATAATAATAACAACAACCGAATAATACCTAATACAATTATTCTACAATCTATACCTATACTTCAATTGATGAACGTCATTATGCTACGATGTCTAACATTATTGAATAAGTATACTATAGGCTATAATGCTTCTAATCGATTTTTATTACAGAAGAAAAAAAAAAAGGAAGGAATAATACATATAAATCCCAAGTCTAAGGTTTCCATAGTTGAGAAGTCAATTAGTCGTAGGCATGGGTCATTGCTGACAGAAGTTTGCAGGTTTCTATACAAACATACACGCACGCATTTTTTTTTTTTTTTTAGGGAGGCTATCGTTGAAGCGTGAAAATCGCTGGCCAATTCTATACCGTAGCGTTGGTACCAATGAAAATTGCAGCAACTGGAGTTCGTGTCCATTGTGACAAGATATTGGTGTGTCCAGTTTTCCAATTTATTATATTGTACGATTGCGCTGACGTTTGTCTCAAGGTTAGAACAGAGTAACGAAGTTGAGTACCGTGGCCTAATCTATAGATGAAAATAAGAAAATGTTCAGTTGGCATTATTTTCGTCTTCTTGAATTTCCGTACTCACAACTGGAGAATTATTTACCCACAGCTAATGCGTATAATGCCACGGTCGCACTCAATGTGGTGGAGGTGGATGGTTGACTGCCTCCATTTTCGATCGACGTTCAATAAAATGTATTTTTAAATACCTACAGTATTAATTTATTATAATTATTTAAATAATATTTTGTGGCTCATCACGTAGGAAAATTTGGGTTTTGTCTTCTCTCCGGTGATAAAAAAAATTGTGATGATATTCTTGAAATTTTTAGCCTTTTATATTATGCTACGGTAGCATAATTTATATTTAGTATAAAGATGGGCCCAGCTCAAGAATACAGTTAAACTGATGCTGAATTTGAGACAGCCGTACCATTCATGTTATAAATCTCAAGAATACTATCGCTGATCTTGGCGTTGCACTTTTTGCTGAAATATAAGATCAACACCATAATTGAAAAATACGAACCCAATTTTACTAACATACATTCAAAAAGTATATTTTCATACATAATATTTTTTCTAATTTTGAACATATTAATATTGATTTGTTCTCCTTCCATAGACGAGCAAAACTGGTCTAATTGTAATTTTTGCGAGAACAAGACCAGGATAAAATCTACCTATTGAAATTAGACCAAGACCAAATGTATAGTTCAAAAAATATGAACAAACTGCACAAAACTCACAATGTTTTATATTTGAATAGTTTCGAATAACTTACTTAATGTTTAATTTTTCTCTTATATTTTGGAAGGACATGAACGGTAAGTTTAATTTGTCTATCAATAATATAAGCGATAGGCGAATAATTCGGAAATAGATTTTTTTACAATAAGTAATAAATTGTACAATAATCGATTATTTTGAGATGAGTCGACTAATCGATTATTTCTAAAATTCCTCGTAAAAATTTTGAAGGTTTTTCACTGATAAGTGGTAACATCAACATGGCTCTTGACTCTCAAGTGATGGTATATCAATTGAAAAAAATCAATTATTTTGAGTCGAGTGGCCTAATCGATTAACTGATTTCTACATCTTGTTGAGACCACCAATCCTTCTCACCTCTCACTCCTGCGAACACACGATTACTTTAATATATATTTTATATTTCTGTTCGCGGCTACACTGTGTTATCATCTCCGCCGCTCACTCGTCCATCTCCGTGCACACTCGTTTATCTCACTCAAACTGTACTCATACTTAAATTATGTAACTGTTACAAAATACACTCGCTTCTTGGATGCAACTTCGTGTAATTCTTTCTTTCTCGTTACCAATTTATGTCTTCATCGGTCCTCATCCTCTATACATCTTTCACTAATCGGTTAATCGATTTCTACTCATCAATGACAATAAAATTATTGTCAAACTTTTAAAGATTTCTATAATTATTCGTATAATTTATTACATTCATATTATTAGATACAAGGTGTTGAAAATCTGTCGGTCTCGAATTTCAAAAACATCCCTCAGTAAAAGATTTTCAACGACACAAAAAATAAATTCTTTGGTTATATTTTTCTCGTTTTGGAAAAGATGGGTTGATTTCCACTCCATCCCCTTGTGTTCACCTATGAATTTGACATATATACGGCCGAATGCAAGAACAAAAATTCTCAATGGCATGCCAGTCGGAAAGTTAGATTTCTCCTAGAATAGTCAGAATTTCAAAATATGTGTATTGCGGGTTGCGTTTACTATAGATTTGAAGAATTTTGTACAATAGGTAATGAAAATTTCAAATAGCCGTAATTCGAAAACTAATGGACGGATTTAGCCCATTTTTAAATTCAATTGAGATATAATTCCAAAGTATACAAATACCAAATTTTATTTCGATCCAGAAAGGATTACGCCCTACTCTTATTGTCTACTAATTATACATTCAAATAACCACCATTTAGAAACTAATGAACGGATTTAGCCTATTTTTGAAAATTACTGAGATATGGACCTGAAGTATACACATGTTAAATGTTGCTCCGATTTGCGAAGAAATGCACCCTCCAGTTTGTTGACAAAGTTCATTATATCCCACATAATTATATCTATCTGTATCTACATCTATATTTATATCTATATTTAGATCTATACTTCTGTACTAATATATAAAGAGGAAAAATTGGAAAATTGTATGTTAAGGGTAATCTCATCATCTACCTTACCGATGTTGATGAATTTTTGTACGTATATTCTTCATGAATCTGTAAAGGTTCTAGGCTTGATTTTATTATTTTATCACTTCGGAAAACTTAAAAAAGGAAAATTGATGTAGGCTGGATTAATAGCGCTGCTTGTATATAAAGTGAACAGAGGAAAATCATAATGCAAACTTATTAGTGCTTTATTTAGTAGCCTTTTCCTGATTCTTAAATTTACATCATAGGATATGTTTTTAGAGACGCTGTATTTGATGTTAATTTTATCATTAGATTCATTCTTCGACCCTCATTGGGTCCAAAAAGGGGAAAAGTTTATATTTTCAGATTTTCAGTGAAAACTTAGCTCAGGGTTAGAGTCAAAGGTCCTAAGCATCTGTCAAGCAAAGTTGATAACACAGGCAGCTAGTATAATATATAAACGTTCGGGGGGGGGGGTGTTTTCTGTGTCTGTGGACATTGATCGGAAAAATTATATTGAAATTTTCCCAAAGTCGTGACATGCCACCCTCCAAAATAGAATGATTCTATGAAATCTATTTAATACGCAAGTGACAAACTAATTGTTAAAAATTACTTACCCATCCATAAGGACTGGTCAGATCAGTGCTTGAGTGTCGTTCTTATATTCGACACTTAGAATATCGAGAGACGTCTTATTTTCCAACAGCGTTCATCTACTTTCGCATAATACGCAATACTTAACTTAAAATCGATGAAACTAACCGAGTGAGCCTTTTTATGAAAATAGCACCTCATAGGGATATCATAAATTCATGTTTCCATCCTGGAGGAGCGGTTGTCATTCTTTATAATATCTTAGGCACCCCTAACCTACCTAACAGTTTCAGGTATATGACTTCTGATCTATAGGCGAAATGTTTCAGTTTTAGGCCCACTTTATTCGTCAGCTCTTTTTGAACATAAAAATGGTCTACAGATGACTGTCTACAGACTTACCTACGTCCTCAAAAAAAAAAAAAAAAAACTAATGATGTTGAAAGGAATTTTCTCCCTTTTCATGTCAGTAGATTTCTTAGAATATATCTATTACGAAGGGTGACATGTCATGATTTTGAGAAAATCTCATTATATAATTTTTCCAATCACGGTCCCCAGACTTTAAAAACATTCTCCTCTCAAAAATTGATGAATATTTGTCAAAAAACCAGAGAGAATAATTCTTGATGGATCGGAGCAAAATTTAGCAAATGGGCGGAATCCGCTCATTAGTTTCAAAATGGTGACTGTTTGAATTTGAATTTTTAGACAATCTGGACAAGGTGTAATTCTTCACAGATTGAGAAGAAATTTTGCGTGTGAATTCTCTGGATCTATATCTTGGTCAAGTTCAAAGATAGGCCAAATCTGCCCGTCAGTTTTCGAGTTATGGCTTTTTGATATTTTCATTATATGTGGTACAAAATTTTCATCTACCTCTACGACTGGGGTGCCATAAGGATTTTTTTTATTTTCTCCAAACAATGAAGAAATTCAAAGTATAATATTTTTCAATTTGAAAATAATATTAGAAATGTTCATCTACCCAAAATTAGATTTTTTTATGTTCAATGATTCTAAAATTTTTTCATTAAATAAATATATGCTTCCAATTATAGAGGAATAATTTATTTTTGGATTATTTTGGAGTAAATTTTTCTCTCGTGAAGTGGACTCGCTTGTTACATTCAAGAAAACGGTTGCAGTTTCCAGTATTCTGCGTAGTTTTCAATATTTTACAATTTCGTACCCGGACACTTCCATTTCATAAAAATTATCTTTTCGACGCGTAGAAATAATATATTTCTCATTCAGCACATTAATTACGAATTTCACTTCTTTTTTTTTTTTTTTTTTCATTTACCTGGCTGACCTATATGCTGCAACATTGTTTATTATTTACAAGGCAATCGAACTCGCTCATACTTTTCGACAGCTTCCTGTTCCTGTTGTAATAATTAACCACAACATTTCATTTTTGTCCGCGATGTTAAAAAATGAAAAAAAAAAAAAAAAAAAACATTGGATATCGTTCCTCAACAAATATTTTTTTCTTACGATATTATTAACATTGAAAATACTAAAATTCATTATAATTTACGACATGAATATGTACTATATCTTTCGTATTTTATGAAGTGATAATATCTGCGCCTGCTGTATACATATATGTATATGTATACAAATACAGCTAATGATATAAAAAGCATGTGTACTCGTACATAATTATATTCATCCTCAGAAATACGATTAAATTATTGACTAATTGAAATTTAGGGGAAGCAATTTGATCGTTGCATCGTTATGAGCAAAAAAAATTTGAAAAATTCAACGATAACTCAAATAAAACTGTCATTAACGTTCTTTTTTTTTGTGGTTTTTTTTTTGCAGTATATCACTATATTGGATTTTTACAATTTCATTCAATTATTCTCATTCTTTCAAACAAAAATTAGTCTATTAGTCAAACTTTTAATGTAGGTGTAGATAAATACATTTTCATGATTCACTGCCCTGAATTTTTGAAACGTTATATTTTATTCCATTATTTTTATGGGCACGATTTTATTCTGGTCTATGAAACAATTTTGACCAATAATTCTACTTTTTTACTGTATTTTTAATACCTTTTTTAGTTTATTTTTAACCGCAAACACTCGAATTTATGAAGACTACTCGTAGGTATATTCATCAATAATTGAAGATATATGAAAAAAAAAATTATTATTTTGCGATGTAATTTTCTATTCCCCCATTCACATTCCATCAGAAGGCACGGAAAAAAATAGATTTAATGATTAATTGTTTCAAAAAAAAAAAAAAAAAAAAAAAAGAGGTGAATCGTCGATAAAATAGACCACGATAAATGCTTGTAAACGCTGAAATAAGGAGATTTTGCATATTATGAATAAATCTTATTTCAACAACCACATTTCACGAAAGTATTCGAATATTATACCCACACAGGTATATAGTACGATTTCTGTTGGTTAAAATGTGGAAAAACTGAGGGGTAGTTTTCAAGTTAATTTTAATTTTACGTATCAGCAAGAAATAGTCGATAATTCGAGATTTATCGTCGACTTTTTTCCATAAAAATTGGTGAAAATGCAACGCCCAAGAATCCAAAGAGTATTTTAAGGCACCAAGTTTCGAGGGCGAAAAATAGATAAATTGTTTTATAGAACGTGAAATATTCGATTTTTCATAAGTACCTAACTCATACCATAATAATATATTGGCTTTTTTTTTAATAAAGTTAAAGAAATAAACAGGTGATTTTTTTTTTTTTTTTTTTGACAATGGTCAAAGAATTATACTTATTCTAAAACTGTGACCAGAAATTTTTTTTTGTCAGGGTTATGGTACAGTTTTTTTAAGTGTAAAGATTCCAGCGTGCTCAACTAACTTACACAGCAGATCAGAAATTGTGATGAACATAATTAATGTTGATTTTATAGTTTACTTTTTGCAAGATCCTAATTATATGTGCAAATCCAAGACCAACTATTGCATAAGATCAAGACAAATACCTAGACCAATGATGACGAAGGTACAGCCCACAATTTTTGGAATTACCATGTTTAATTTACTGTACTTACGCCCATTGAAACTTCTATCGAAGTATGGCGTACAACTATGGGAGTGTGTTGTCTCCCATCAAAGTCTTTAAAATTACTGCAGTTCGGCCAACTTCGATATAAATAAAAATAAAATCCACGTGACAAATGACGTCAATGGTTCACATTGCCTTTATCTTATTAATTTAATTTTAGCTCAATCTCCGAAAAGTTTCTCTTTATTCATCCTGATCTAGGCCAGGATGAAGAAATTGATGCAAGACCAACGTCAAGACCAATACTCCTCTGGTCTTTTTGCAGTAGTCGCCTTTAAATTCACACTCGTTGATGAACTGCCTACTTTCTGCATTTGTTACATAATGTACAGTCATCGCCGATGTTGGCGAGGAATATGTTCGAGAATTTCCTCGCAAAAGTTGAACTCACAATGTTGAATCTATTGAGCAATGCATTTAGGGAGCATACGTACTGAAGTTGGGATAAAATGGTATACTCTTTTATTGAGTTTTTCTCACGCGTTTAAAATTGAATAATACTTAATAAAGTATAAAACATGCTCGGCAACTGTTGCCAGTGTGAAGGTCAAAGTTATTTAAACCCACTTACGTATCAAAAGTGACTTACGAATTACTTACCTTAACATAGTTATATCTATGCGTGTTTCTCTACAGATATAATTTATGATGGAAAAAATGTAAGAATAAAATTCTGAAACCATCTCTTACTGGCTTTAAAATTTGAGGAGGTTTTTGGAAACTGTACTTTTAAATGTTAAAAGCATGTTTTCTCATTTTTGAATTTGAAGCACCATCTAGTAGCAGAAGGCAATTACTAACAAACCTACTTTACCTCAATTCGCTGTTTACTTTCATTCTGGGTCTATATGTGATCAAAGTTGATGTAAACATAAAATGTGTATTCTTATTGGACAAAATAGGTGTATCGAATAAGGTATGCCAATTTAACGTTAACTCGTTGGGTTAAATTTTACTTCCCACATATCCTAAGTCTAATTTATAAACATTATCGTGTCAATAAAAATGACTTTTTATATTCGTGTTATTGCTATTATGGCCTAAATACACGATTTTTCAACTTCATCCGCTAATACTCCTTGTATTTTTCCCTTATAAGGGGAACTTTTTGGCCATGACACATACTATGTCAGATAGAGAAATACTTTAGCTACAGTAAGAATCATTCGCATAGGTACATTTACCTTGTATATCTAATGGCCAAAAGATGTCTCAATAGTATCTAGATTGGACAACTTTTAGGGCTACACCATACGAAGGAATACGAGTAAAAATATTCCTTTCTAGTTTAGAATTTAGAGTTTAATTGTCTACTATCTATTGTAGACCTTAACTTTTGTAGAGACTCAAATATAAAACACGATTAATATTTTCAACACTACTTTATATTTACACATTTAACAAATTGGGATTAATTCAAATAATATTTTAGAACATTTAGTTAACTTATGATTAACTGATTTTGAGCTGAGCTGACCTAAGTGAACATAATTTATCAGAGTTTATATATCAGTCCAGGGTACATGGTGTATGTGACTGAATGTGGTGAATAGACTATGTGAGGTGGAAATTTGTTGAATTAGAGATTTTTTAATTAATCATAATATTTAGGAACAGGTATATTTGGTTTCTGTTTATGGAGACAGTGTTTCAATGTTTATCACATTTTAGATGGGAATAATTTAGGAAATAATTTAGATTGTTTACAAAAATAAGAATAGGATGTTTAGATAAAATTTGAATACCTGAATTTCTGGTGTTGAGACACTGTGAACGAATATTGTTCGTATTATTTACAAAATATACGAAAATATACGTTATAGTATACACGCTCTATACTACGTTTTTTGCCATTTTTCTCAAAATGAAAATTTTTCAGTTAGGTCGGTTTGGAAGTATTTTCCTACGTATGGCCCCATTTGTGTAACTCAAATCTGCAAATACTGAAACCTCCTATGTTAGGGGATGACTGTATTATTACGTACTTTTGGCTGCCAATATTATGATAGCTGAAAATTGTTTCACCTAAAACCTCAATTCTAGACCAGAGGGATTATTCCACTCTTCTAGGGCTAGGTGCAGAGTTGAAGTTAGCTTGAAGAACGCCAGTTTGGTGGAATGTCCCCACCTGATTCGTAACAAAATTTTCAAGTGCAGTACTTTTTTGCCATAAATAATATGTCTGTAAACTTTTAGGTGTTGATTTCTGTAGTTTTGTACCCAAAGTCTTTAAAATTACTATGGGTTGGCCAACTTCGATTTAAAAAAAAATACAACTTTCTTGAAAAAATTCTCTGTTGGTTATTGGTTCCACTAATTTAGATCGGACTATATTTAGACAAATTTTCGTTCCATCCGAGATTAACAAGGTCTTAATGCGTCCAACATTTCACCGTTATTAGCCAATTCTAATTTATGAAACCACGACCTGAAAAAACAGATGGCTGACTTCGATTCTGTACTAGTTGCACTTTTGCAACAAATGTTAATGGGAACACATATTTTTTTCGAAGTTTTATCTGATGTTTTTACTTAGCGCGATTGTTCACAATATCTTTCTAATTAATAATTTAGGCTGTAGCACACAACATATATTTCACGATATGTCCAACACAAATGATTCAGTTTCTCACCCTGTCAACCTACAAAAGGTGTTAACGTTGCATCTCCTATTGGAGGCTCGAGATTTTACCACGAAAACGCGAGAGAAGGAAACATATTTTTCTGCCTATACAAAATATTTCTGCCATTCATCTCCGGCATATCGGAAATGATTCGTTTGCTCCGCTCAAAAATTCCATTTTCCATACCATAAGTCTACTGGCTATAGGTACCTGATGCAATTTTAATTTGCAATAAATGCAGTATAATCACAGAACGAAAGTACCGGTAAAGTGTCGTACAAATTACGCCATCGCGTAAAATTTAATAACCGCTAAAAACTACCGCAAGAAAAACAATAACATAAACCACAAAAAAAAAAAAAATTGATAAGCGTCACAAAATTTAAATAATCGATTTTAAGTAGGTAGGTACCTCGATAAGTATATACACAGAAGTATTCGCGAAACAAACTGGAAATAAACGGTTTATTTCGAACAACTTTTTTTTTTTCCATAGGTACGTACGTATATTTTACACTATGTCAAATAAATAAACCAATTTCATGGTGTCCTTACACGGCCATCGATCGAAATTGAAGGCTACATAATGAAAATGCTGAAAAAACAACAAAAATTGTCAACCGATAATTACGGATAAAGTTATACGAGAACTTTCACAGCAAAAAAATATAATAACGATTGAATGGGTGCAGGAAGTCTCGGAGAGAAAGGAAGTTGATTTCTGGACACGAAACTTATTGATGACTTTTTCGTGTGATTTTTATGGTATTAAAAAACCGAAATTCGTGTCACGATTTGACAGTATATGCGACGTAGTTATAAAAAAAAAAGGTTGCGTATTTTGATTTTTCGTTTTTCCATTTTTTTATTTTTCTTTAATGGAATCTGTCCTAGAAGGACGAATGATAGTTTACTACAGGTAGGTATATACGTATATGTAGGGATGTGGAAAAAATTATATGTTATAAGGGAAATAAAATTCGTGAAATTGGCATTTTCTCATATTTTGCGCATCGGTAATATACGAGGTGTTTGATTTTCGAAAAATCTAGCCAATAAGTTCTGGGCTTCAGTTTTGGTGAGATTCGAAAGAAGTGCGACGTTTTCCGTAACCTTTCCAATATTTCAGCTGTAAAAGTAAAAAAAAAAAAAATGGAAGTTAAGGCGAAGACGGAATAGTAAAAGCGAATAATTTAAAGGTGAAGTGAAAATCTTGGTGTTGTTTTCTCCGAATACACAAACGATAAAATTAAATAAAATTATTACTTTTACCATATTGCTTGCCCGTTATGATGGGTTGTAAAAAACTGGTATCATTTTAAAGAAAATATTTTGTTATTTATTTTCTTTAAAATGAGAAATATATAAAACGTAGGTAGACTGTTTGATTCCAGTTTAAAGTTATGATTGATTTTGACGACCAATTTTCTGGAAAACATTTGAAATTTTTTTAAAGACCATCTCTTGAATTTTCTTACAATGAAACGTTTCTCGTTGGATAGCCTAATAGAATAGTGGGGTAAATACCCTTTAGCAAAAACAATTTTTCAGTGATTTATTTAGTCAAATCATTTGATTATCAATAAATATTGTTGTATGAAGTTTTGTTAATAAATTGGAATTTTTTGTTTCTTTCCTGCTTCATTTTGGTAGTTGTACCCATTTTGCCAGGTTTATAGATTTAGCTCTGTTTGATAGGACTACACCAACTTACACCAACCTACACCAGGAGGGCGATTCCACAAATGTAGGAATGTTATATGACTTTGTGCTAAGTTTTACTTGAATATTTGTGGAATATCCCTACCGGTGTAGGTTGGTGTAAGTTAGTGTAATCCTATCGAACAGAGCTAATGTTTAGTAACATTGGTTTGTATTATGCGATAGAAGCCTACCATAACTCAATAAAAAGACAAAACTATCAAAAATAGACCACTTTAACAAATCAGTCTTTCAATAAACTGACTTAGCTGAACTGTGGGGTATGTGACTCTCGATAGACAGAATCATACCCAAAATACACAGACAATGAATCTTGCAACACAATTAATTAGAAGACTGAGGTTGCAAATCTCCAACTAAATCTGGTGATTGCATAAAATTGTATTCTAAACCTGCACAGTTGGCCACATTTTCGTTTTACCGCTTCATACTCTACATTTTAAATTAATATAATATGCCAAAAGACTATGCATCCGAGGAAGTGCTCATAATAAAGAAATAAATTTATTTGATTGAGGTTTTGTCCGAGGTGACCCATTTTCAGTGGAAAATCAACATATGACTGTATAAAGAAACATCTTTTATTACGATGAAAAAAAGGTAACAAAAAGTATGAAAAAGTGTTTCTGTTTCCTTATCGAAGAACAAATGCTGGTTGATTGGAGTGGCAAGAAAAAAGTTTACATCATGATCGTAAAATTGCTGCTCAATCAGAAAATTACAAGAGTAGTTGATAAACATGTTTTTGCAACTCCTGTTCGTAAACATCATTTTTATACGCACCTTGATGATGTATAAACCAGGTGATTTTAGAACCATTTAGAACTGATATAAATAAAGTACTTACTTTATACATCATAGTCTTTATTTTATACATTGTCTTGGGCACATGCGTCACTTTATACACTGGTCTTTAAAAGTACATAGAACGTTATCATTTTTTTTAATTATTATTTTTTTATTTTTTTTATAAAAGTTTTCTGCTATAGAGATTTAAACAATTAACCTTTCAGTTAACACCCTGTAACCACCATGCCCAAAGTCTCGCTGAATTAAAGGTGATGGTTTGCGCTTATATGTTTGCTAACTGATAAAATATTTATTTAACTCAATTTTTTTTATTTTTCAGGGGGAGGGAGTGTTGCAAAAAACAGTATATGACATGCGTGTGTATATATAGTAGGTGATTGATACTTGTGTGATTTGCATCACTCACCTTTGGCTTGTACTGAAAAAATCACCCTTGAATCAAAATCACCAATTTTATACACTTAAATATCAAAATAATTATTTCTAAAGAGATGGCACTGAGGTGCATGCAAAAAAGGTGATACAATCACTACCCGGGAGGCAATAAAACAGTAGTGTAGAGAGAATGAAAAGTTATAATCATCTAATATATTAATTGAGGGGGAGATAAAATGTTCGTTATAAGTAAACCTAGTGCATGTTGTTAGGAGACGTTGTTCGCAGGTAACTTTATGGCTCCTTGTTGGTTACGCGCATGAGCCTGAACTTGTCTTCTTTCCATATAGTTTGTTATAAAACATGAAATTTAAATCCCACGTGATAATTATAAGCGTGTATGAATCGGTCGTTAAATACACAAGAATTGAAAGGAATTTGTCGACGAATTCATGTCTATAAAAACACAAGAATCAAGGGGAATTCAGGTATATTTAACGGCCTTAATTCGTCATCAAATTAATGCCGATAAATGCAAACAAATCGAATAAAATTCAACGACAAATTCTATTCGATTTGTGTGCATTTAATAACATTGATTTGTCCATGAATTAAGGCTCTTAAATGCACACGAATTCTCTTCAATTTGTTTGAGTTTAATAACATTAATTCATTGACGAATTAAGGGCGTTAAATGCACACGAATTAATGCCAACAAATGCAAACAAATCAAAGAGAATTCATCGACAAATTCCCTTCGATTGATCAAAATATCAAAAAATAAACTAACCAATATTATGGAAAGAAGACAAGTTCAGGCATGCGCACAACCAACAAGGAGCCATAAAGTTACCTGCAAACAACGTCTCCTATGTAGTTGGCCTAACCGAGGCACTCCGGGCAAATTTACCATTAGGGGGAAAAATTTACTTAAATTTATTTTATTTTTTTTTTAATGAAATTCGCCCTTGAGTGCGTAAAAATTAATTTGAGCATATTTATTTTATTTTTTTATTGTTTATGATCGGCCATACCTGCCAACTATTTACATAAATTAGCCCTATTCGTATAAGTGAAAATGCATTTAAAAATTTGCAATTATTACAAACACTTTTGACATATTCGCATTCTCATAGGGCACAATATAGTCGTCTAATGATTGCAGACTTACATTGTTTACGTCTGGTGGACCGACGTTTTCAAACACAAACAGCTCAACCACAAATGAGATGAATTTCCTTTAAATGGTTGTCAAAGCAGATCCACATTAATATGACGGAACGATTATAATGTTATTAGTGTTCACTGGATGGAAATAGTACGTATAATGTCTGTCGGTAGTCGATAATTAAATTTAGTAAAGGGTGAAACTTTCAGACAACTTATTGGTATTTTTTTAAACCCTTTTCTTCCCACCATCTCATTAATCGTTTATTAAATTCGTCATTGTTGATTATTGCGTCACGAAGAAGAAGACGACGTTACAATAAAATTCATCAACAATAATTACGTTAAAGAAAAAAAGGTACGATTAAAATAGGAAATGCATGCGTGCGTAACGAGTATTCAAAAAATATTAATTCTTGTCCGGTAATTAACCTAAATTTAATATATCTACCTACAAGATTTTTATGAGCTTATTTTCAATGATTTTCGGAAAAGTCGCATGGTCCACCTTCTGCATAAAAAAAAAATTGTTGCTACGTATGTATGTAGGTATAGGCTATAGATATATTTATATGTATATACATATATATTTTTTTTACCATATTAATCGGATATAACATCATTTATCTGGTTTATAATTAGGTTCTAGTGAAATTTATTTTGGATTAGTACCGGTTAAACTTGGCCTGGAAAAAAGTCGTATCGTTTACAGGGTGTTTAATCGTTTCGGTCGATATTGCATTGTTGTTAATTATTTTGTTCTCCATTTCCGAGTTTTCATGTTTGCTGAATAAGTTTGTACGGATTGATGTACTACGTAAATTTTCACGTACCGTTTCATACATGATCATGGCTGTTAAAGGTCTTGACAGCGACATGAGAAAAGAAAACGATTTGTACCATTTTTTCATTTTCATCTCTTTTTACACAGTTTGCTCGCAAAGGAGTGTTAAAATTGACCTCAGAAAAAGATTAAGGGTGTGGTTGATGAAAATTATCTGTTTCATGTCAAAAGAAAACAATTTGTACGATTTTCCCATTTTCACCTAATGTTCTTGTTATGTATATCTACTCGTCTATGTATGTGTGTATTTAGGTAATTATGCATTGTGGAATACCTTGTTGTGGGAGATATTCTCACCAGAAGGAAATTCTACAGAATTTAAGCATGTTCAGCCACTTCGTACATAAGTACGGGTAAGCCAGAACCAGACCAAACACTGGCGATTTTAGAGCTGATTTGGGTGGTTTACATACGGCTTATTTACACGCACACAAACATACGTATGTAAGAGAATACGTACGTTGATGAGAACAGCCAGGTTGCATCATCCCCTATCAAGATAAGAGATGGCTGGCTGGTTCATGTACGAATTGTGACATCATCTTATTGTGTCACGATTTGGTACTCGTACATTACCTGCAAGTATATGCAGGTAATTACGATCGAACGTAATTTGTGTAATTAATGTCACAAGGACAATTATTTGCCTGCCCTTTGAGGCGGCGACTGTCGTCAAGGGGTCCAAGCCCCTTTTCCTCATACCGGTGAGTCCCCACATGCATATTACTATAATAATTAACATAAAAGCCATTAATTTGTTTGCACAAATTATTTCACAAAATTATTTTCTAATATTATTTCACCAATTATTCTCTTATATTAGATTTACATGTGCCACTTCCCATACAGCCACACATAGACAAGAAAAAAAAATCTTTGTTGCTTCCTCCGAAATAACAAATTATACAGTGTTACCTATAGGTATGCCAGAAAAAATCCAGAATGGCATATGCCAAAGTGCCGCAGAGCCACGCATTAGGGATTGTACTAATCATATAATTTTATATATCTATATTACATGTGTGGGGACTCACTGGTATGAGGTATAGGGGCTCGGAGCCTCAACGACATTTGCCATTGCAAGGCGGGCTTATGTTAGTCTTCATGATGTTAAACAAATTGCACAATGTATGTTCGATTGTACATTACTTGCAAGTACATGCAAGTAATGTAAAAGTACCAAATTGTGACTAATCTCAACAATGAGATTATGTCACAATCCGTATGTGGACTGCCTCATCATCTCTTATCACTATAAGAGATGACGCAACTGGGCTGCTCACACAAACATACGTATTTGCTACATACGTGTGTCAATGTGCGTGTAAATAAGCCAGTAAATTTGAATCAGATTTAGAAAAAGAAAAAATTAGGAAATGAAAATTCTACTTTCAGAATGCAATCAAAATTTTCTAAAAAAATATTCCTTTATATTCACGGATATAATATTTGGGCTTTTCACCCCCTTGGAGCTGCAATTATATTATTCGACTGCACTTACAATATTAGTTTTATTTCACAAGATTTATGTCGTGTTTCTTTAATTAGCCTATAACAAGAACAAACAAACCTAGGTGTTTATATATTACCTAATTTATCCCCTTCCCTTGGATATGCAGTACCTAATACATTTCCTGAATTTTCTCCAAGTTTTTATGAAAACAAATATAGGTTTTCAATCTTAAGGAACTCAGCCAGTCAGGCCTGTAACCAGAGTGAAATTTCAGGGCAGGAAAACATCACATTAGGGAGGGCAAGATTTGTTTTTTTCAGATAAAATATTATATTACTAGGGCTGTAGAGCGGAAATTTTGGTTTGTGGAGAAAAAATTATGAGCTTTTCAAAAAATTGAAAATCATGTTAGTGTTCAATGCGGTATCCTTAATTTATCAGTATGGGAAGTTTAATATTATTAAAGATAGAGATGTAAATTTTGCGTGTGGAGTGAATGAAAAATTTTCTTTATGGATTTTTCAGTATATTTTACAAGAAAGTCTACTTAGTTTTTTATATATCTTTTAAATTCCGAGCTCATTGAGAATCTCCTCCCCTCTCTTATCAAGAATGCATTTTACCTAAGTATATGTCTTGCGGGAACTCTATTTGTATGAGGTAAAGAAGCTTGCACCCTTTGATGACAGTTGCCGCCAGAAGGCAGGTTTATTGTATTAATCTCTACGATGTTGAACAAATAAACACACTTATGTTTGTATGTTCTTACCTATATGCACATACATGTAAGATACAATGTTTGGGTAGTGACAAATTGCCTGATAACAATCTCAATGATGTCATAGCCTTGTACCAAAGGTGCAGTGTCATTTCTTATCATTATACAAAATAGGAAATGACGTAATTAGATTAATTTCATATTTATATGTACATATGTATGTCTGTGTGCGTGTGTCAATTTCCCTATATAAACTCACAAAACTGGCTACAAAATTTCCAGTGTTTGTCTAGGATTTGGCTCTCCCATACATTTGTATATGATGTAGCAGAACACGCAAAGCTGTTGATAGCCTTCTTATGTGAATACTTCTTCACAATAAGGTATTTCACATGTTTTATTACCTACAATTTAATATTATGTACAGGTATAGTAGGTGGGAGGAGAAAAGAGCGATATCAACAAAAAAAACTTTAAAATAATTGAAAATCACATTTTCATTTCAGGTTGATACAATTCTGAATACCAAATAAGATTAATAAAAATATGTTGAATCAAACAATCAGTGTTAACAGTTTGCAAACAAAAAATTCCGTATTGAATAGTCATAAAAGAGAAAAATTTTTAAAACCGGGTAGGCTGGAGCTTGGAGGGCAAAATGTATCAAATTTTTGCTTTTTCATGTGGGAAAGAGTGAGAGCTGTTGTTGAAGGAGCGTTTCTTTCTTGGGCCCCTAGTTACGGGCCTGCATCCAGTATATTGAAAGTCACATCGAATTGGAGTTTTATAAACATATGATTTAGCCTCCAGAAGAAAATTTCAAATAAAATTTCGCTTTAATTTTTACACGGTCTTGCAAATTATTCATTGTGAAAAAACAGTTCATATATCATATTGAGGAGCATTTCGGCTTCGTTTAATAAGCTTTGATGGTGAGCTAAGAACGAAGAAAATATTACTATGCATATTATTTGTTTACCTGTATCTCCTTACCAATCTACTTCTTATTCGAAAAAATTTTCTAATTGTTTCCCCGTTCACTACGCTGACCACTCATAAGGAAATAATTTTCGTAATGAATGGTGTACTTACGCTTTCATGTTTTTCAAAAAAATAGTTCAATGACTGCCAGTCTTGTACCCTTTGCCTATTTATTTTCCAAGGTACTTACCTGCTAATTTGCGTGCGTCGATATTTTTGTACCATTGACACAGAAAAACTCATTACATAGTGTAACAGAAGGATAATTACCACTTACGTCAACTATACGATTACTTTGACTTTTTTTAATGCTTCATGGATACCATTTGAAGGATTTTTCTTTCGCAGAAAGTGCAAATATCCAATCCGTGAGAAAAAACAATAGCGCTCAAAACAATTTGGTAAAAAATAATAAAAAAAAAAATGAAAATGTCCATATACTTGAAGCTAATAAAATAAACGTATACTTGAAACAAATGGCTTCTATATTCGAAAATATTTCAACAATTTGGAATAATGAAACTAAAATTAATGGGTATTTACATAATATTCATTTTAATTACTACGAATCGATATTTTCTTTCTGAACGAGTGCACTCCCCCCGTTGAAGCCTTTTACACTCTCTCTTTACACGTACCTATTAATTTTACCTAAACTATTATTTTTTATTTTAATTTGCAACAATGGGTTACTTTTTTAAGATCTGTTTTTCACAAAATTCAAAAGCTATGAATTATTTTGAAAAAAAAAACCCATTCAAAGGCCTATCGGCCTATTTCTTGTTTACCAGGCTATTATACCTAACTTTTTTAGTTTAGTCGTAATTTTAATCTTTTTTTTTTTTTTGGGGGGGGGGCTGAAGGACATATGGGAATCAAATATAACCCCTCCCTAGCCACAATTTATATGTATTTGTACAATTTTTCCAACGGTGTTACAGAAAACAATTTAAATTAATATTCAGCGATGGTAGAATGTAGAAGAAGTGTAATAGTTTGGTACTTTTTGAACGGATCGTTGCATTACCTTTTTTGTATGAGGTATTAATTCGAGTTTATTCGAGTAGAACATTAAATGTTACGAATATTTCTATTTCGAGGCAGTTTGTTCGGTAAAAGGTGACTGAAATATTTTACGACTGGACAGTAAAAACAAACTGAATTCTGTGGGTCGCCAACATTAATGGCTGACAAAAACAACAACAAAAATAACGAAATTTATAATTGTAATAGCAGAAGAATTCGATTTTCGCTGCGAATATACGTGTTTTTTTATTGCATTCGTCCGTTGAATTTCTGTTCATAATTTAAAAAATTTTCTTTCTCGGACTCTCATGGTATGACCTACGGGTATTTGCAAATCAAATTTAAGCCATTCCGAAAAGAAGGTTGAAATACTGCGTATGAGTGTTATTTGTGAATAACTATAACACCAAAATACGAGTTAACGATCCATAGTTCCGAAAGAGAGTATCTAAATTGAATCATCCGTTAATTAAATTTTGTAGTCTCGAAATTTTCAACGTCTAATATAGGTATACAACCGATATGTTCAGGTTTAAGTATGCGATAGTAGGTAATTTTTCTGGCTTTCAACATTGGTTCTTTTTAATTGGGAACACATTTTTATTTTCACTACAGGGGTAAAAACGAAAGTGTGAAGGTGGCTGACATGGTGCAAACCGAGGTGCGAATTTCGGTGCGGAGAGAAGAAAGAGAGACGAAAAAATTTACACGATTTGCATTTCTTGCATAGTCGAGGATACACTGGAAATGATTTTTGTATTTAGGCTGATTTGCATTTTTTAAAATAAACATTACCCCCACTTTAAAGTATTTCGTAATTACGATTTTTTTGTGAAATTTGTTTTCACTTTTTGTTAGGCTTACTAACCTACGTGATGAGGGCTTAAAAATGGATTACCTTGTTTCTCCATTTGTAGGTACTAGGTACCTAGAAGCCTATTTTGAAAACCACTTGGATTTGGTGTATTTTTATTCAATTTCGAATATGTAGATACCTATGAAATTTTTTTGCGGGGTTTCTGACATTTTTATCAATTTTTGTTGCTAACTTTGTACTTTTCACTTTTTATTGCAAACTATGTTTTCACTTTTCGTTCCATATGACTTCATATTTTTGCTACGTACCTCAGGTTAAACATTTCCAATGTTAAAAATGTGTCTGTGACTCTGTGTTAGTAGGTGTGTGGTTGTGTGCACGCCCATGGTGTGAGAGAATCTTTCATTTTCAAATTTTATTATGTAATACTCCAATATACCATTGAACATGTTTTTTGAGGCATTGAATTCTAATTTAATGTTAATTTTATCATTAAATCCATTCTTAAACCTTAATTAGGCTAAAAGAAGGGGAGAATTTTTTATTTTCAGATTTTATTATGTAATATATCAGTGAATACTTCGCTCAGGGTTAGGTTTAAAGATCCAAGGCATCTGTCAAGCAAATCTGAAGCTACGAGCAGCTAGTACCTATATATATATAATATAATTGTAGTATATAAAATCCAATTTCTTGCTACTACAGTATAGGTTGCAATTTTCATCTGTCATGAAATTTGAAACGAAATATAGTACTAGCCAACAACCTGACACATTAATTTTGTTGTGGATCGGTTGTATGGTACTTCTAGTATTGCTATGTTTACTTTTGTTTTAATTATAAAATTTTTAATTTTTAACCATCAACTGCAAAATTCAAAATAACTATTTATTATAATTTATCATAAATTTCTATTAATTTTGGTGCGGATCGATTTTAGGGTACTTCTGGTAACACGGTTTTTATTTTTATTTTAGCTATAAAAAGCCTAATTTTGGACCAATAGGAATTATGTAATTCAGAACAAATATTTATTATGAACCATTCTAACACGTTACTGATTTTGGTGAGGATCAGTTCAACAGTATTTACAATGTCGCTATTTTGGATATTATTTTGCCTATAAAATGTTTGATTTTGAACAAATAACCAAAAAATTTGTAAAATATATCAACTATAATTTATTGCAACATACTAGCAATTTTGGTATGGATGGATGAAAAGTTATTTCCAAAAGTTAATTTTTGTTTAAATTTCGAAGGAGATGATTATTTTTAATTGTGTAATTTTACATTAACAGTTACAAAATTTAATAATAACTTTTTAGTGACCAATTTTATAATTTTCAGAAATCTACTTTTTCTAACGGAGGTGGTGTTGCGTTTGACAGCTATTAAAATGTGTTCCACATTAAATGTTTTGCTCCACCTCGGCTGGTATTGAAGGGGCTTTTTTTTTTTTTTTTTTTTTTTTTTTTTATTGGGTTTTATCAGGCAAATATGTATGCAAAAATATTCAACTTTTCTTACTACCTATCTATCAAAATGTTATTCGTTTAGATTTGATATCGTGAATAATCCAATAAGTGAAATTTAATAAAAAAATTGTTACCAAAAACAGGAAACCGGGTAAAAAAAAAGGTTTTTTCATTTAAGGGTACCTGCATACTTACTAAATTATTCAATTTCAGCTAGCATGGTGGAGCACGCTACATGATGTACCTATATTACTTACTTGCACTCGAAGAGTTTTTTTTTGGAATGGCGGGGAGGTGAAGGGATTGATTTGCTGATGTATCAATAGGAGTTAGAATATACTTGACACGAACAGCATATTGTGAGTACGTGACAACAATTTTTAAATGGATTTTTATTTTTTTATTTATTTTTCCAGGATAAATACGTACCTACATAGGTCTACCTACTATTGTATACATTGACATTATTGAAAGAGTGAGTATAAATATTCAAATTTTAGGCTATTATACTGTGTTGAAAAAATGTGAAAGTATAAGCGAATTTAAAACGTTTGTTTACAACACATGGAAACCACTTCAGAATCAATTACCTTTTTCACACGTGTTACATACACTACTGTTGGCAAAACCCACCTAAACAAATTGCATCAAGAGGGGAAATAGAGTTAAAGTAAAAATGAATGTTCGCAATACTCACCCCAAAAACAAACGTTTTCATGCGTATTAACTATACGTGAAGTAGGAGATTTTTACCCCAATTTCGAAAAATGAAATTTCGCGCATGCACAGCTTGATACATGCTAAGATTATTAAATCACTACTTTGGCTGCGCATGCGCAATATGTCTTATCGAACATTATGATACACATCTGGATTTTGCGAAAAACTGTCTTCAATTGATCAAAGAACATAAAATTTCATCTTTGAAACAAACCTCTCTTATTTCATTTACTGGTAATTCCTCAGCTTCTGTTTAAGCTAGAGAGCTGAGGTTAGTGTTGCTAGAAAAAGGATAAAATTTGCAAAATTTACACATAATTTTTCAACTATCTTCATCTGTTTGAAAATAAACAAACAAAAAAACGGTAATTAATATAAAATTGGCCGGTTTTTGGCATCTACAAACCTCTCCTCAAACATCTTAGCACATGGTCTCTGGTAGAAGCTAAACGAGAATTACAATCATCAAATTTGCGTAAGCATAATTCCTACAATTGTAACTCACATTTGTGTGTGTTACATGATGTGTAGGTGTGTGGTTGTGTGCGTGGGCAATGCGCACGCCTACAACCACGCTATTAATTTTTATTTTTACACCTTTGTCCTTTATGAGTATAGTGATAGAAAACTCGAATTTTTTTATCTGATATGAAACCGAAATTGATCAAAATGATCCCTGATGTGGAAATTGAGACCTTTGTAACAAAACTTGTTTTCTGTTATGAGTTGTTAGAGCTGCCTTTGGTATGGGAAAAAGTTGCTACTTTTTAAGTTTTATAGGCCCCCAGAGGGCTATTCTAGTACTAAAATTGAATTAATTCGTTCTATCTAAATTAACTGTAATTTGGAACATCCTAAGGGGATGTTTCCAGTCGTTAATTCATTAAATGTGATATAAGTTACATTTATTTAGCTGCACTATATACACAGTAGTCTATGTCTAATTTTTTGTATTTTGGTTTTCGGCTTAGTGTGAAACAAAGTTATTTATCCATAAACTAGAAATACAAGGTTAGTGTAAAACGTTAGTCTTGTACGAATGTCGACAAATTGAAGGGATAAAATGAAGATTTTTAAGCTAGGAAAGATAACGTACGTTATTTTCGAGAAGAATTTCGAGAACGGAAGTTGAAGTTCTGAGAGAAATTGTTTTGGCCACTAATATCGATGTAAAGGTGTCTTGTGAAATTAACACTTGTGAGTACTCAAAAAGATAAGCATTGATTCAGATCTCCAGTGCTTCGAGTCTACTGATAACTTCCACTGTAAAAAAAAAAAAATATTCGGAAGAATATCATAAATTACATTGCTGAACAACAATTTCAAACTGAATCTCACCTCTAGCATGGGCAATGATATCTGAAAATTTTTTAGTAAATCTACCATTTTAATGTAATTTATAATATGTTCGTAAAAATTTATGCGAAAAAACTGGCCAGGCTCAATTATTTTCCATATATTGTGCTACAACAGTCTTTTATAAATTCATTTTACTTTGTATGAGGACTTATCAAATGAAAATTAATTTTAATGACACAGACGGTCTGCAGAAATTTTCAAGCCGCAGTAAAAATTTTTCACATAGCCTACTGCATACAATGTATTTATAGGACTATAGATAATAGAAATAATATTGTTTTATTCATTCATTAATTGACGTTGTTGAGCGAAACAGTTGAAAGGCAGTAAAAAAATTGTCAGTTAGGGTGTATTAACCTTTAATTTAATTTTTTTTTTTTTTGAAATCTTCTTCTTGTTAAATTGCCGAAGAATTTACGAGTGTAATCAATACCGAAGCGGGAAATGGGAGTTACTCGCGACAATAATGGAACCAACCATTGTTTCAGATTTTCAGGGTTTTTCGCCAATTCGAGGTTAAGGTTACCTGTATCCACGAGTTTTTCACCATATCAAATCTCTATATAAATATATGCTCGAAGTTTTTCAACTTTAAAGTTAAACCGATTTTGTGCGGAGCGAGTGTACAAGTTTCTTGGTTAAGAATAATAAAAGTGCAACTCCATTTGTGACATTGTTCAAGCTGACGGTATTAGTACTGTTTGGGAGTACAGCCACGAAATTTACCAGTTAATAAGAAAGAACTATGGATTCAAAATTCTTCACTGTAAGTAATATACTTTCAAAACGATTTTCGTTTAATAAAATGAAAATAAAAAAGCCAAACATCCTCAAAATACTAGTATTGGTAAAATTTAAAAAAATGATTTTTTCATACAGAATTTACTTTTTATTTTTTTTTTTAACTCCTACTTTTGCATGTGCATATTGATTTTATAAATTAATCAAAGTTTACATTATTTATAAGTACTTACTATGTATTTTGGAAACTAAAATGATGGTGGAAAACTGAGAAATTAGGACAATTTTATGTACCAGTTATGTGACTCCTCTAATTTTTTCCAAATTTGAAAGAGAATTATATGAAGCATATACATAGATTATTCTTGATAGGTATACCTACTTAATATAGATTTCAGAAGAATGCACGGAACTAATTTCAATTAGGTAGGAACATTTTTTTCATATATTTCAAAAATTTTAAAGAATTCTATATCGATGGAGTCAGAATTGATGGAGGTGAAGTGAGTAAAAGGAACTGAATATTTTACAAGAATTTGGGTAAATTACTGGTTTGATTTTAATTTTAATTTTTTTTTTTACTATTAATCTGAAATTTTAAGTAACAATTCAAAAATCAAAATCATGTACAATTTTTCTCATATAAATTACATTGTTAGATGTTTTTTATCTGAAATTTTATACAAAATTTATTAGGAACATAGGCGTATTTTGGGATTGGAGTAGAAGATTAAGCCCACCAAAATGATTTCAGCCTCTCAAGTGGAACATTGAAAAATATTAAATTTAGCACTTTTCTTCAAAATAAACATTAAAATATAAATTTTAGCAGAATTTATGATTTTTTTTTCTCTATGTCAGATTCATCTACTAATATATATTCAGAGTGTTTGTAATGAATAAAGACATAGGCACTGCGAAAATTTTTCTGGGTTTTTTTCTTTAGCACCTAAGTTTCTGCTGCATTGTTAAATTCAAATATTTATGCCAAATTAAAAACTCATAATTGAAATTAATTTTCATCTGAACAATTTACTTTGAAAACTTACCTATTTTTAGGGGCAACATTATCGCTTTTGCATACATTCGTGTAATATACCTACCGATTTTAAGGTCTTGATTTCTTTTTTGTGCTTTGTTTTCAAATTTTGAGCAACTTTTTCATTTTATTATTGATCATTTTGATCACACATTCATGCAAAATTTTATCAATACAAAATTTCAAAAAACCACACAACTCGAAAGAATACATCAACTGAATTCATATGAACTGTACGCCTCTTTTCAATCAGAATGTGAAATGCAAATATTTTGACACGTATCTAGAAAATTATGAATATTTTTCAGAATTTGGTTGGTTGTAAAATTACTCACTGAATATAACAAATTAAGTTTTGATACTTTATGTTTTTATACAGCACAGTTAGGTCCTCCAAACTGATAATCAACATTACCTAACTTAAAAAATAAAGTTAAAAATATTTGTAAAACTCGGAAGTTTCTAGTTTTCTTCAATTTGCATGTAGCTTCTTTTAGGAACGTAGATGAATCAATAGAATGTATTTAAATTTCTTTTGCCTTCTCCAATCATAACTTTATATTTTTCCAAGAGAAAAACACGAAAAACTTAAATTATTGTAAAACAAGTGCGTAAAGTAGCAATCACCTACTTCGCACAGTGTCACATACTATTTTTTGTAACAAACCCCCCCCCAAAAAAATTCACTAACGAAAAATTATTTTGAAAATTTATTTGAACAATACAAAAACGGCAAATTTTCCTTTAATTTGCGTTTTTTCATTCGTTATTTTCGAGTAGTTAGAAATGAATAAAACTTTTAATGGAATTCACGTTTAAGCAAATTTCATTTTCTTTCCAGCCATACTAACCTCAGCTTTCTATCTTAAATAGCGGCTGACGAATTATTGATTGAAAGAGAAAAGATTTCTAGATTTCAAAAACGGCTAACTTTCTATTAATTTTTGTTTTTTTCCTTCGTTTATTTTAATGCAGCTGAAGATGATTAAAAAATCACATCAGAAGTAAATTCGAGCATATTTTCTCTTATTTCCAGAAATTCCAACTCCACCTTTTTAACTTAAATAGTGACTGAGGAATTATTATGTGAATGAGGAGAGGTTTGTAGATTCCAAAAACTGACAATTTTATTTTTTTTTCGTTTGTTTATTTTCAAACAGATGAAGATAGTTAAAAAATCATACCTATGGAAATTTTGTAAATTTTATCCTCTTTCCAGCAACACTAACCTCAGCTCTCTAGCTTGAATAGAGGCATAGTAATCAGTAAATGAAATAAGAAAGGTTTGTTTCGAAGCTGAAATGTTGTGTTCTTTGTTCAACTGAAGACAGTTTTTCGCAAAATCCAGATGTGTATCATAATGTTTGATACGACATATTGCGCATGCGCAGCCAAGGCAGTCATTCAATAATCTCAGCAAGTACCAAGCTGCGCATGCGCGAAATTTTACTTTTCGTTATTGGGGAAAAATCTCCTCCTTCACGTACAGTTAATACGCATGAAAACGTTTGTGTTTTGGGGTAGGTATTGCAAAAATAACTATATTTTAGTTTGTGATCATAAAAATTCTACGAATTTCATGGAAAATTTGGGCAAAATGGAAAAATATCAGAACTGACTTTCATTTGAGAATATTTGTTCCTAATTTTATGCTCGGAAGTGAACGTTTCGATTTTCATCTGTACCCAAACCCATGTCGAATAACAGATAACACATTTGTTGTTTCTTCTTCACGACAGTCTGAGAGTCGGTTTCGTAAACTCGATTTCACGATCCACCACCATCGCGTATTAAACCTATCCTTCGTATGTGGTTGCTGTTCACAGTTGTTCCTGGCTCTGGCCACCTGTGTTATCGTCCACAGTTTCCCAGCAGAAGAGGCAGTCCGCAGAATTGCTCCAGGACCGGGTCCAGCTGGTCCGTCTGGCGCCGGTGCTCCAGTGCCACCACCTTCGGGTGCCGGACAAGATTTGAAAACAGATAGCAGCTACGGTTACGGATACATGTACCCGTACAGCTACTATTATTACTATCCGCGATACTACTCGTACGGTAAATATGAAAAATTTCATTCATACGTTCGCTGGCTTTCGTTATGAATGGAGTAAGTGCGAGTTTAGCTGTACTATACATAACCATGCGGATATACCCCCCACCGCAGAATATCCTGGTCTTCTTCATACGCAGCTGCAGCGCCTATAATATGGCAGCCTAAATAAGTTATCTTTATATCCATACGAAAAAATTTACGATGCGTTTTCTCGCAAGAGAGCGTTAATAATGCGAGATAATTCGTGACTTCATTAGCACATTTTATTATTTTTTCATTTTTATTTTTTCTCAAACAATTTCACTATCACCTGCGTGCATCGATGAAAACGAACTTCATTAGAAGAATGGACCGATAAGCAGACCGGTTTTTTAATACCTGCACGTAAATTAATAGTCAATGAACGTCTGATGAAAGTACAAATTAATTTTTTTTTCTTTTATAATACTGTACCATCTTAACGTCTATTGTTGTGGTGCTTAATAAGTGATATAGCCTGTACCTAACAATGAAAGAAAATCCCTTTTCTTGGAAATTCAAGAATAGAGAAAAGTTGGCGGTGCTGAAAAACTTATTTTTCCATTATTGGGTAAAAAAAAAAAAAAAAATGTTCAAAGAACTCCAGTCTACACACAGATACACCGGTACATTAGGAAAGAGGAGTAATTTAGTGATTTTTATCTCACTTTTATTCAGCAGATGAGAATTTTTACTGGTTAAGTGTGTGTTTCTGATACCTGATTATGTAAAGTTTATTTAACATTGTAAATTGAGGAAATTATGTGGCAGAAGATTTGGTAGCCTGTTATTAGGCATGAAGATGATGCACAATAAAAAAAACAATTGTAGGTACCTACTGGGTAGTACGCACGTAGACTACGTCCAAAAAAGAAAATCGTTCATAAAATTATAAAAAAAATTTCTTCCGAACCATTAGATTTAAAAAAAAAAAACACACATCACTTGAAAACTAAAATTACGTACACCTACCTAATTTATAATCTAAGTTTGTAAAAGTTTTTTACCAAAGTTGTTCATGTTTATTTTGCATTCTTCCATATAATATTCAGATGGCTAATAAATTTTCCTCAGACTGGCAACGTAATTTAAGAGTAAGTTTAATAAAGTTCAATACGAAAAGGTGAAGATTAAAGTTAGTATAGTCATATTTTATACTGCCTGCTATTTTGGACGTTTTATTTGACAAAACTGCCGCAAAATACTCAGATGTGATAGGGCCTCCTGTAAATTAACTAAAGAATTAATTTCCGCCTCTAAAAAATAAGAATTAATTCAAATCCAACTTTTCACTTATGATCGTATGAGCTTTCAACAGAGTAGAATAATTATACTTAGGGTAACACTTTCCATTGCACAATTACTGACCCTAAACCAAAACCCGGCTGATGACTGTTGAGAATGTGGAAAATATACCCTCTCAATTAGTTAGGCGTATGTATTATTTTCGTCTATATATAAATTGTTTAGCGAAAGAGGTCGGTAAAAAATGTTCAAAATTCATTTTCATTGTAAAAAATATTCTATTAATACCTATTTACGTACAATAATGTACTAATTTTCTGTAAAAAGAAAATTAAATAAATGAAAAATTTACAGTCAGCTTCAAATTTGTAAAATTACACGTAGTTTTTGCTCCCCAAGCAAATTACTTCGGATCACGTATATCTATATAATTATTATGTCCTATCCTTGCTTCTTTTCTTAAATAATTAGATGAATTTAACGATGAACGACAATGCACATCATCCGACGTAATTTGCGTGAGGAGCAAAAACTATGTGTAATAATTTTGAATTTGAATACCATTGTCAGTGCGTTGCGTATTTTGTGAAGTTTTTCGAATTTTATAGGCAGCTGGTGGAGTTATTGACGTCATAATTTTGGACGGACTTGGAAATTTTAGCTGCCGTAGAATTTCGAAGTCCAACATCGGTTTCTCCAGCTACATCTGCGATAATGTTTATCACCATCCAAAGTATCAAAGAAAAACGTTAAATATTCAACGCTCAACATAGTTTAATTTTTATTGCACATATTGTATAAAAGAATAAAAAAAGGGACAAAAAAAAAGGAGAAAAATGAGAAAAATTTATAGACTGGCGTATTTCAAAATAATGTTTAACCATTACTTATGCCCCTGAAATTTCGAAGTTCAAAATTATGACGTTTTCATCCCCTTCAGCTACACTTGAGATAATGCTCATCACCATCCGATATATGAAATAAAACGCCAACCGTGTTGGACATATTTTTAATTTTTGTTCTATAAATGAAAAGAGAGGTACAAAAAAGTAGACAAAAAAAGGGGAAAAAATGGAAAATTAAAGCGGAAAAAAGTGGCCCAAAGTAACATTTAACCCCCCGTGATAAGACGTGTTCAGGTCAAAATACGTTAATTATTATCTTGTATTTTCGTAACATTATTGTACTTAATAATTAACCACCAATTGGGAAGCTCAGTGACGGTAACTTATATTTTTCCCACGTAGTGAATAGCCAAGAGTAAGATAGAAAGAAGAGTTTATTGGAAAAAAACTTTCATATTTCGATAATTTTGTAGTGCAGATGCTGTGAAAAAATATGTAGCGAACGATTATGTGCACCTTGACGGTACATAAAGCGGACAATTTTAAAACAACGCATAATCTAAATTCGCTTTATGCATCATTTTTTACTTTATGCACCATCTTGTGCGCATGCGTTACTTTATGATCCATCTGTAAATTGTTTATGCATTGGTTTATACTTTATGCACTGGCTTGTCAGCATGCATTATTTTATACATTTGTCTTTTATATACGCATTTCACCCTTCGTCGTTATCAATTTTTTAATTTTTTTGTTAGGTTGTTGCAAAAAGTAGTGTGTGACAAGCACATACATGCAGTAAGCGACCGATGTGAAAATCAAACTCGTTTCAAAATTACCTACTTCATACGCTTGTATCACAAATAACTACGTTGTGGAAAATTCTCATTTTTTGCAAAAAAAAAAATCCCATATAATGTGCACACGCTACTTGTAACAAGCGTCTGTGATCAGAAGAAGAGGATTTCAGAAAAAGTGTACGAGATGAAAGTAGTAAAACTTGCGTCTTTTTTAGTTTATTTTTATTTTTTTTTAATGCACTGTACAATTTGGCTAATCCACTCTATAAGATACAACGTGAAAATAAAACAAAAAAATAATAATGAAAAAACAAAATTATAAAAATAATTTTTTATTTTAATAAGAATTCGAACACGGGTTGCCAGATTGGCAGTCCACGTCTTATGGCAAGTATAGCCGAGAAGAAGTCTATAGAATTGCATTTTTAAACATCACGACATTGAACACAACCTACAACCGTAATACACCAATGATAACCTATGATAACGCAAACAAAAATATAGGTACTCTTTGTCTGAACGTAGACCCTCCCTTACCTGTATACCCTAGTAAAACCGTCGCTGATGAGCTGATAAGATTAAGTAATTTTAATTAGATTTTATCATTTTTTTACTGCGTTACATGCGAAAATTGATGAAAACTATGTTTTTTTAAATGAAAAATTAGGTACTGAATCATTTTTTTGCGAGGCTGTTTTCCAAATACTAGATATTACAAAACACTGGTGAATGATGTGTGTCAGTAACACACCACTGTGGTCACTTATACGTCATTGTTGTGATCAAATTGACTGGAATCAAACAATGTTAACTGATTAGGCATCCTTGTGGTCAATCAGCCAAACAGGATTGTAGTGGCCAGAAAGCGACCAACTATAATGTTCATTAGCAAAGGTTTCTCATATGTTAAACCTGTACAAGATTTCATTATTTTTAACAAACCCTCCAACAAGTTGTTTTTTTTCAAATCATCATCTACCTTCTTCAAGTAGATAGGTACGTACAAAACTAGAATAGTTCCTACGTTCAAATTATTGACAATAGTATTGAAAATACAACAACGAAGTTTCTTATAAATATTGATTGTTAAAATATTCTGGCTCAATCTATTCCGTTTCGAAAGCGAAAAAATTAAAAGTCACTTCTGCGTTTATTATGTTCAACTTTGCCAACCGTTGTCAGGGCATAAGAGAACTGTCTTATCATATTTCAAAAAATCACAACCACCTAAATTAACGACACAGACCATTTTCTGAATTTTAAAATACGAATTCTCAAAACATAACTTTTTCCACTTAAATTCGGAAATTTAATTGAAAAAAAAACTTTTAAAATTTAGGTTCATTGTGTCGTGGAAGAAAAAAGCGAAAAGTGAAAAGCGAAAAGCGAAAAGCGAAAAGCGAAAAAAAAAGTATAAAAAATAAATAAGACCACTTTACGATTGTGTAAACTTTCGAAAGAATTCAATTTCTAAATTGAAAAATATTTTTCCAAACAAATCGTAAATGTGTAGTGATTTATATTGATATCAAGCGAGGAAAACACGAATTTTTCACAAAGGCTCGTGTTTTCACATAAATCCACTTTTTTGTTTTTACCCACACCTTCTTTTGTCGCTTTAAAGCTTAAATAGGCTTACATATGCACGATAAAGCGAGTGAAAAAAAGTGAGTAAATGTTTATTTTGTCTTTTAATTAGGTAAGTAATGAAAACAAGCAAGCTTTTATTTTACCTGTAGTGTTCATTTTTAATTTGATTTTTTTTTTTTTTTTCAAATTACAATCAACAAGTGTGTTTTCTGGAAATTTTTTTTTTATCATGGTAGGCCTACCAACATTAACATAAACGACCATTTTTTTTCCTCTAATGTTTTTCTTCTCAATTGATAAACCAAGGAAACTTATGTTCTCTGAAAATTTAAGTGAACTTTAAATATCAAAAATTCTTTCGTTGAACGATTTCGTTACTTTCAATCGAATGTCAGCATTTTCTCTCCGCAACGTTATAAAGAAAATTTCTGAGAATATGAAAACTGTTGAAAGAATTTTTATACATGGTGGTATCAAAATTTATTTTTGACTTGTGAATAAGATTTTACTGGTTGATTTGAAATAAAATGAAAAAAATATGCTGAAAAGAGTTTTCATTTGTCTACAAACTCTTCATTAACCAACATATAGGTGAACCTAAGTTACAAGCTAATATTATCAGGTACCTACATGAATTTTTGTGAATTGCTCTTAATAGTTTTTCGTGAGTATTTCATTTTTTGACTGAGGTGAAAACGTATCTTTCAGAATTCGATGTACTTATATTCTCCACAGTCAAAGATTTTATTGTGACGAAATTTTGTGGATAGACCTACCTATATTTTACAACTCAGAACATACATTTATATGAAAAAGTTCTTTAATACTTTGAAAACTAGAAAAGGGAATTTTTTTATAGTTAAAAATAGGTTTTCCCTTAAAAACTCTTCTCTTCTCTTTCATTCACAAGGCGTTGCAAATTAAATTGCTTCATCCTCACTCATGTTTACCCAGTTTTTCAGCGAATCGATTAAATTTCATCAATATTGTTAGGTTCATTGGCTATATTGAGGTCTAAATTTATGTATTTTGCAGCAAAGTAGGTATATAAAAATTAAAAACATGTTAAAATGTTTGAAAATATATCACATTTGTTGATTTATTTTTTTTAAATTCATTTTTAGCCCGTTTTTATATGAATAAAATTATGTTTGTATCAGTGGTGTAGATAATTCAAGATTTTGGGAGGAGTTTTTCCAAACAAAAAACAATAAAAACAACAAATCGAATATTAACATAATATATCAAGTCAGTCCGATGTCTTTGCACAGAAATAGCTTTCTTATTGGGGCTCTGGTAGGGGTTTGAACTGCCAAAAACCAAATTTCGTGAACTGCAAAATATCACCCCCATTTGTATCTATGTGATCCAGGATTGTTTTGGAGGAAAATATTAATAAAATGTATGGTTTTTCAATGAAAAAATGCAAATTTCTTTAATGGGGAGCAGCTGGTCAAAGCGTCATTTACAATTTTAAAATGACTGATTCTATAACCAACAATAGGCCTAATTCCACCTAATATCGACGAACTGGGAAAAATACACATCCATTATGTCACAAATATGTCGTTGTAGATGTGTAATAGAAAATTATTGAATACGTACGAGTAAAATATAAAACTTCAATCATAACGAAGATAGGCTACACTTTTCCAAATAAAATTTAAATATCACTGACGAAATATTAGAAACGATATAATGTATTCTACGTAAAATCAAAAATAAGCTTAGGTACAGGACCTTATTACTAAAGAAGGGAGTTACTGAGCTCACACCATCTCATTTGAATGTTTTTTAGCACACATGTTGCGATTTGAAAACATTTCATCTTTTCCATAAAGCTTAAAACATTTAATAAGAATTTTAATTATAAATTTTTTTCTTTTTAAAATTTTTCAAAAACCTAGGTATCTTTAGAATGTGTATAAAAATTAAAATATTGCTTTTTTATTTTCTTTTTTTTAGGTTATGGATATCCATACCATTCGTACTATAGTAACTACTACGGTTGGCCGTACTACAGATAATTTTCCAGTTCCAGAATAATGCGTCAAAACTATAAAATGATCATTAGTGATCGTTTTGGTCATATCACAGCTATATTTACCACGTCGTCAATTTTCTATATTGAAAAAAAAAAATATATATATATATATTATATATTTATAACTCGTGTTCAGTCAAAACATTGACCTACTACATTTTTGTATTGTTAAATAAAATTATTTTTTTCCATTAAATTGATCGACTTTATTACCACGAATCCTTTCAACGATAACATAATTATAAAGGTCTACCGGAATTGTAAAGGCAAATATTAATTTTTGACCAGCTAATTTGCGTTTGGTCTTGCAGTTTTGGTAAGACAACGTACCACCAAGATCAGAGAAAAACTAAGAAAATATGAATAAACTGTCAAATTATTCTAAATTGATAAACTCAAGCAAAACGTTGAAAATTTTGTAGGTAGTCTATGGTTGTCTACTTTTTCGCCGGCATGTCTTGACATTAAAAGTACATTGACCTTATAGAGCTTTACTAGTTCAGCTACTTTCATTTCATCGTTATCACTCTCTTCACCCCTCGAGGAGATCGCCGCGGTTCCATCCATAGTAACTGTTACGTATATTCTGACTCCCCTCTTACAGTCCTCCGTGGTTGCTGCTTCTGGTTGCTGCTGCGGAATCGGAAATCTAACCAATAATAAATTTCTTGTTACTCCCACATCAGTTTTTCTTCCCTCTATTTTTCCACGGACTATCTGCTCTAAACTAATTTTATAAAATATATTATATTCACTCCGTTTCTCCGTTTTTCTGCTCCGGACATATAATTTTGTACCTTTGATTTTTTTCATACACTGCCGTTTTTTATGCAGTTGTATTATTAGTATATGTACACGTAGTGTCCTAAACGGATTTAATTTGGTGACGGAATCTTTTATGTGTTGTTAAAAATGTATACTGGTTCTTATTTTTTTTATTATACATTCTAATTTATTGACGACTGTGTGATTTATTTAATTTTGGTCAATGGGTAGGTAAATTCTAGGTATGTATGGTCCCTATACAGTCGAAGTTTGCAATCATTCCACTTAAATATAGTTTGCAATAGGTATTAAATGTTTAGGCTAATTTTCTTCCTTCATATTTTGGAAAAGGTATGAATAGTAAGTTTAATTTAATCATCATAATTTGAAAACTATCTCATCTTTCTAAAAAACAATTGAATTGAACCACCATGAGATCGTCCTCTATCATTTAAAAAAAGTTCATCTAAATTGGTTCCCAGGTTGAGAAGTGATGCGGAAACAAACAAACAAACAAACAAAAAAACAACAACAAAAACATACATACGTATCGAATTCTTCCTCCTGTTTTTGAAGTCGGTTAAAAATGTTGTGGGAGAATACTTGACTATGGTCTTAGTCTTGGTCTTGTTTTTGGTCCTGCTTATAACTAATATTAGTACTGTAATGACTGACATTTTTTCAAACAGTGAGAAATGAAAAGTTAATTTTTATTACGACACTATACTATTTTACGGGTTATAGAATTGATTTTTTTCAAGTGATGCATTGCTTTTAAAATTCACTGAGAACCGTTAACAATATACTCACCTCCAAAAATATTTTTAAATTTCATTTGTATAAAATTTTATTTTTTTAGTTTATTACTGTTTTCATCTTAGAACTAACCCTTGTTGCTAGGAAAGTTCAAAATATAATTTTACTTTCAAAAACCTTTTATTTCTCACAATTCTTCTTGCCCTCCTCCCACCGCCTCAAAAAAGAAAGACAAATTGTTAAAATCCTTTCTAAAAGAATAGTGCACAGCCTCAAAAATTGGCTTAAAATGAAACTCATGACTGGAAAATGAAAATTACATAAGTAATATTCGTATTATAGAATATACTTTATTTTTTTCCTAAGGTTTCAATATTTTATTTTCGTTGAGCTCAGAAAAAATTGTCAAACTTTACATTACATTATTTCTAAAATTTGCAAACTTATTTATAAGAAATTTTATGGAATAATAATAAAAATATTTGTATATATCTGATTTGAAAAATATTTAACTCTTTATTTCAATGCAAGGGGGATAAGAAAAAATTTTCGCTGATTTTTTTGTTCAATTTTCTCGAATATCAGTATACGAGAAGTTGAAAAATTAAAAATATTTCGTGTCAGTACTTGGATGAAATTCCAAAATTTTATTCCATTAGTGGAAGAAATGGAGTGTAGAAAAAGAAAGAAGTAGAAATTTAAAAAGGAGGTACCTATTTTTATAGCGATGGGTCAAAATCGATGACCTATTCTAAATACTGATTAGTGAAAAATGTGAAAATTGATTAATCGATTGGACGACATCTTAAAACAATTTATTATTACATAATCGATTAATTGATTTTTTCCAATTAATAGCCCATAGTTAAATTTGTAGGTACGTATCAATTCTACAGTTTCAGCGTCCCATTAAAGCGAGACTACAATAAAAATTTGGAATTATATTTTAGTAGGACATTAATGTGATTAATGGAATGAAAAGTAAATTTTTGTCAGCATCTTTTAATGAGGTCTATCTATCTTGACCAACTACTACCTATGCAGTTGTTTATAAATGTGGCGGCAGAACCAAATTGACTAATATCAAATGACGAAGTGAAAACTGCAACGTTGCAAATTTAAAGAATGATGAACCTATTTTCAACAACTCGTAGTTTTTCCAAGTTGACTAAGCACCTATTATAAGTACATTCCTCATTTCAAAAAAATGTGTCTAATACTAGCGAAGTTTGCGATCGTTTTCATCATTTCTCTTCTGGTTTACACTTAGCACCAATTAATAATTGAAAATAGTTTCTCTTGTATTGTTATCCAAATTCCTATTTTATGGCTTTTTAAGTTTGTTGGTTTTAATTGTAGGCACAGCTGTTGACCACTCGTGTAAAGTATCTCCAAATTTTCACAAAATCGAGGCTATTTTCGCCTTTTTGGGTGAAACAAAATTTAATCATCCAATTTTATTGTACTTTGAGAGAAAAAAAATCGTAATTAAAATATGTTTCGATTAATTTTGTGGAATACCTTGTCGTGAGAGATATTCACACTAGAAGGTCTTCAACAATAATGGCGTGTTCTGCCACTTCATACGGTTAAGTATGAGAGAGCCAAATCCTCGGCGAACACTGGCGATTTTTGAGCCGGTTCTGAGTGTTTATATACAGGATTTGGTATACGCACACAGACACACATGCATACGTACATGTACGTAATTATGTCATGCGTTACGTCGTTTCTTGCCTCTGTCGAGGTGATAAGAAACGACGCAGCGCGTTTGGTACCGGGCCGTGACATTACCGAGATCGTTATCAGGTAATTGATCTCAGCCCGTGCAATGTATCTTACCTGTACGTATGTACAGGTACGAACATACAAACGCACCAGTGTAAGTTTGTTTAATGTCATGAAGACGATTATTGCCAGCCTTTGGGCGGCGACTGTCGTCGAGGGGTGTAAGCCCCTATTACCTCATACGAGTATTGTCCCCACAAATTTCATTCAATGTCACCCGGTAATGGAATTCCAAGTTATTTAATAAATATTATTTTTTCACCAAAGGTGCGACAAAATTTGTAGGTATTTTCCAACCATTAACTTAGCAGCAAAAATGTCATTATGGTTGACGAGGACCTATTAACTCGATAAACGAGTCAAATCTGATGACAATGAACTGGGTTCGTATTCTTTAGTCGTTATAATTAATGCTGTCGCTGAGTACCTCTATAGGCAACAATTAATGCGACTTGATAAATTTAATGAGATTGCGTCTTGTCTGTATAGGCATACTCGCGCACATTCACAAGGTGACAATTTATTCTGCGCTACATGGTGTAGTAATCTATGAATATGATGAGAAGTATCCAAGTGAAAAAAATAAATAAATACGAAAGAAGTTTTTAAAAAAATGATTATTTTATTTTATTTAATTTTTCTTTCTTTTGTGATGGAATCGTTACAATAATTTGTTTACACTTATGCTACGGTATATTCAGGGTAGCACATGGTAAAGGAATGCATTTGTAATTGTTTTATTTATTGTTTGTTGTTACTTCTTGTGTCGGTTCGACAAATTGAGACTTTTTTCAAGTACACACATGCACACAAACGCACGTTCCTCTATTTGCCAATTATAATTTGATATGACGTGCGAGAAAACATGGGCAATGTTATTATTTGTTAATTTTGTGGCACACGTCCATTCACACGCCTCCCTTTTGAGCTCTTCCGACTAAATTGGTCTCGAATAAACGAGAGATTATGTACTTTGCTTAGCGATGTTTTTTGTTTTTTTTTATAAACCAAATTTATTTCATTTCGTCAACTTGGGATTTATGGTCGACGATAATTTATCAATCTTTCGGCGATAGGTTTTGGTTTTCGAGGAAAACAAAGAGCTGTATAAATTATTATTTAATTTTCGTTCTTCGTTTAAATGGGTCATTTAGCAATTTTTTGTTCGAGAAAGATTAGCACATAATTTTTCTAACCAAACAGAAAGAAGAGAGCTACGAAATTACGTGATGAAATCGTCATCCCCACTGTGGCAGTGAAGGAAAATATGCTCTCAGAATCAGTTTTTCGGGTTTATTTCGGTCAGTAACTAGGTGAATAATTTTATTGTATAAAATAGCCCCATCAATAATCGAACTGACAAATATTACTGGCGGAGTAATTTGTGGAGGTTAAATTGTGGAAAAAGTGATTAATTTTTCTATCTTAACCAGCAATTTTTACATTGTATCGAGTTCATCACCATCAGTCCTATTGATGAAACTATAGATATTTTTTGTAGAGGGGGGCTAAAACTCCATATCGATTTTGTCAAATTTCTGGGGATAAAAACGAAAAACTGGTTGATGGTTTAGCTTTTTCTTTAGGCTATTTTCTTCCATTTTTGCTTGATTTTCGACAATTCTCGTAGGTCATATTCCAGTTGTGTGAATTATACTTTTCTACCTCTTTTGCCGATTATAGAATTAATCTTTTATCATATGAATTCGTAAATGTTTCACATCCATTAAACATTATGTGTAGGTATCTTTTGAAAATACTTATTCGTGGTTTTAGCATTGGAACTCGGAAGAATGTGAACCATTTACACAAAAATTAAAAATCAAGATTTTCAACTTATAACCAAAAATAGTTCAATTATTTAACAAATAAACTTTTATACTTCTGGGATAAATTTACAATTTTTATTTGCCTATCAATACAATTCAGTAGTTTATTGTCCGAAAACTGTTTCTCTAAACTGGAGTAGGTACGTAGATTACGGATGAATGAAGAATAAAAATAGTTTTGTTTGGAGGGTTCATACTTAATTCCTTAAAAAATTACATCTTGTGGGACTGGATAACCAGCTGTGGCCCGCTAGTGTCTTTTGCTGATAAGAGGATTCCAAACGGGATAATGGACGTTTTATTTCTGTAGGTTTATTTGGCGATTTTGTAGAATGATATTTTTCGATAAGAATAATTTTACACGTCAATGTGAATGATTTTTTACAATACTTGATGGGAAATAAAATCAATATATCAAGCATCTTTTACTCAAAACCAACCATAAAAATCATTAATTGAGGATTTATTTATTATTGGGTTCAATGGATTCGTGTCCATAATTCCGTTTTCAAAGCTGACTCAAGAATCCACTAGATTTCAGCCACTCTGATGTCCAGTCCTAATAGGTACACAGTTTATCGTGTGCTACCATTTCCTATTCATCTCTGTGGAAACGCCATGAGAATTTCAGATACCTATCGCTATAACCAGATACCACAAAAAAAATGTTATGTACACATATTGCCTAAAAGGCAAATGCACCCAGTCAAGTTACAAGGTTGGTAAAAACAAAATTTAAAAAATTACCGAAACAAAATTTTTGGGTAAATATCCCCGTTTAACTTTTATGGAGAACAAAAAAAGGTATTTACATTTTTTATCTATCTCAAATACTGAAGGAGCAACAGAGTCTTTAATGATCAGGATTTTTATAGGTCTTGCCCAGGTTCTAACTACTGAAATACGAAAAACTTTGTAGGTCCTTAAGTATCAAATATAGAAAAAAAAATGTACATAACTTTTTTTATTTCCCATAAAAAGTTAAGCTAAAATATCTATTCAAAAATTATATTCAGGTCATTTTTTTGAAATTTTGTTTTTACCTACCTTGAAACTTTGCCTGGTGCACTTGCCTTCAAAATGAAGTTATGCAATATGTGTAAATAACATTTTTTCGTAGAGGTACCCTGTAGCATGGTATTGATACATGAGCTACTGTGCATCTGTAGGGCACAGTATGTTTGTCAATAGTGCATAGGGTGCACGAGTTTATGCTGGTGTAGAGGTGGTTGTTAGACAGTTACACTTTGGTGAGGTGGAGTGTGACAACGTACTTTTCATTCATCTAACATAATGTTAAACTAACTAGCAGCTCAGGTCACTATACGGTAGCAAGGACAATGTGACTTCTTGTGGACTATGAGGTCTCATTACTGAGATCTCATTTACTAAACTAAATAAGTTTTTTTTCCACAAAATTTATTCTTATAAATTAGTATATCGTTATTCCAAAGATTCCAAGGTGTTTCCAATGAGATCGTGTTTAGCTATTCCCTTCATTTCTCAAATAATAATTATATTTTTGGAGAAATTTTAGTTATTTTTACAAAATTTTCATGAAGAATATTTGAATTGAAAATGAATGGAATACGGTTTTTTGGGTTAAACTCGTTTTTTTGTTTTTTTGTTTACCAGTTGATAGCTTTAATTAAGTCCATCTTTGGTTCTGGTACTATAGCCAATCATAGATCATAAAATTATTATTCATCAAAATTTATTAATTTACTCTACTTCCATCCAAAGTTAACATCCTTGCCTAACAAGAACCTACCGATTCTCTGTCTTTGTAAAATTAGCCTAGCCAAAAAATAAATTACTTAATTTTTGTAGTCAATCAGGTAAATGAAAATGTATCATCTCACAGCAATTTAGAAGTACTTAGTATAACTACGGCTTATTTATTCGACATTCAATATGATGAAATCGAAGAAAAAGTTAACCTTGAGTTGACATTTACATGATGGATACATTTTCGAATAACGACCGATCATTGACTAATTAAAGTTTCATAATTAGTAGATGTTTCACGCGGATTACAGTGACTCAGTTTGGATTAATATTTCTAGAAGAGTTTTCGATTAGTCATGACTTTCGGTACCAGGTAAACAATTTTTTACTTTTCTTTTATTTATTTTCCAATTAATATGTGACTCTTAATTTTTTCGAGATTACAGCAATAGTACATAAGTAAGAAAGACTTAAACCAGACGTATTAACATTTGTAAGCGAATTAATTACCACAAAAAGTTATTACCTGCTGCTCGGATGTGTAGATGGGGTTTTTCTAAGTGTGCGTTAAAAAGTCCCAAGCCCAAGCCCCATGCTTCTCTCACAGGGTGGCATAATGTGTAACTATTTTTAGTTTTTTTCATTTTTCTTAGTAATGAGTGGAGTTGAGAGAAAAATGGTTCAGTCAAAAAATATTTAGTATAAAATTTTCTCCAAAACAATTTCCTTCCAATGTTTACCTAAGTGTCATAATTAACGTGTTATAGGGTAGAGAAATTTCTTTATATTCTTTAGTGTTTTTTAAAAAAATATGAAAATCTGAGAATACGAGATATTTTGTAACAGAACACACGTAAATTTTCTGGCTTTTTTCGCTGTACCTACCATCTATTTTCCTCATTGCTACTTTGTTTTTGAACAAAATGAGGAAAAAAAACCTTGAAAATAGTCATATATTTTAGCCCCAGTAGAAAAGCAAGTTATGTTGGGTTAGGGACTCGAAGGAACACCCTTAACACATTTCAGCCATAAAACCTTTTATTTACAGAAATATTAATTCATTTCTTTTATTATTTCATTTTGAAACCTAATTCTTCTGGCTTAACTACTTCTAATTATTCTATAATAATGTTTGAATGTCCAATTTTCTAACACATTTATAAATTTTAATAACTCTGTAATGTTAATTCAGGCTGCGAAAAAAACTATATTTCTATTCTATTCGTTTAAACAGTTTTCGCGTGATTTTTTTGATAATCTATTTTCGTTATGGAGGACACCATGTATGTATAGCCATACAGACATCGTATATGATGTATAGACTCCGACACACAGATAAGAAATCTCGGTATGCGAATTTCTTTAACTATTTTGTACGGCTGATTTTATTTTCAGCTTCCGAATGAGAAAACATAGAAGACCTACCTATACAGATGACTATGATTTTGAAAAAACACCCTTTTTTTTACCACCCTATATCTCAGCTCCTGTAATACTTTTGAAAGAAATGTATTCAAGGGTTTTGTTCCAAACTGTATTTATATTACGTATTTTAGTACTATGAAGTACTTTTACCGTAAATAACTTATGTAAGGGGTAAAATTTTAAAACTAAAATTAGTCACACATTCGAGCCCCCTTCCGTTGAGAGCGCAGGGTATGGAGTAGGGAATCTTTATCACTTATCACGAAATCCATTTCCACCATATTTCAGACAAAAAGCCTTTTGTAACACTTTTAATTCCATTTCAAGTCCATTTTTAATCTTACTCTTCATAGATTGGGATATAATGAATCGAAGAAATTTATTCAAAAAAATTTAAAAAAAACCGAGTTCCTTCTTGGGCAAGTTCTCGAAAATAAAAACCAAAATTTTTCATACTTTTTGAATTGTATGTCACTAGAGAGTCGAAAAAATTGGTGATTGTTTGGATTAGATCGAAACATATTTTGTTAAATTTTGTTCTTTAAGTATCAATCCAAATTAAATTTAAGCTTGTCACTAATTATTCGGTTATACGGCGAGTTAAATATTATTATAAATCGAACACTTTTTAAATACGAAGAATTCGGTGCAGATTAAAAACTAAAAATCTGTAAAATATTAAAATTTTTGTCTCACGTTGCTTGACTCGTTTTTCGTGAATTCTCTATGAAACCGAATACAGGCTTTCAAACGAAAACAATATCGAAATTTATACTTAGAACAATGATTTCGAAAAATGTTAATGAAACTGGCGATTCATTATGCAATAAGATGAAAAATAAAGAAGCAAAAATTTATAATATTCCATAATTTATAGGTGCTCGTTGGAGTTATGATAAAAAACAAGTAAAACTAATTTGAATATTTTCATTGTAGACTAATGATTTCCGTGAGTCATAATTATACATATTTTGTGGCGAAGTAAATTTATATTATATGTGTCGACAAAATGTGCCTGGTGGAAAGTGAGAGTAACCGTTTCAAGCTCTTTTGATGCATTTCACGATTCGTCAGAGCATGAGGCACAGAAGTATTGCAGAAGCACAATATTGAAGGCATAAAAATTACATACCATGTTGGATAATTTGAGAGAATTGTAGTAGCATACAGTACACCCGAAAGATTACACTTTTCACTTCTGATTCTGTCCTTTTCAAAGTTGGTTTTTAATTCTGTTTAATGAATTTTGTGAAAATGTTAGTTCAGAAAATTGAAAACTCAAATAACTAAAAGCTTTAATTAGAATTAAAAGAAATCATCAAGTGTTTTAGGAGTGGACCTGCTCTGTTTGAAAGTTAGTTCTCAGTTCTACTTTCTAGTTTTAGCGTCAATTTTGAAAAATAAAAACTCAAAACTTCAAGGTTCAACTGCGTAATTTCACCAAATCGAATAAGTAAGTATAAAGTTAAATAAAAAGGAATGGGTACCTACGTAAAAAGTCAAAGACAAACAAACAACTTTTTTCACTATCTAACTGTCCTCTTCTCACTTCGTACTAATAAATCTTGTACAAAGTTGATCAAACATACAACTTCGTAAAAAAACGTCTGTGCTATCTTAGGATGATAGCCTGCAAGAAAACTTGGACCAAGTCTGCAATATCAGACTTGGTACAGAATGACTTGTACCATCTTAAGATCGCACAAAATGACTGTACCATCCTAGGATGGTATAATTTCGGACTTGGTTCGCAACATAGAATTATTATAGGATTGTGTACAGTATTATACATATTTTTTCAAATTCAGGGTGTTCCATGATTCTCTTCCTATGCGGCAGTGGTATGATAGAACTCATTCGGACAAAAAGAGAAGTTCTCTTCACATAATTATGTTCTCGCTTCAAAATTGGCCGACTTATAGGTTAGTGGAAATAGATGAAAGGGCAAATTTCAAAAAATAAAATAATAAAAATAAACTCATAAGAGACAAAATAGGCTCAATTGTCAAAAAAAAGTATATGTGTAAAACAAGTTGCATAGCGCACGTTGAAAGGCAGTTCCAAAAAAATGTGTTTCCAAAACTACCTTTCAACGTGCGCTATGCAATTTGTATTACACACATACTTTTTTTCCTGTTTTAAACGTTTGCGTGCAAGTTAGTGTAGTGGAGGAGTTTATAAATAAGTTCGTTTTACGTCACAAGGACGAATAAAATATGTTCGTTGTCACACACCTTAGCTCGCGCCTGGTTGTTAGACAACTGTTAGCGTTGCCTCAGCCCAGTATCTCCAGTCATGTCGAGTCCTCTGCGCATTGCTAGTGCGCGCAGGACTTGTGGGCGTAGCCATGACACTGGGGGCAGTGTTCCTGGGTGGCGATCGGTGGCCACCTTTGAAGATTCCCCTGAAATCTATAGTAAAGATTAGACATACATGTTATATGAAATGTTATTTTATTATAGAAAGAACAATAAAAACAACAAATACAATATATATATGAAAAATAGATATTTACAGAAATTATAACAAAATAGGAACAAAATTTTTCTTCTTTTTTTGACGTTACGATGCAACAAAATTTGACATAAAACGAAACTTTCAATGAAAGTTTGTTTCGACTGACGGACGCTGCAGTTGAGAGGATGAAACGAGTTATTGGCCGTAGATCACAGATTCTGTAAGGGAATATTTGGGAATTAGCGAGTCGTGTAAACATCAATGATGCTAAGTTAAGTAGTGCACTCTGCCACCTATTACCCGTAACCTTTTATAAAGCACATGACAGTAATAGTGAGTGCCAAAAAATCGTAGTTATACCGTTTTTAGGAGTATAATGTCCAATTATGGTGTACCCTAAAGTCAGTAATTTGGCTTGTCAGACCAGTCTATTTTTGTCATAATCAGGAGGTCTATCGGAGGTACGATACTATGTATCGAGTTTTTCTACATTTCTGTCATCTAACTTCAATGGAGCCAAGAACTTCAGAGGTCTTGTAGATGTTTGCTTGCTTGAGAATTCTATTTTTGTGTGACGGACTTGGCTGTCACGAGATTTCTCTAAATCGATGATTTTTGCAAGTTTGTAAACGCCCGGTTTGGATGTGTAGTCCAAAACGTATACTATATCGTTTACTTTTGGTACAAATGGTACCGTGCGCCCTGGATTTGAGAGCGCAGTTGGTGGTCTATCTCTTAGGTATAAGAGATATTGTCTCTTCCAAGTTAACCAAAGGTTTGTTAGGTAATCTTGGTCGAGTTTCCAAATGTCCATAAGCTGTTTTGCTGTAGGAGTTGGATCTTTATTCGATTCATTAATTGGATAACTTAGGTGGCCTAAGTTGGCCCGCATGAAATGTGCCGGTGTTAATGTCAACTGGTCTAGCTCATCCGGAGATGGGCATAGTGGTCTTCTGTTGACCATTGTTTGTATATCTTTCAAGCTCGCTTGAAAGGTATGTTTGTAGATTGAATGATGACCATGGACTTTATAAAACACTTGTTTTATAATGCCAATTAGTCGTTCATAAACTCCACCATACCATGGTGCTTTAGCTGGGATGAAGTGCCATTTAATGCCTCTTTCATCTAGGCTAGGTTTGATTTTTCATTCTTCAATGAACATTTTCCAGTACTCTGGTAAGTATGTTGCAATTAAGTGGAATTGCGCTGCGTTATCAGATAGGATAACTTTGGACGTGCCTTTGTCAGCAAAAAATGTTAAGAACGCTGTCCAGATATCCTCAGTTGTCAAGTTTGACACTGAGAGTAGGTGTACTGCTCTGGAAGACAGGCACGTAAAGATCAACACCCAATTTTTAATTGGTGGTGTAGTTGGTGTTGCCAACTGTGCTTTCAATTTTGGCAGGTATTTGTCAAATACCATGAATGGGCTAAATATTTCCACACCTGTGTAGGTAAATGGATTCACGAAAGGTACCAGGCGAAAGTCTGGTAGTGCTGAGAAAGTTGTTTGTTTGAACGGTCTTGTTTCAGCTTTTTTACATAGTGTGCACAATTTCTTTAGAATTTGAGGTAACACTTTTAGTGACTTTGGCACAAAATAGTGTCTTCTAAAGTCGGCTATGGTAAATTTTGTACCGGAGTGTACGTTTTTCAGATGTGTATGCATCATAATTAATTTTGTTAAGTGAGACTTAGGATGCATCAGGATTGGTGATAGCATGTCTCTTGCGTACTCAATATCGTGTAGATAATTTACTGTATGTAATATTCCAGATGGATCAATCAGGATGTGGAATTTTTTGTACAAGACGTACGGAGGGTGATTTTGTTTTTCTAATATTTCGAGTAATTTTCCGAAATATTTCTTTTGGTCAGCTCTGATGAAGCAGAGTAGAGCAAAATGAAAGGTGAAATCTAACGACGCATAAGGTGAAATTAATCTTTTCCTCCTTATTCGTTGTTTACTAAATCGTCGTATGGCTTCTATACATTGTAAAAATGCACATACGGGTTTAGATAGAGTATTGAATTTTGTGATATCTATGTTGAATGGAGTGTTCAATGGTGGATGTATGAAACTTTCGAAAGGTATTTCATCTTTCGGAATATAGCTTGATTTGGTGATTGTCAAATCAAGTGGCTGACTTTGGTTCGGTGGATCAGCTATCCACTGTTGAGACAGAACCTCAGGTTCTGGTAGTGTGACTTCACATTGATCTGTGTTTGGACCAATAAAGAAGTGTGGGATGAATCTTTTTGCTGATTTCATCTGCCTTAAATATTTTGCAGGATGACGTTTGTCAAAAATTGATTCATCGTCCATTGTTATTGATACAGACTTTTTAGAAGTTGAGGATAATACTTCTTTCATTGTATGAAATACAGGCGTATCTATTTTGGTTGGTTTGTCTGGTAGGCTTTCGATTATATTCAAATTGGTTTCTGGCCAAGATTTTTCATCTGGGGATAGCCAGGTTGGGGCAGACCACTAGAGTGATTCTGAGAGTTTCTGGATAGAGGAACCACGTGAGCCAATATCAGCTGGGTTGTCCGCTGATGGGACATATCGATATTCGACGGGTTTTATACTTTTTATCTTATCAATTTTTTTTTACAAATTATGGGTGGACTTTTCTTTCTAATAGCCATGTGAGAACACATTTGCTATCAGACCATAAGAATGTTGGTGCGTTCTGTAAACCGAGTGGTTTACGTAGGGAACATAGTCCACGTGCACCTATGAGTGCTGCTATCGATTCGAGTTTAGGAATTGTGATCGGTTGCAAAAGGTGTTACTCGTGATTTTCCCATTACAAATCTTACTGCATGGCAATTTGATTTAGTGTTGCTAAATCTGATGTATATTACCATGGAGTAAGCTATTTGTGATGCGTCTACGAATACGTGTAGTTGACAGGTATTCGGGTCATAAGTTCCTAGGTAGAATTGTCTAGGTATACAATAGTTGAGGCTGTTGCTGAGATCAGTAATTATCTCAGTAGCTGTTGGTTCGAGATTGTCTGGGATTTTTTTGTCCCATTTCAATCCCTTGGACCAGAGTACTTTCATGAATGTTCTTGATGGAACAAATGCTGGTGCAAACCAACCTAAAGGGTCATAGAATGATGATAGTACCCTAAGGAATGTGCGTTTTGTCCATAGAGACGTAAACGGTTTTGGTTTGGGCATGTAAAATACATCATGGTCCATATACCAATACAGGCCAAGCACTTTGATGATTGGGTTGCTTAATGCGTGTTGTGGGTTGAAATCTTTTCTTAACTGTTTACAATTGGTGCCCCATTGGGCGAGTTCCATGGAGATATCGTTGAATAATTTATTCGATTTTATGTATAATTCTTTTGCTTCTTCGTACGTTGGTACGGAAACGATTAAATTATCAACGTAAAATCGTTCTAAGAACTTGTCATGGAACTCCATGTCGACCAATCGGAAGTGATGTAATAACAATGCTGCGAGTAAGAATGGTGCCATTATGATTCCAAAAGGAACGCGACAAAATGGAAATGTTACTAGATTGTTATTGGTCATAGGATTGTTAGGATTTTTAATCCATAGGAAACATGTGACATCTCTGTCATCTGGGTGCAATACAATTTGATGAAACGCTTTTTTAATATCAGCGATTATTGTGTAAGGGTTCTTACAAAAACTTACAAGCATTGCTATTAGATCAGCTAACAGTACTTTTCCTTTATGCATGCAGTCATTTAGGGACAAGTTAGACTTTTTGGTTTTGGCCGATCCATCAAAAACTACTCTGAGTGGAGTGCTTTTTGTTGGATCGTAGATACCCTTGTGTGGTAAGTAATGTACCACTTCTGCGGGTCTATCATTTTCGATAGGTTCGATCATTTCTAAGTCAATTAGTGAGATAAAATACTGAAAATTCTGTATTTTTCTGCAATTTAGGTAATTGTCTTTCTAATCGTTTGAATGCTAACTGTCTATTATTGACTAAGGGTGGTGGGCTATATTTGTATAGCCATTTTATTTGGTATCTATTGTTCACTAATTTTATGTTTTTATAAAATAAGTGCAATGCTTCAGTTTCAGCATCGTCCTCAACTAGGTTTTTGGTTTCGATACCTAACGTATCTAATTTCCAGAAGTTTTCTATACTTTCTGGGGATGTAAAGAATGATGGTTCAAATGCGTCATATTCGGTTGGTTTTCCTAGGAATCCTCCTAACATGTTTCCAAAATCAGTTTTGATTAGGGTTAGGGTTGGTGATAAATGTTTAATGTGCTTTATAAATGACCATATATAATTATTACCAACTAATAAATGTATCGTAGGTTCTCGGTCCAAACCTGAAAAATTGATATTTGAATATCGTGGGTAACAGTTTTTAAATTCATCAAAATCAAATTCGGAAAGGTTATTTGCGATGTGTGGTACTGTATTGGCTTCCATTTGAACCTTAGTTCCATCGCGTTTGAATAGTTCAAATTTTACAATTTGGGTGCGAATTTGTTTTGACATTTGTCCAGCTAGGCCCCGAAATTTGATTGTTTCCGCGAACTCAGAAAAATTTTCTCTGAGGTGTTCATAGGCATATGTGTAAAACATATAGCTATGTTTGCTTCCACAATCGAAAAAGCCATTAATTTTTACTGTTTCTTTAGCATTTGGAGCAAGAATGTACGATGAAAACGTTAAGAAATGAGCGTCAATATCTTTAGTAGTAAAAAATGATAAACACTCACTTAACACTGGAACTCCAGACACGGAACTCAGGTTCTCATCCTCTCGGCGTTGCTGCGCAACGAGACTATTGGTGTCTTCTTCTGAAGCTGCAGTCGTCTGTAATGTTACAGTTTGTTTAGGGTTGAGAACAGGTAATTTTTGTTGCTGTTTATCAAACAGGTTACCTGGCGGTAAGTACTGCTTGCAATCCTTCAGCATTTCTACCCATGCTGTGACCTTGCCTTCCGTGATCGAATATTCGATCACAGGACACAGGTTGGAATGGTGCTTGGTACTGCCGCATTGGAACCAGCAGCAGTTTGCGGGCAGCAGTGCTTTACAGTACTGCGTACTGGTGTGCGATTGCGTACAGTGTGTACACAATCAGTATTGTTTGTAGTGCGCACGACGAGATTATAACGTACTCTTTTTCTGCATAGGTGGGCATGGTGCTCACCTTTACAGAAAATACAAGGTGTATTTGGTTTTATCGGCGTGTGGACTGTCGATGCTGGGATGCGTTGTCTGGACGGTAGTTGGACCCATACGATCCCAGCTTCATCTGTAGTAGATAAATTTTTGTTAGTATCCCTATTGTTTATGCAATTCGAACGTTGGGCTGGTCGTTTACGAGGATTGGATTTATTCTGTCCTCTTTCGTTCGGTTTCTTTTCTGTAGAAATAATCGCAAAATTTCTCCTGCCTTTAGGTTGAGAGGGATTTCTATTTTGTAGGGGTGGATTAGGTTTATCGACCTTTTTTGGTACGGAAGTACAAATAGGCTGCGATAACTCCCTAATTTTAATAAATGATCTAACTGCTTCGAACAAATGTTTAACATTGCATTCCCTACTTTTTAGAGTGTTTTGGTATGATCGAGGGGGGAAATTTTTAATTACTATGTTGAATAATTGCTCCTCATCGATTACTTTTGCAAGTAAACGATATCTATCTACCATAATGGTGAGGGTGTCTAACGTATCTAGGATTGATGTTGTGTCCTTAGTAGTTGTTGAGTAAGCAGTTATTTTTAGCCACATTTCTGCTCAAATCTTGGATTCGTCCCCATATCTACTATCTAAGAATTTTAGACGTTGGATGAAGCCAACGTTGTCTGGGGAGAAATGGTTAATTTTGTCTACCAAGAATTTTGGTAGGGCCGTATGCAGTAGGTTGATTTTTTGTGGGATAGCGATATCATTTTGTTTATTAACGTAATTATTAAATCCGTTAATAAACCCAGGATAGCCTAGAATATCACCATCCCACTTTTCTAAATAAAATTTAGGAGGTTTGAGATTTGCAAACCCTGCATCAACTTGATCTTTTGGATCATGTTCCCAGCATTTCGAAATATAATTTTTGGATGGTGGTTTTTCGATGGTGTTTGAGTCAATTGCTACTGCTAGGGGTGTACCTATCATTTTCTATCGTGTTTTGCGATAGTTCACGACACGACGTGTTCGATGTTTGCGAATGAATTTGGGATAAGGAGGGTTGGTGGGAACATAGCCTTTTTGGGCTTGGTTCTCCCTCATTCATTTTGGGAAATGTTACATTTTCAGTTGAAATTGAATTTTCATTACCAGTTACCATTCCGGGTTGTCCACGTTCATTCCTCGCTGGTGTACGTTGCTCCGGAACCTGTAGTGGTGCAGGTTGTGGCAAACGTTCGCGTTCGGTTGAGCTTTTTGCGTCGGGTAGGTACTGGTGGATGAATTCCGCCCCCTGGATGCCAAGATCCTCATAGACTAGGGCAGAGAGGTCCCAGACTTTTTTCTGAGAGGCGGTCAACGTCTTGCGGGAGTTGGCCTCCTTGCGCAGAGCGTCCCCAACCTCTCTGGCTAGTTCCAGGGCCCTGGCATCCCAGCATGCCTGTTCCTCCCAACGACGCTGCTTGTCAGCGTTTTTGCGTACCTCTGGTACAGGTATTGGGTTCTCCATTTGGTGCTGCTGATTCTTTGTTTTGATTGTCGATTGCAGCACCAACAATTTGCGTTTTACTTGGTGGGCCTTGTGCAAGTCTTGTCTTGCGAGACCTCTCGGCACATACTCGAGATCCTTGAGTGTGGCATCAATTTCCGGGTCTTCATTCGCCAGCACGTTTATTTCATACGCACGTATGTTCCTACCCTCGAGCTTGTTCTCGAGGGTTTGGCTGTAGTCCTCCTCATCTTCTAGTATCGTGAGGAATTGCTGGCGTTCATCCTCACTGTCCATCATGTCACTTGTTGCGTACGTGGATGCGCCTGCACATCCATTTGTACAGGTTGGATGGTACTTCCCCGTGACAGTTGTGGGTTTGTAAGTATGGCTGCTGCCATGCGCAGCTCCTCTTCTTTGTCAACCTCCGTGGCCCAGTGTGGTTGTGGGGCTGGGGTTGCATCCTGCTGGTGGGACGTTGATGCTTCCGTCGACTCCTCCTCCTCCATTAACAATGCTTCAGGGTTGAGGAGGACATCAATGTTGTCGCTACGCGACGTATTTGTATTATCTTTTGGATTCATGTTCTAAGAACAGGATAAAATGAACATCGAAAGAAAAAAAAAAGTTATTTTTCTTTTTCATTATAGGTATTATGCCTACTGATCGAAAAGGGGGATGTGATCGAATGAAAAATGATTTTTGTGTTTGTACTATTGACCTACATTCGAACAAAGGTCAATGACACGGTATATGTATTGGTACTACGGCGGTGTTTTTATAAATGCGCGCCGTATTTTTTCATAGAGGAAGGACTTAACCGGTGTTACGAATTTTTACCATGTATTATGCATTTTAGTTTTTCGATATGGGAAATAGAGATCGTAAAGTGCTTTTTACGCGACTTTACCGATTTTTGAAAATTGTTTTTTCAAATTTTTCAAAGTCTTTCGGACAAATGAAAATTTTGCCATGACTGGTAGGCGAAAAGGTCTTTTTGTTTTTTACAGTGATGGTAAAAGAAAATATTTTCAATTCTTATCAAGATGTGAAAAAATTGGGCATGACCCGTGGGCGAAAAGGTCATTTTTGATTTTTGCGAAAGGATGATTAATTTTCGAGTGATAATTTTTCCGAAGTGTTTAGAAAAAAATGAAAAATCGGGCATGACCAGTGGGCAAAAACCCCATTTTCAATTTTCGAGAAACGAATAATGTTTTTCAAAGTCAGTTTGGTTTCCAGGGTCTTGCCTCAAAAAACAATTTTGGCGTGACCCTGGGGCAACAAACCAATTTCGATTCGTAACTAGATTATGCACAAATGACTAAATTTTGCACTAAGATCTATAAGCGATCTTAGGCTATTAAAAAATGGCGGACTGGCTATTGAAGTTATAATAAATTATAATAATATACAATAGAAATAAATTATTTCAAGTCCGAATAAGTAAGATTTAGTCTCGTAACAATGTGTTACAAATGCATATTCCCAATATGGCGACGCTTTAGAAAATTTGCTAAAGATTACAAATTCGTAAGTGTATTTACAGTTTTCCTGTTATTGAATGGCTGCACCTTGCGGAAACTTTGCCACTACACTCGGGGGGGGGGGAATGTTAAATAAAATTCGTAAATAATTACGAAAATAGTAAAGATTTCACTGTAAAAATTGATTAATTATATTGCTAAATGCAATTACTGGTTATGCGCACAATGAACTTGATTCAAAATCAGACAACAAGTGAAGATGATCGTGTATCTTTTCGTACATCAGGGGTACGTCTTGTTGAACACGTTGTTGTTGCTGCTGTTGCAGCACAATGCACAAATTATGTTTGTGTGTGTAATTGCGTAAAGGATTACGATCCTTTTTTGCGTATGTGTGTGTGTTCACACAGAAAACTCATACGATGTTCAATAGTCCAGCAGCTGGTGAAAGCCGATTGGATGAACCAAGTCTTTTGTTTTCCTCACAATCGTCGTTTTTTTGAAGAATTTCAATCGAATTATATGCTGTTTGTATCTTTATTAAGGATCGTTTTTTCAAACGTGTGAGTGCAAGAGAGATAGAAATATTTCTAGATTTTTTTTCTGTCTCTCTCGCTTTGTTCAATTTTGAAGGATAAAGACACAAAAGCGATATCATTTAGCTATTTCTGTATTTTATACAGCCTAAATGTTATGAAGACGAATTTGTATATTCGATGTGTTTTATTTACACAAATAATATACATAATATTTAACGCTCGGGATGGCGGAAAAATAATTATGAATTATTTTTTCGTCGGCTATCTAACAGCAGTAATTACGAAAAGACATTTTTATACTAATTGACAATTAGGAAATGTATTACTATATGGGGTATAGGGAATTATTATTGAGTTGAAGTCCAGTCTCAAATAAGTCGAATTGTTTAAGTCTGAATTAAGTGTCAGGCTAATTCTTATTGAGACTGTTAATTACGTACGGCGTACGGATGAGAGTTATTTATTAGTGGAAGCGTATTATTTCAGTTCAAGTCGAACCGTTAGTTGGGCCACAAAAACTAATATTTTCGTGTGTGGTTTCGAAATTAATTTTCGATTTCCGAAATTAGATTTCGATGCTCGAAATGACATTTCAATTTTTCGAAATTAAATTTCGAGTTGCGAAATTAAATTTTGAATTGCAAAACTAAATTTCGATGAAAACGAATTATTAAATTCGAGGTTCAGTGAAAAACATTGTGCTCCTGCTACCATGTAGTGGAGGAGTTTATAAATAAGTTCGTTTTACGTCACAAGGACGAATAAAATATGTTTGTTGTCACACACCTAAGCTCGCGCCTGGTTGTTAGACAACTGTTAACGTCGCCTCAGCCCAGTATCTCCAGTCATGTCGAGTCCTCTGTGCATCGCTAGTGCACACAAGACTCGTGGGCGTAGCCATGACAGTTAGACTCAACCAAGGTGGGTAAGCAATGACTTTTAAAGGTTTTTTTCTCTTTAATTTTTATGAAAATTGTCTTTTCATTTTTTTTAACTGGCCCAAGTCGGTAAATTGGCAAATTTTGAAGGGAGAGCATAAATGTGAAGAAAACTTTGTTTTTTTTTGAACAAGTTTTATCATACCTTTGTGGGATATGAAGAGAAACTGAGATACCTTGCATATGTACACTGATTACTCAGTAATGGCTGAACTGATTTTAATAATTCAGGATTCATTTGAAAAAAGATGATCCAAAGATGGTTCAATTGGATGTTCGTTCAGATCGAATCAATACTAGATCCGAAATTATGAACCAAAAACTTAAAATTCTACCAATTTTTGTGAAAACTTATATCTTTTAGTTTTTTTGGTTACTGATGACGAATCCGCTGTCAGATTTTCGAAATTTAAAATTTTATTGCACATCCAATTTATGGTGGATTTGAAATTCTGATTTAAACAAATCCAAGCGAAAGTTAGTGAGTACGTAGGCAGAACGGTGTATTTTACATTGCGGGCTCCATTTTCTCACATTTAGAAAATTTAAACTGAAACCTGAAAAATAATAAAACTTTTTTTCTCAAAAATAAAATTGATTTAAAAACAGATGAGCTTACATTACAAAAATAAACCAAAAAACCACTAAAAATTAAAAAAAAATTTCTGAGGTGCTACAACACCACCATTTTTCGATCGAGGATATTATAACATTGCATTTTACATTTTTTTAAACAAAACTTTTTAAGTTGGTGTCAAATTTCAAGAAATTAAGTAAATAAGTCGATTTTTCGCTTACAATTTGGTGCCGACTTGAAATGTTTTGTTTAAAAAAGAAGATAGTGTTATAACATCCTGGACCAAAAAGAGATACTGTTGTAACATCCCCATAAATTATTTTTTCCTTTTTATTGCTTTTTTCAGTTCAGTTTTTTAATGTAGGCTCCTCTTTTTTCAAGTCGATTTTATTTTTTTGAAAAAAAGTTTCACTGATAAAAATCACTTTTGTTTCATTTACATCAGGTATTTAGGCTATTATTATAGCATCATTTTTGCTTTGAAACGAACAATTATAAAAATAACTTTAAAATTATCTCATTGATTCTATAAAAAGTTAATGGGATCACCACTGGAATACTCTATGATTTCTAAAGAAGTTCATCAAATCAATTCTTAAGGTTATAAGTTATGCTGTGGAACAAACATAAAAGAAAGAACATTTTTTACAAAGTCAGCTAAAAAAGTGTTGTAATAGCTCAAGATGAAGGTATATCTTGGAAGACTAATTTTATTAACAGAGTCCTGAAGAAAAGTGTATGTTTTCAATTTGACCCTTATATATGTAAATATGTAAGTATGTGTTTATATGTACACATACAAGCCCTGAAGCACCACTCCATGCCACTTTGGATTGTGCCAGCCCTGGATTTTTCTGGCATACCTGTAGGTAACACTGTAAAATCTATTGTTTTGGAGGAAGCAACAAACATTTTTTTTGGTGTCTGTGTGTGTTTGTGTTGGTAGTGGCGCACGCGCATCAAATATGAGGGAATAATTGGTGAAATAACATCGGGAAATAATTTTGTGAAATAATTTTATTAAATGAATTAACGGCTAGTATGTTTATTTTAGTGATTTGGGTATGTATGTATGTTTGTTCACAAATTTCTGAAGAACCATTAAAACGATTTTGATGAACTTTTTCCTAACAGATAGAGGATGATCCCAAGGTGGCCCCATAATTATTATTTATTTTTAGAATCGATGATATTTTTTTTCAGTTATCTTTGAAAAAGTGTTTGACTTGAAGCAAAACATCCGCTAAAGCCAGCGGATGAGGAAACAAAAATCCATTAAAAATTTTTTTCACTAAAAAATGTATCCAAATTAAAAAAAATAAAAAATTATCTGAAAAAAGAGAAATAACGGCCATCTTGAAATCTGTCCAGCTAGATCTATTGAAATTACTATAATAAAACAAAAAAGAATTAGACTAGATAAATAATTTTTTTTTCTTCCAAAAAATGGAACAAACTCGAGAAAAAAAAACATTAGCTTTGCGGACAAATTTTAAAAGAGTTATTTTTCTATTTTCAGCGCATTTTTATTGTTTTTTATTTTAAATATTTTTTTATTTTTGATACAAATTTTTAATTTACCCTGATGGATCACGATTCCCAGTGAAATTTCTCTGAAGAATTCAGAAAGAAAATTTTCTTCGAAAAAGGCTCATCGTGCTAATGATCTTTTTCGAATAGCCTACTAGGTATGTAAGTTACGTTTATTTTATTGTATCGAAAATTCAGCCAGACTTCATCCCTCTATTCATCATGAAATGATATTAATTAATTCCCTTCGACTCTAATAGGTAGTGGGTACCCAAATAACGTATAAATTTTAATCCTCACGATAATAAAATATACCTACATACCTGATTTTTTTAGGTAAGTTGAAATTTTAACAATGCTACTTAATCCGTACCTACTTCTTGTAGACTTTCGAGGTTTTCAATCTTCCTTTTTATATCGTCGTTGGGTTCAGTTCTTAACCTGCCATTGACGGATGTGGAAGACGATGGCGTACTCCAGTCACGAACATTTTGGATGCGACCGCACATAAACGTGGGTTTTAATTGGGGCGCAATCGATATTCCAATTTCAGGTAGCTACGAAATTAATAATGAAAATGAGCACCGTAAGCAACAGTGGCGGTATTCTTTTTAAATATTGCTTTTTCCGCATTCCTTTTGTATTTTTTTCTTTGTTATTTTTTTTTTTTAAAGAAAAATTTTATTTTTCGTTCACTACCATCGGCGAGTTTTATCTCGCCATAGTTTAGAAGGAAAATAATAACGTTGTAAGCCGAGCACGTAATTGACATCAAAATTAAGTGAACGCGGAATTTGTCGTATTATTTCTGAGCTATTATCATTAACGATAGGTACCGTAATGAAAAACAAAATGAAAAATAAAATGAAAAATATGTTTCAGGTTTCTCAAGCATTAGGTTGGATATTCCATGGCAACGACCGTTTGACTTTTCTTACTGGAAATGATGCATGTTCTACATAGGTATAGTTCATTTATGTGCAGCTATGTTATTACGTACGTTTGTTTCGAAACCAATGAAAACATGAAATATTCAATCGTTTCAAACAATTAGACTTATTCGTGTACACTTTCGAGATGCAATAAAGAAGATTTGAAACATTGAAATGATTCATTCGTATCATTTTTTTTTTTTTCGTTTGTTGAAGAAAAAGGTTTTTATACAGGTCTGCTGCCGTCGAGGAAGAACTGAACATCAAGTTTGAACATACATTTTCACCCATTTCAAAAAATCGTCTAAAACAAGATTTCCTATCCAAGAATGTTTTTCTTTAGAGCCTATACTTTTCATACTTTTTTAACAGTTCTAAAAAATTATTTGATGACCTTTTTTTTTTTTTTTTTGCTCGACACTTGAAATTTAGCATCGACGGAATCCGCTATCGCATGTTTATTACTAAAATTTATTCCAAATTTTTAAAACGACAAGCAAATAAAAATTAATTCGTAGGGGAAATCGCCCCATTTTACCGCCTTGACTGCACCTTTGAAGTCTTCCATATTATTCGGTGACATAAGATTAAAATTTTTATTAAATTTAACCGAATTTTTAATAGAATTAAGCTGATTTTTTTCTTCTTCACCCTTAGGAGTGAATTAAGGACGTATTATCAGAGAATTTATTGTTCTCGCTGTGACGTCCCAAAAAATCACAAAAACCACACAAAAAAAAGGAACTAACTGATAGGCAGTAAAAAGTAAAAACACTTGCATGGTCAAGTGTAGGAATGAGACAATTGAGGAAGAACAGGGAAAATCACCACTTCAGACTGGACACCCAAGTGAACAGAAAAACCAACCACCCTCTCCCACCACATGCCTGATTAATTCAGGCTATCATTATGAAATTTCGATTCCCATGAAAAAAGACAAGTGTAGAACAAAATAAAAGAAAAACCGTATATTACTGTTCCAATATCCGCAGCGTTGCAGTGGACTGAAGATGATGCAATGTCCTGCTGGTGTGGTGCTGGAGTCGCCCCTCGTTGATCCGGCTGGATTAGCCTTGCTTACAAGCGTTTATGAGATGGGAGACAGCTAAAGTTGGTGAATACACAACTGACGGCAAATTTCTGCACTTGCTCTCACTGCTCAATTTGGTACTAGATGTAGGATTACACTGGGAATGCAGTTTGTGCGCACCTCTGTGATTATTTTCAAATTTTGTTAAAATCAAAATTTGTATTTGACCGAGGTGGTCAAATCGTATTAATTGAATTTCAAAATAACACTGTAAGGGCTTACAAATCGGATGCCCTAATGGACGAAATATTTTTGAATTGTGTTAAGAATCAAAATTTTTGTGAACTCCAAAACTAGGCATGAAACCTTGGAAACAAGGGTAATTTTATACACACGATTCGTGATTATAGTTCGTAACATTAAACGCAGCGGACATGCCAAACGAGTATGTTTTTAATTTGAGCAAAAATTATTAGAGGGAAAAAACACTTTCGAGCAAAAACCTCTATATGGCTCGATCCGACTGTTAAAATTCAACTAACTGGTAGTCTAACTATAAGGATCGCGCTTAGGTATCAAGATGAAAACCCCCAGATCACATCATCAATTGCATTGTCTCGTACAGAAATCACACCACCGATTTACAACCAATCGCCTGTAAAAAAAGATTAGATATTTCGGCGCCACATCGATTTAAATTGTAACGTATTTTTCAGCCTGGTATGGCAAGTAACCATACGGATTGCTAAAGTGTAGGCAAGCCGAAAGGAGAAACTTGCATTAGGCTATTATGGACATATATGTATTTCACGCTAGGCTATGCGGCAAATAAAGATATGGACAGGCTACATGAATAGAGAACAAGTTTTAGTTTGTAGCCTAGCCGCGTATAAAGATAAAACGAGAATAAAATATTATAGAATTCAATGGTTCGTACATATATGGTTTCTCTAAAAAAAAATAATTCGGCAATCGATCAGCTGTGGAGGAAATTGTTAATGAAGAAAAAAAACTAGGGGAAAACATAAATGGGAGAACGAATTTCAAGTTTGGAAAAAGACAGGTCAGGCATCTCATCGCAGATAGGAGTGAAAGTTTTGAGTAAAACGACATGGAAGAATAAATATATTGACATTCCCACAATTTTAACATAGAGTTTTGGAGATAGAGTGACTGAGCTCTACTTATGGAAAATAATAGATGATTAGGTAACTTCCCCGAAAAATGAAAATTGTACGCTATGCTAATGCTAGATTTTCGGAAAATTCCACGTTAATTCAGGGGCGTGACCGAAGTTGGAAGAGGTGGCTGGGCCTATCAAAACATCGAATCGCCCCAATTTGGCGTTTCCAAATATTATTTGAATTATCATGCAGAAATTTTCTGAACACCTCATTTCTTATAATTGTTAATTTCTTTTTATTACTTCCCTGCCTCTCCTCTACCCCAAGTGACGCTGTAAATAATGGTCTCGGCTCTTCGTTGGTCTCTCCTGAGAAAGTATTTTCGCTGACGCTCCTGCGCTAACTTGAAAGAAAATTTGGTTTAAAGGTCTCAGTACCTATTTTGATAAAACACAAAATTTTACACCAGCTGAGAGACTTCAGATCCTTTCAAGGAATTCTAGTTTGAGTGAACGTATACACTATAGGTGGCTTTATGCTAACTAATGAAAGATCAATGAAAAATCGGAATAAATTTCTTTTTTTTTGTGGACTATGAACATATATACGAGTCGCTTAAATTTATAGGTATGCCTTTTAATTTCTGATTCAATAGACAATTCGAGAAATGTTTACCAACATTAGAGTTGGTTGTGGAAAAAAAAATATAGCCTGCACTCAAGTTCAAGCTTGGTCATAGTGAAATTATGCAAGATTTTTCATTTCTTTATCATTTGACATCCGAGTGGTGCATTGTACTCAGCAGAAATATTATCTCGGTGCGAGTTATTTCATAATTTAAAGCGGACAAAAACAGACTATGAAATTTGGCAATAACCTTGCGGTGCATTTACAGATATAATGCACTCTTTTACAGGACGGACAAAGAGATACCTACATAAGTATTGCTGAAAGAGCAACTATACAGTTTCGTAATCGCATCGACGACGTTACAATTAAAATTGTTCGTAAAAGAGGGCGACTCATTGTTTTTGTTGTTATTGTTGTTGAATTCAGACGGTAAAAATAAAATACAGAAACTAGTGAAGTACTATTCGTGATAGTTTGAACCTATAGAAATTGAACGCTAACGCACACACGGCAGGATTTTTGATGTTGCAGCATAAATTATCGCTGAGATGCCATTGAAATGATTTTCGATTTATGGAAGGTGGGTCGATCAAGGTTACCTTTCACCTTCTCATCATTTCGGGAAAATAGATAGGTGTACTTACCCACCTAAGAAAGAAAACAAATCGTTTTCTGTAGCCTGTGGAAATGTAAGTCTATTTTCTTGTTCGTACGAATACACACTATGTATTCAATTATAATAAGATGCAGTCAATTTTCATAATCAGCCTTTATCGAAAATGCCTAGACACTTACTATTTTGCGATCAAATGCTATAACGAATCCGCATTATAGCTTTTGACTAAGTGAAATCAGGCATTATGATATAGGGGTGTTCGAAAAATTGTCTACAAGCCAAATGTGTCTTACAGAACTCGACAAGAGAAGGAAAAAAGTTTATGGGGTATTCCTTTTTTTGGCATTGTTGTTTCAGAGATACAGGCTTTCATTTGCTTGTGTCGAATAAGTTGGATATTCATTTATTTGATGGAAAAATTTATAAAATATGGCAGTACACATCGTACAAAGGTTGCGCGTTCGAATCCAGGCTGTGGAACATTTTTTTTTAGCATTGAAGATGCTTCTCAGGTTAATTCGTGAAAAAGTGTCCGCCACCCTATTTTTACCAACGTTTCATGCGTGAAGAGTAAGAGAAGGGGTAGATAACGACGGTAAACAAAGTGGAAGGAGAAAATGTTAATGAAAAATAGTGGAGGTGGTAAAATTGTTTTGTTTTTTACAGAGTGAACACGAAAATATGAAAAAATGGAAAATGAACAACACTTTATTTGTTACAGTTTTTTCATTAATTTTCAATGCCCTCTTTTTGTTTTTACAGTGTGAAACCTGTGAATTTTCTTACAGAATTAAAAAAATCAAAATTAGACAAACGAAATTTTAATAAATTTCTCCCAATTTAATATAAATCTATCTTTGTAAATATTGAAGTTAGTAACTTGGTAAAAAGAACGTTTTTTAATATACTCCATGAGTACAATAAGATGCACTCATTGAAAATCATATTTAAAAAATTTTTTGAACTTTTTCATTTGATTTAATTATGAAAATTTTAAAAATTTTATAACCTTTGTATCTCTGAAAAAACTAGTTTCAAAGAACACGTTAATAGGAACTTTTGCTTCACTGATGAGTTCTATAAGACCTGTTTGGCTTAAGAAATAATTTTTGGACACCCTGTATAATGCGCATCCCTCTCAGGCATTTTCTATAATTTCATTACAGAATTTGGAAGTTTTATTAATATTATTCGTTAGTCAGAATCAATAAACCGTAAAATACTAATTGTCAAATTAATTCAAACATATTGTTAATAAATATAATATGAAAAAATTTCAGCCATTTTTAGCTCTTTTTTTTTTTTTGTAATTACCAACTTACAACCTATTTACAATCAATCCTGATGCATAGCAACTTATTGAACAAAAAAAAAAAAAAAAAAAACAGAAATGACTGAAATTTTCCCGTTTTAAATACATAATATATTTATTATAAGCTTTTATTCTACTCACTACTGCGATTTAAAAATATGCAATACCGCAGCTAACCTTTTGCAACGAAATAATATTTATTTTGTGTGAAGCTAAAGTCAAAAAAATAAAAATTAAAGCTTATCTTTAAAAAACTCGTTTTTAATGTAGACTTATTAATAATACGTTCGAATTCCCTAATTTTTATTGATTTGATTAACGAATAATATTGATAAAACGTGGCCAAATTCTACAATACTATAGAAAATACCGAAGAGTGATGCGCATTAAAAATACCAGTGCCTAATGTCATTCAGTCAAAAGCTATAATGCGGATTCATTATAGCATTTGACTTCAAAATAGTAAGTGCCTGTAGGCATATTCGAAAAAGGTTGATTTTCGCATTTGACGGCGACATAATATGTAAATAAATACCTCACATATTTATATAGGTTCTTTTTAATAGAGTATGTAGGTACTATATGTATCTGTTATACGGAAGGGTGGCCTAATGTTTTTTGGGAGATGAGTAAATTTTCATCAAACCAAACAAAACTTATTTGCGTGCGGTATTTGTTCCCTTTCCATTGAATCATTTCCGACAAGCACATAGTTTTTCACTAATTTTATAAAATATCTCGCAAGGCGGCCCCCTTTGTCAACTTCCCTGAGGTGCTTTCAGTGTTGGATTTTAAATATTTCGATTTTTGATTGTGTTAAATTCAAATTTTTGGTTAGTTTCTTAAGTAAACCCCTCAACCCTTTGCAGCCTCCTATATAGTCACTGAAAGTAAGTGAACACTTTCTTGGCTGTTAATCACTTAAAGTGAGTGCACTTCTGAAGAAGTCTCTCTTATCGAGTGAACTCTCTTTTCATACTCGTTGAAGTTATGCTAATTTCCATACATTGAAAACTACTAATTGTAACGGCCAAAAGAGGTGGTAATGTACCTAGTTAGAACCACTTTCAGTGTTACACCATACACGAGATAATTAACACTAGACAAGCATTAATATCTCTATAATAATTTAAATAAGTAATTTATCATCCACTACTATTGTAGACCTTAACATATTTTAGAGACTCAATAATATTTAAAAACTCAGGGTTGAGTTAACACTTTTAATAAAATAATAATTTGTACCCCACAAGTACATTAAGTAATATTTTAAACACTATAAACTAGGTTTAACATTTGGGATTAAAACTCTTAGACAAGACTGTCTATTGACTAGTAGATCTGTAAGAGAAGCTCTAGGTACTGTGTGTTGATTCCTTTGAATCGAGGGTTTATATACTCATTTGGGATATGTAAGTGTACGTGATGGATAGGCCAAATGAGGTAGGGGTTTGTTATTATAGGGTTGTGCTGACTCGCAATATGATCGAGGAACAGGCAAAATGAAGTTGTGAATATAGAGACATTATATTTATATTCATAAAATCAAATACAGGTAATTCAGTGGTTTTTTACAAAGAGCTATAGGATGTTTTCATTATTGATGAATACCTGCATTTTTGGTATTCGAAAGTGTGTGGATGAATATGTTTGTCATATTTAAAAATAGATGAAAATATACGTTAGACTAATTACTATCTACCAACAATACAGAGAACTAAATTCCTTTCTATTACAAGTATTCTTTGGACACAATTACTTGTTTCATCCAAATAAGCCCATTTTCTTCAAAATTATATTGAAAAATTCCTCACTACTCTCTGAACTTCTTGATCAAGCTCTCTTTTTTCTATTTTATCTGAAAAATTGGTGTTTTTTTTCTATCATATACCTAATCGTATATTCCAAAGGTCAAGATTATTTTACAATTATTTAGAGGGGGTTTGTTCTTCGACACTTTTTCTGGTTTCAAAGAATTCTCTGTTATCATTGATGAAAAAATCAGGAGTTTGAAGAGAAATTCGACAGAAGACACGTTTTCATATACTGCCATTTTGATTTTCGTGAAAACTCGGCGATGAAATATTTGGGACATTAACACTAAATAAATAGTTGATGCTGGTGATCGTTTCCTATAATTTTATTATTCAGTTTCCACTTAATATATGTCCTGTGTCCTTATTTTCAGCTTTTGAAAGTTACTGTTTACTCCTCTCTTCAATTTCCTAGTGGGAGCATGAAGGGGAAGGTTCAATTCCAGCCCCTCAAACAGAAAAGCCCTGTATTGGTTCCAATAAAGTTTGGTTACTTAAAAATTGTTCATTATTAACCACATATCTGGCAGACAAAGGGGGCAATTGCGTGAGTCAAAAATCGATCCCTTCGACTAGAGGAGTTCTCGTTTTGGTTTCAACAAAATTTACTAACAAAACCGAAACCTAGGAAATTAAAACGAAAGGCCACCTCAAGCCTTTGTTAGCCTTTATATGCTACTGCCTCCTCCCTACGTTTTATAATGGCTGCAGTTGGCACATCCTCCTCTATTTGTGGAATGGTATCACATAATTTCATTAGACATTACTGTTTCTGGTATTCAATTAGATTGAATTTGCTGCAGAGGAGTAATTGAACTTTGGTGACTATGTGGCTCATTATTTTTTAACCACTAATTTTTACTTGTAATAATGGTTTTGCAGTGCAAAATGGTAAAGTTTCTCAGTAAAACTTTTCGAACCGCTAGCCAGAGTAAGCTGTGTTGTCCGAAGAAATGACTTCATAGATTCTTGAATACCCTCTCTACCTATTTTCTGTAAAGCTGATTTGCATCCAGAGTTTTCAAGTTTCTACGAATGTGTCGCAGTCAATACTAATTGTTCCTACCACTCATCTCACCTGCTCAGAAAGCGAATGCCGAGCAAACGTTTCTCTATTAGCATTTTCCCGTCTTCGGAATATCTGTAATTGTGATTCAAATTTGATATTTAAAAGCAGATAAATTGGAAACAAATTAGTATAAACATAGAGGGTAGCCTTCCCTTCCTACAATGCAAAATTGGTTTTCCTGAAGTATTTATGTCCAACATAAATATTTGTGTTGTGAGCTGAGGATGATGGCGATGAAGCTCACGCTAAAGAAATCACATATTTTGTAAACTGTCATGAAACATAATCGTAGCTCTGAGGTGGGGAAAATCCCGAAGGCATAAAAACCTCCCCATTTTCGTACCCACTAATTAGGAACCAAATACAATCGCAATTAATTAACTATACATTTCTCTCAAATACACTCAACACCATACACACGTACAAATGACGGACTTGACTGTATTGCATCATCCCCCAACAGAAATGATGAATCACAGTGTTACCTTGAGGAGAAACCAAACATGGACGAATTCACTTTCAACAATTTTTTTTTCCTCTTTAAGTAATGTTATTCAACCGCATGAGAAAAAAAGAAAAGAAAATGGAAAAATGGCTTCTAAGTAAATATTACGTAGGTAGGTTGTTTTAATATCCGAATGAAATACCAGTAGGTATCCAAAGGCGAATCTTATCTACGGTATTTTCACTTCTAATGAAAGAAAATAAAATGAGAAACAAAAAATAAATTTTTTCGTCCCTTCCCTCGTTGAAAGAACCCCGATAATAAAACAGATTGACTATAAACTAAAAAGGAGAGCCTGAGTTTTCAAAAATATCTTTTCATCTCCGCATTAATCAAGATGAAATATTCGCTACTTTCGTTCGAGTCCCTTTATTTTCTTATAATAAATCATTCACTATACTTACCTACTATGGTTATAATTTGTCATTCATTATAAATACATTAGTAGTGTAATTTGAATACTTACACATTTTTGTGTTCCTAAAGATTAGTTCTGTAAACGTATTCCCACGTGTTCGATAAAATTTTCAATGGTCACGTAAGTTGGTTTTTCATTTTCTACGATATGTTTTTGCCCTTTGAAAACATCGCGTCATTATACAATTTTTTTTTTTTTTTCATCTTTTCTAGATATATAGGTGAGATTATAATCAAATTAATGAAAAAAAAAAAAAAAGAAAAAATACGCTAAGAAACATTGGTAATATTATTATTATCATCGCATATGAATCACGTTCGTAAACTGTCAAGAGCTAAAATTATGGAAAAAAATTGTTTTGTTCGCGAAAAATTTCTCGAGCACGTAGGATACCTCCTAGTCAGCTATCTACGGAGAGGTTAAAAATTTTCATTTTAATTTTGAGATAAAAGCGTCCATTACGTGGAAATCTGATTATTATTTCAACGTATTTCGAATGGTAGAAACCGAATAGATATTGTTGGACAGAAGATGGTCCGTTGGTTCAATTATTGTGCATTTTTCATTTTGTTTTAACACAAAAAGGCAGGTTGGAAACCTCCATCAAAACATAAAGATTGTTTTATTGATACACTCGTCGTACACTACCTATTTCAATCGAAGTGATAAGCACCTAAGCTAATAATATATTACGTTGCTCATCAGTTAAGGATGGTTTATGCTTGTTGATTTATTCTCTATGATCCAATACCGAAAAAGTTTACTAAAGCGAATTACTTAGCTATGGTTTATACTGTTTCTCTTGATTTATTCTCTAAAAGTTAAAATTTCCCAATTTTACAGGATAGAGGTTGAAGATTGGAGAATAGAGATGCGAGTTTAAACTCTGTTTTAAGGAATGAAATATTGCCTGAGAAGTCCTCTGAAATCTAACAGCAGATAAGGTAAATAAAAAACGCCCCGTCCTGTTCCCAATATTTAAGTAGTTTGGTACACTACGAGTAAAAGTACGACATTAAGAAATTGTATTCAAAATTGTTATTTGACCATCACGCAATCCCATATCGTATTCGCCATGAGTGACAAAAAATTTGCTTTTCATTTTTGCCCTATTTTATACATAAATTGTGCGAGAAGTTCCTAAAGTTGTTTCAAAACATTCAAGATAAATAGGTATGTAGGTAGGCCTACGTAGGGTAGATGCACCAGTTTGCAACACTGCACCAGTATGCAACATTTAGAAGTTTAAGATTTAAAAATAAGATACCTGTATAAGTATATTTGTCAGTTGGAAGTACTTTTATCACAAGTATTAAAGCATAATCTTCGATTCCCATCTATTTTCAATACTTCGTCTGCAACATAGATGAAACTATAAATCAAGAAAATTCCAACTGCTGTGAAAAATGCAAAAAGTGCCTTTTCTTAAAAGAAATCTGCACAATAGGTGATGAATAAGGCTCAGTTAAATGGGAATAATTGATTTAGTACGAATATATTAGTGTTCCAAGATGAGAAGTACACTTCAATATTGATGAAAATCATTGTTGTAGGTTAATTTACATAAAATTGTTAGCATTATTCAACTGTTGCAAAATGGTTCATTGAATGTCAACATTGTAACAGGCACTTTTTTCTTCAGTCTGAATGAAAAAATTCAAATTATTTTAATCATTTGTGTATGATAAGATGAATAACCATCTCTGAATTAATATTATTTTTTCAAATATAAAATTTCTCAATGAATTCTTCTTTTATAATTCTTATACAAAAATACCATTTGCCCCAGTTTGTAACACTTATACCTCAGTTCTGCAATACTCATATTCCAGTACAAATTTGAAGATGTTTATCAGCTTTATTTTCATACAATAAAAGCTCTGTCAAGTCCCCCCAAATCTAATGGAAAGGAAATATTGAAATTTTTGATTCATATTACCAGTTTATGAAATAAAATACCCGTTTTTTCACCTGTTTTGTTCTTATATTATTTGTATGTTGTAAGCCAATTAGGGCAGAAGTGTTGCAAACAGGGGCAAATGGTATTTCACATAAAAGTAATAAAAAAATAATATTCAGAACTATGTATTAAAAATTTAAAAAGGAAATATTAATGTGGACACCATAATTCATGTAATGAAGCATTCACATAACGAATACCTTCATTCTGCACTGAATTATGTCACTTCAAACTCAACATTTCCCTTAAATTATTGCAAACTGCTGTATCTACCTTAATAGTTTAATTCTTTAAATTGGTTGTAATGTTAACCAAGTCAGGGTAAAAGTGAAAAGGACCTTTTTTGTTCCTCGTCATGAGTAGGTACTAAGAGGCAACATAGACAGATCATAATTTTACGGTAAGTTTGTTCTTGTAATACTTTTAGTATAGGCTTACCATGGCTCCGTTGGCTCTCACCGAAAAGTTTTTATTTGTTTTGAAATACACAACCAACTGGTCAAGTTGCGAGGAACTCCTCCGAAAAAGTCCCGTATATATTTGGAATACGTCATTGTCAAATTTGACTATTTTGCTGCAAAAAATTCAGATATTCAAAGAAACTATTTCGCTTAATTCAGATCTACAGATGTTGTCAATTTATCCAATAATTAACTTCAATATTTTCTAAGATTATTATCATGGTTTTGTTAACAACAAGAACGAAAATTATTTCTTAAATTCAGAGTCACCAGCTTAATTTACCTAATTTAAATGTCAGCCTAAGAAATTGTGCTGTTTTGATTGGCTATTCGGTATTTAATGACGGTTGTAAAGACCAAATGATTATTCATTTTTTGGAAAGGACTGGTCTCGAGAAAATTTTTAATGCGTTTCAGAGTAGTGCCTAATATGCAAAAATTGGTGTTAATCTTGCATTTTTTGTAAAACCAAAACCTTATAATGCTTACCAACAGTCATAAGATCAAGAATATGATTAACTATACGAGAATGAGACCAAGTCAAAGACTGACTATGCCAGATCTAGTACTAGTCCAAGATCTAACTTAAATATAAATTTGAAAGGTATGAATAAACTTTGAAATTTTCTTAATTTGTTTACGTTCTTAAAATTTAATGTTTACTTTTTTGGAAAGGAAATGAACGGTACACGTCTTGGTTTTGACAATGCGACTAGTACTAAAATTGGGAGTACTAATGCAACTTGGTCATGATCGTAGTACACTGCTTTTGTTCATCACTATTTTAGACTTAATCATATTATTTGTACTTACCTGGGCTTATTTAGTAATATTTTATTTTGAATAAAACAGAAAGTCCATAAATTATTGAAATGAATTTCACCTTAAGTAGGTACTAATAGTAAGGCTCTTTATTAGCAGGTATTCACATGAGGGTGATAAGAGATGAACCGTCATTTTGTGTTATTAATTATTATTTTTATATATATATAAATATATAAACAGTAATAATAAACAATGTAAAATTTATGAAAAACTATCAGTTCCTTAGAAAAACCAAAGAACACAAGATGGCTGCTCGTATCTTATCATCTTCATGTGCATACCTGCTTGTAAAGACCTTATTAATAGTAGGATAATATGATTTTTTATGTTATATTAAATGAAATATCTACTAAAACTACGGTGCTTGTAAGTACTCCTGCTATTGGTAAAATTTTACTGTGAAGCTTGGGGAGGAGGCTGAGTCCCTAATCACTACTACTAGCGAATCATTCTCAAATCATCACCTCTCTTTTCTCAAAATACGATTTTCAGATCTTCAATTGCAAATTTGCAACTCTGAAAATTTTTCGGGGTATTTATTGCAAAATTTGTTTCTAATAACAAAAACAAAGCAATTATGGTAAATTAATAATTTTTTTCAAACAAAGAACCGTCTTTAAAAAGAAAAATAAATAAAAAATCCACTAAAAAGAGAAAAATAATTATTTTAAAATTTCTCCTGCAAAATCTAGGTCTAGGGACTGGAATTATTGAAGTCGGTGCTCTTTTTCTTACCATGCAGTCTTTATACGTCAATTTCATCAAATTTTATGATAAAAATTTTCAACTGACGCCAATTTCAATAATTCCAGTCCCTACACCTACATTTTGCTGGAAAATTTTGAAATTATTATTTTTTTCTTTCTAGTGCATTTTTTCTTTTTGAAGTCGGTTTTATTTTATGAAAAAAATTATTAATTTACCATTATAATTTTTCGTTTTCTTTTAATTCCAGTAGATTTTGCTAGAGAAATTAAAAATATATATTGTGGGAACCGGGCAAGTTACCATACATCAGAAGGATAAGTCCGTGTCCCGATAAGTCTACGCCGTCCAGTGTATAGGCAGCCAACCTACGTAGCGTACAGTGCCGGGAAAGTGCGGGAACTGTAGGGCGAACGTAGCTTGTATGGCGCGGGTATATACGAGCCGCGCCAGGCTACGTATAAGCGAGTGGCTACGTATATAATTACGTAGCCCGCTTCGTATGCGACCGCACATCGTCTATGTAGACGATGTGCGAGTTCGTAATTTAATTATGTTTGATACGTCGATTGTAAGATCGACGTATCGCCTGTCGGCGGAGGCCGAGCCTCGCAGCGGGACGAATCCCCACATATATTTTTTTTAGACCATTTTTATTCTTTTTTTTTTTTTTCAAGTTAGATTTTTTGATGAAAAAATTTTTTTAATGATTTTTTAGCTGTAGCATATATTAGCGGCAATATTATTTTAAAACTAACAGTTTTTTTATTTGAAAATAACCCCAAAACTACCGTATAAATTCTGAAAAAAATTTAATGGGACCACCCTTCTATTACTTAAAAACCGGTTCATCAAAATCGGTACCCAGGTTGAGAAATTATGCTTGAACAAATATAAAAAAATCAAACATACATACGGATCGAATTGACAACCTCCACTTTTTTTTGAAACCGGTTAAAAAGAGTTTAAATTGTGTTTTGTTGTCCATAAAATATCTATAGTTTTTCCCGAGTTATTGGACGACTGGAACTGGGTTTTCGAGTAAAATAACGCTGCCGCACAGTTTGAGGGGTGAAAATTTCATTTCCGGGGAACTGGGCTCCCCTGAACCCCCAAAATTTCGCCTGTACCTCTTATAAGCATTAGTTTATTGAAGAATTGATTGATTTGACTTGATGAAAAAGTTTCCAGACAATACGAGAAAACAATCTCACGAAAAAAACTATACAGCTTTATTTTTTTTAATGACAATAAGAAAAACTGACGTTTTAGATCGTCTTGATTTTACGTCGTCTAAATTCAATTTTATCACCATCACTGTTTAAAAAAATCAATTAACGAGGCAAAAAAGCTACGACCCGAGCACCAATACCCATATTAATTTTAATTATTTTTACGTAGGGGGGGATAAACCTCACGATAGGGAAAAAGATGGGAAACACCAAAAAAAAAAAAAAGAGACCAAAAGAAAAATACTAAATTGTTCAAAAATACTTTGAGATTTCGTGAGATGTGCTCTTCAAATGACGGAAGAGAATAAAAAAAAAAAAAAAATCTCATATATGACGGATGGACAAATAGGGACTTAGAAGTCACGATTTTTGCTGCGATGAAGGTTAAAGTCGACGAATTACTCCTTCGTATTAACACATAATATAAAGATTCTTTTTAATTATCATTATTATTATTTAAATGTGTCGGAAAAAAAAAAGAAAAAAAGATTAAGATGTGCGAAATTTAACTGTAACAAAATAATACGGAAAGATCGTGTCGACAATTTACGATGACGAAATCGTAAAAACGGAAAGGAAAAAAAAATTTGATGAGCTCACCACGAAGAGGTGAGGTACTTTTATTTTTATTTTTTGTAGTAGGTATATAAGTGCAATTTTTGAAACCTTTTAGTCAAATTGTGGAGTGCGGTTTCAACAGTGATACAGTCTGTAGTGTAGTTCACCGAGTTAAACGTGTGAAGACCACAGAAAATTTTGTTCCTATTTCTTTGTCTTTGTTTTCGTTCTTTTCGTTTTGAAAAATGTTTCGTATTTCGGTAAGTGTGAAACGTGTTTCTTCAATACACGTACAATATATATTTTTTATGAGTTTCATACGTGTAATGGATGGTCAACAGTATAGTTAAACTATTTTAAATTATTGATAATTTTTCAACAAAAAATAGTTCAGATGATTGGAAGAAACTCGGGCGGGGGGAAACTTTTCCTAAAAACTTTTTAAATAGCTCTCATGGTTGTCCTTTGAATCGCAGTATCGTCCATTTATTTTACTAACACCAAGAAAATGTGATTATTCCTACGGTATTGAAGAAATATCTAATTTTCCCATTCATTGAAAATATGTTTTTAAATTTTCTCATTATTAATTTAAATATTATCTCGAGTGGGAAGAGCGAATTGGTACCTCTGAAACCAGAAAAAATGCCGAGTTGAGTATATCACTGAACAAGGCCGTTTGGTTTCAAAACCTGCCAAACGTCACATCTACCAAAAATGAAATTTTTATCATTCTTCATAATTTTACACCTGCCAGATCGAATGGTGATGTTATTTTGAGTGAAAAACTACGTTATCCCATCTTAATCTCGTTCTGTGTCAAAAGCTAGTAAGAAATAACGATTTTTAGATTGAAAACCTATTGAAATAAATTAATTTTCGTTCAAAATCTGATAAATGACATTACTTAATTCAATTTGTTTTCAAAACCTGCTAAAGGACAAATTTTGTGCGAAAACCTTCTAAGGGAAATTTTTATCGTGAAAATAAGTGAGTCGGAGTGAACTTAGAGATTTAAGTACTTTACAAATCTGTACCTAGCAGGTTTAACAATCTGCAAAATAAATGAAAGATGAAGAAGCTAACTAGAATAGTACAGTTCTGACATTTTTTCGCTGTTATCTCATAAGTCTGATTTCTGAAAATTATAGATATTTGAACCAAGACGGCAAAGTTAAGTAAGGTACAAACGATACGAGTGAGAGTTTAAATGTGATCGATAATCAAATAGATACACTCATTGAAGTTGATTTGGACTGTTTTTTAACTCAATATAATATTTAGATCGTGTCGAAGTGTATTTCTATCGAGACATTTGGTTTTTAGTAGATCTTTTTTCAAAAATAAATATTGTAGATGGGATCTTTCAAAATTATTTGGTTGGGAAAGAATCGACTTTTCTTTCTTGATTCTTACGATTCTGGATTCTGTTTTAAAGAAGAAAGTCAATTTCAGTCATAAGTATACCGGTTGTCCAAAAATTGTCTCTTAAGCCAAATGGGTCTTGTAGAACTCATCGAGAGAAGCAGAAAGTTCCCAATAACATGGGCTATGAAACTGGTCATTTCAGAGATACAAGGCTCTCAAATTTTGAAAATTTTCATACTTAAATCAAATGAGGAATTTCAAAAAATTCTTCAAATTTGATTTTCGATGAGTGCATCTTATTTTACTCATCAAGTTCATTGAAAAACGTTCTTTTGACCAGGTCTCTATCTTCAATACTTACAAAATGAAATTTGTTTGAAATTTGAAGAAATTCGTAGAAATTTTAGCATGTCTAATGTTCATTTACAAAAAATTCTGAAAAAAAAATTGTTCCGCTGCCTGGATTCGAACTCGCAACCTTTGTACCATGTGTACTGCCATCTTTTGCAAATTTTTTCTTTAAATGAATGAATATGTAACCTATTGGACATACCCATATGAAAGCCTGTATCTTTGAAACAACCAAATTCAAACCTCATACTGTAGGAACTTTTTTTCTTCTCTCGATAATTTCTATAAGATCCGTTTGGCTTGGAAAACGATTTTTGGACACCCTGTATAGTTGTGGTGAGAAAAATAGTTCCCTATACAATAAAAAAAAAAAAAAGAGAAAAAGTATCCTAGATTTCAAATTTATTGCACCTATGAATGTTGCTTACAATTTTGAAGAGAATTTGAAAATAAGGGGGGGGGGTTGTAAAAATGATTTTTCATCAAATTTTAGCTCATGCTTAGCCCTGAATTGCAGGAATTAGAGGAATTCCTATGTAACATTAGTTTGTGTATTAAGTGATATTAAATTATTGAAAAATGAAGAATGGTTGTGTAATATTCGAGGATTGCTGGTTCAATGTAGGTATCTATTGTTAAAATCAGGATAATCAAAGCACTAAAAAAAATAAAATAAGAAACAAAGTACAATTTGTTTGGAACAAGACTTCAAAATTTAGATATTTTTCCTTTTTTTGTTTGAAGGGCTAATTTAATTTTTCAGAGAGCCTAGTCCCTGGCCTCTAGCCTTCGAAATTTCCCTAATTTTGATTATGATCAGAACAAGAGAAAAGTGCTGGAAACAAGGATAGAGCTAGTTTCACTGTAAGGTTGGGGTTGGAATGTTTTTTGTTATCACTTATACCCCACCCCCAATACAAAACATTATCACCACCAAAAATAATACAAATGCTTCTCGAGTCAGTTTGTGAAAAAGTGTCTGCCACTCAATTTTTACCAATGTTTTATTTGTGAAGAGACATAAAGGAAGGGGTAGTTAACAACGGTAAAAAAAAGAATAAAATAGTAATGAAAAATAAAGTGGAGGTTGTAACTTTGCTTCATTGTTTACAGAGTGAATAAGAAAATGAAAGGAAATGATAAATGAACAACAATTTATTTTATTTTTATTCATTTTTAATGCCGTTTTCTCATTCTTATAATGTGTAAAACCTGTGAATGTTTCTGTGTCAATCTTTTCTAGCAGAGCTACTGGGTTTCTCCAGACTTCCAGAACTTCCCCTCTCTCTATTTACTCACTTGGTTGGAATATCCTATAGTTGTAACCAAAAATGGCAATAATTAGCATTATGAAGTAGGTAAGGTATAAACTGGAGAAAAATGATCCTCAAATAATAGCCAACATATTTCCATAATAAATAAGTTAGTCTAATATTGCAGGTTAGAGAGTTATTCTCCTAAACTCCGCATCTCTTTAAATTCATTTTTAGCATATTTCAAAATCGCAGTTTGACTGTTGAATGAAGGTATGCTAATCAGCCAGATCACCGGTTCTCCAACTGGTGTTCATAGAACCCTGAGGGTCAATGAGTGTATTCTAGGGATTCTGAGGACACATCTTTCGGATACATTCAGAAATACGCAAAGCCTCTAAAATAAATGTCGATTTCGAACATTAATCGTGCAGTTACTCATTTTTTTTTCACTCGGGGTCCGCCAATAATTTAGATTATCTCCAAGGAGTCCACAGGTGAAAAAGTTCGAGGAAAGCTAAGCTAAGGGACGATAAATCTGAAAATTTCCCATTCCAAGAAAGTGGTAAAAACAGTATCCCAGATAAATTGTTTTCGAATTTTCCATGACAACAGAAATGACTTTATCGTTCAACGTATTCCAGAATCAGTTTCACTGGAAACCGGAGAGTCAATTTCGTTAAGGCACTAGCACCCTCACTCATAGTGATCTAATAATCTTTTCGGACCTATTCAATACGTATTTCATAAGTGTCGTTGGCTGTAAAACCAGCTACTTACTTATAATTTTGTCGTTATTTTCAGTTTTTCGCCCTCTTCTCGCTGGCCAGCGTTTTGAGCTTTGCCCTGTGCGAACCAGAGGCAGATCCTGGTGGCAGCCAGTGGGCCAGCGGAGGTGGTTCTCACGGCGGTAGAGGTGCGTCCGGTGGTGGAAGTGGCTCGTGGGGCTCAAACGGCGGCGGTGGATTCGGTGGGCAGCAGAATCAGTGGCCAGGTAAAAATGGCGGCGATTTTGGTGGCCGGAGTTCGGGGGGTGGAGGTGGTGGATATGGTGCTGGAGGCGGTGGAGGGACCGGAGGTGCCGGAAAATCGTCCTCTGTCAATTCGTACGATACTCCAGAAAAGTACGGATACGATTATACTTTTCCCGGTGCCGACGTTCATTTTGCTGCTTTTCGTACAAATGGCGGAAGTTCGCGTAAGTAGTTTTATTTCTTCGCGCGCTAATTAGTCTTCTACGAACGATGACGAGATGAGTTGGAGGAGGGGTATGAGAAGGACGCGACGAAAACGGCAGATTTTCGCGAGAAAACTTTGTGAAAAAAAGAAAATCGCGTAGAAAAAAAAAAAAAAAAAAAATTCAACGATCTTATGAAGTTGTTGACATAATTTTATAGGCTGTTTACAACGAGTAATTAGCGTGTGTATTGTCGTGTACGCTGAGGAACGAGCCACACGCGTTAGCCGAAAGTATACTTCTTAGAACGGTTCTTCGATGTTGGTTTCATGGAGGACAAAATAAAAAGTTAATAAATTACCAAGTTTACGCACGATTGACATAAAATTAAATTAGGAAATTCTTGCCTGGAAGTTTACGTTCAAACCGTGAACAGCAATTAAAATAATTCAGTTTCGATTAAAAGTTTTGGTACACAAACATTTTCTGTATGGTAAGAAATTTATTTTTCACTCTTTACCAAAACATTTGAATAGGTATTTCGATTTTTTTTTTTTTCGATTTTTTACACCTTACGTTTGAAGATTGGAGACTATAATTGGCTATCCGTCCAGCAATCACCTGTATTTGTACGTAACTGGTTACAAACGGTCCATGAAAGGCTAGCTATATACTTGTATTTCGTCATTAGTCGATCAGTTTAATGCATTTATTTTTCTTCAATTCGGTGATGTTAAATCATAATCTTACATTTTCAAAATTACACATTTTTGGCGAAAATTTATCAAAAATCAATGGAAATTTAAAACTATTTTTAGACAATTAGTGGAATGACCTTTTAAAACAAAAACCAATTAAATGTCTAATCGAGTTAAAAAAAATATAGATATTGGCAGATACAGAGGAACCAATTTGACTCTGTTCGACTCCCTTAGAGGTGGAATTCTGCAAAATCCAAAAAACAATTTAAAAAAAATTAGTCGAGTGAACTTTTCAAAATCAAAATCGGTTTGATATTACCTTATCGGACGTAAAAGATATTGACGACATAAACGCAAAAACGAATTTTTGACCTCCATTTGAGTAGAATTTCAAAAATTATTTTCTTAGTAAACACTCACCACGTGTTAGGAACACAACTTTAAAATTTCATGTCAATATAGATTCAGTCATTAAGTGGTTTTGGCTGGGTGTTGATCATCGATGAGCAAGTCAATCAGCCAGGGCTTTATTTTATATAGATAGGACTTGGTCTGTTTAGCATTGTTAACATTGAAAATGTTTCTAGAGTTAGTTTGTGACAAAATGTCTGGCCCTCGATTGATATTTTAGAGTGAAGAGTAGGAAAAGGAGTAGATAATGACAGTAAAAAAAGTAGAGGGAGAAAATGGTAATGAAAAATAAAGTAGAGGTGATAACGTTGTTCAGTTGTTTATGGAGCAAATACGGAGCTTAAAGAAAACAAATAATAAACACTTTTTTTTTTTTTTTAATTTTTATTCATTTTAAATACCCTCTCTCATTTTTATAAAGTATGAAACTTGAGGATTTGATTTTTGTTTTGTTTTATACCCACTTCGTCTACTCTAATAGTTCTGAATTTTGAAAAATTTCATTTAAATTTTGTTTTGATATTTAGATAAGGTACTGGTAATGTATCTACTCGACATTTACTTATTTCTTAGATATATGGGTACTATAATATGTTAAGCTTTCCCATGCTACCTTTATAGCTTTTTGCTGATGTATTTAATTGAACTCTCTTTCATCGAATGTAATTGTAGGTACATTTCTTGCACACAACATTCAACAAAAAATTAATAAACTCAATTTGCCTCAAGATTTTGTTTCTGATGAAAATACATTTTATCATTACAAGATTTCTTCACAATCGCTTCATCACCCGGCACAATAATACAGTATTTTCAGTTTGTAATTTGTATGGGTATTTATTTATATACCTAAGTTAAGTCTCATTACTTCTTGCGAAAATATCTTATTTTTAGGAGTTTTTAATAATTTTTTTTTTTGAGTTATATTTATGTTCAGTATTGAATAGTTTAAAGTTATTTAGTTCGGTATCAGTTTATGATGGAGATCATAATTTGTCGAGAACCAACAAACCTTACAGAACATGATATATTATGTACATATTATATAAGCTATGCTCTTTACGTCGGCTGTGAAAATTTGAGATGTAGATTGACAACATTTGTGATAAGTTGTGTAAATTGCTACATCAAACTTTATAATTTTTTTACACCACCTTTCAAGTAGGTGCAAAAAATTGTAACAAAAAATCAAAACTCTCTCACAACAAGCAAAAAAAAAACAGCTTCTCTGACGTCATCAAATTTTGTCAAATTTCAATGACGTACACGAGTTTAAAATGAACGCTTTATTTTCACAGAAGTTGTGAATTTGTCATAATTTTCCACAGGAAGGTGGAAAAAGAACATAACTTCAGACTGGTAATCACTAGTAGAAAAGTTAGACGATGATTACAATGTTAATACACAATATTTATTTTCGTAAAAAGATGCTTAATATTTCTGAATCTACTTGTGTAATTTTAGACCAAATTTCATGAGCATATAGTTTTGTTCTTTGACAATGATTACATAGTGCTGGATCAGTAAAGAAAGATGATTTCTGTTTAGACATGCCGGCGCTAAGTAAACAACCACTGCGTACCTTTTGACGTACTTTTCACTACGTTTATGTACGCTATTCTTGTGAATTTAAGGGATGACTTTATTAAATGTGTTTTAAATTGGTGAACTCGAGCAAAACATCCAAAATATGCAGAAGGTATTCCAAGGTTGTCAACGTTTTCGCCGGGATGTCTTGACATTGAAAAGTACATTGGTCTTATGGATCTTTTCTGGTCCAGTAGGTACTATAATTATAATCACAACTCACAAGTTTTGTTAAAACCAGCATTCTTCCACTCAATTTTAAATTTATCAACCTTGTTTTTTGTATTTGTATTTTTTGGGTACCTAGATAATAAAGGTAAGTGGGCGTAAATAAAATAATATTGATGGCTAAATTTGAAAAATACTCGTAGATAACTTGATCAATGTAACTGATAATCATATTAGCCATTTCTTCATAAATTATGTATATTATCTACGGTATGAAATTTCCACAACTAATTTGCTGTTGAATATTGGTCGAGCTGTAGTTCAATTGGTAGGGTTCATTGTATTTTTTTCCGTTAATTTTTATTTTTCATCGACAAAACCATAGCTCTGTAATGTTATCGTAGCTACTTGCGATATTTTTCACCCACTTTCGATGCACAACTCGTTAGACAAAAATGGCTAACTATTTAGATAAGTTCGCGTAGGTCACGAAATGCCGATAACAAATATCACTTATGTGAAACTAAACCAAGAATTGTTAGGTAAACTTATTTCCTTTGGGAGAGTAATCTCAGTAGAATGTTTTAGTCAAACTTCAGTATTAGACCGTCCTTAAAGCCAAGCAGATTTCAAGTATTTTACAAACAATGCCTGAGGTTAACTGATGATAGAAACTGTCGTAAAATGATCCTGATCTCTGGCTTATTTTAGCTCAGATAATTTCGAAGAAGATTTCTTCAAAGTTTCAAAATGCCAAAGATTAGAATAATACCGAACTATAGGTCCTTCAAAACAAGGTCTTGTCCTCCTTATCTAATTTTGAACGTGTAGATAAAATAAAAGTAATATGTTTTTTCAGGGCAAACAAGAGGAGGTGGTAATCCCTGGCATGGAGGTGGAGATGGTCAAGGTGGAAATGGTTGGCCTTCTCAAAAGAATGGCGGTGGTGGAAATGGCTGGCCCCAGAAGAATGGCGGAGGCGGACGTGGCAATGGATGGCCACAGAAGAATGGTGGAGGTGGCAATGGATGGCCTCAGAAAAATGGCGGAGGTGGCGGTAATGGATGGCCACAAGGCGGTGCTGGTGGTTTCGGAGGAAATGGTTGGCCTCAGAAGAATGGCGGCGGCGGTGGTGGCGGAAATGGCTGGCCCCAGAAGAATGGCGGAGGAGGTGGAGGTGCTGGGGGATGGCCGCAAAAGAATGGCGGAGGAATTGGAGGTGCCGGCGGATGGCCGCAGAAGAATGGAGGAGGTGGAAATGGCTGGGGATCGAACGGTGGTGGCGGCGGGGGCGCTTGGTGATGACTCTGTGGATAGAAAATTAATTGTCGATGTTTGTTGTTCGAAAATGTGAAATTATCTGTTCTCGGAAATCAATCAGAAATAAAAGTTCGTTTTTCGGTCGAAAGTGAGGCTAGTAATTATTTTCATGCATCTCTATCGATTTTTATATCAAATGCAGGCTCATCTACGGAGGAATTATCCTTATGGCTACTACACATGCAACCTTTGCGTAAATTCTTCTGATGAACGGTACATAGTCATTGATTATAACCTTTAATCTGCTTCTATAATCTATATTTTATTTCTTTAAAATTTTACTTCTCTCCCAAACTTGTTTGTTCTGGCCCTTAAGTCAGCCTTGAGCAGACAAATATAAATAGGTAGGTTTTAAATTTTTTTATTGGAGTATTTATATTTCACAGAAATAGATTATTAAATCCAATGCATCAAAAGTCATTAGGTAGGTAAACATATTTATTGGAATTGATTTTGTGTCGACAGTCCTGAGTTTTAAAAGAGTATAAATATACCAGGCTGTACTACCTGCACATATTTTACCCAAAATTATTTATTTGAAACTTTGAAAGTGAACGTAGCTAATGGGTAAATCGATATCAGAACCATATTTGTCGTATTCAAAACCCAAACTGTAGCTATCCAATCCCCAAAAATCCATGTTTCCTTTCCAGTACCGTGGATAGTATCGATGTCGTAGTCGAGAATACGGTCTGCTGCGATACCTCAAACGTCTTCTGAACTTGTAGTCGTTAAAATGCGGTTCTCTAACGGTGATGTGATTCAAACCATATAAACCGTATTTCAGTTTCAAAAAATCTAAATCCAAGTCAATGTCGGTAAAGTCCAAATCCAAGTCGAAGTCTGGGTCGTAGTATGACGACGTAATGCCTATAAAGTCCGGATCTAAATCTGGATCATAGAAGTCGAAATCGGACGCATACGGTAGTCCATAGCCTAGTGGCAAATGTAGATCTGCAGAGTAGCCGAAACTCGGTGATCCATGGACCGTGTGGTATGAGTAACCTCCTTTTTCTGAATGATCTGCAATTCGATCGAATTATTAGGATGGGTACACCGTATAGGTAGGTATGGTTGGAGAAACTATAAACATTTTGAGAATAGTTTTGTCATATAAGTACAGATAGGCCTATATTTTAAGCTCATACATCGTTGAATGACATAATTCTGATCTGAGTAGGTACATAAATTCGGATTTCGAAATCTTTCAACTAATATCCACAATGCATTATTGTACTTACGTGAGGAAGATTTGCTGTGCGAATTCGATTCCGAATGGTACTGCGTTTTATCCGAACTCTTAGATATTGTGTAACTTTCAGTGGTTTGATAAAATGGAAAAATCATAAGTAGGATATGCCAAAGCTGCCAAAAAATAAAAAGAAAAACACAGAAAATTAGGTAAACTGTCTAATTACCTCTGCTTAAGGACAGGTTCAAGTGTTTTGTCTTTTTTTCATCTGTGAAAGGCTAAATAGGAGATCTTTTAACTGTCATTTTCGCAATATCAGTTCGAGAAAAAAATTTCAATTTAATAGGACACGTTGCAAAGAATGATTGTGCGTGCTGTGCGAAATGATTTATGACGTAGTTGGTCATTCATAAAAATTTTTGGAAGAATGGCGCGTTAACCGATGTTTTAGACTTCAACAGCTATAGAATGTAATATAATTTCGTCGAATAAGAAGGAAAAAAAATATGGGAACTCTTTGTTTCTAAAATTATTTTTTGTTCTAATGGAGAAAAAATATCTCAATATTAAATTCGTAGCGAATAGAAAAGTACGTGTGAAATAAATGGGACCTTCTCGTCGCATTCTAAAGGAAACAATCGAGAAAAGGAAAAGAGTGTAGACTATTTTTTAATTAATCGATAGGAGTGGGAAGAGTGTTGAAAACTATTTTGCCGATTTTAAGGCTGACTATAGTGAGTGATTAACGATTTTAATTCGTTAGGAAATACCTCGCAGTGTGATTTTTGTATTGCGCAAAAAAGCTCAAATCATTATTGTCATTGAAGAATATAGAGGAACATTGAATTTTTATTATCAAGTTACATCCAGTAACATAATTAGCAAATTTTGGTAATGAAAAAATACATAAATTTCTTCTAATTTCTAGTACCTACTTAGCTGAATTATCCTTAGGGTTGAAGCCTCAATAAAGTATTTCAACCTTAAAAGATGCAAGCTTCCATAAAATTGGCATACAAGCTGATTTAGGTCTGAAAGTTATTTTCTATATAGAAATTCTATACGAATCAATTGCTTACTCTACCTAATCTTGATATTTTTGGTAGTTTAACTAAGAGTGTAGTTTTCCTGAATCTATTTTATTTCAAAAATTTTGAGAGATGTGGTGAGCAAAGTTCTAGCAAAAGCACATAATTATAATAATTCGACGAGAGAGAAAAAATCAAATTATATAATGGGGATATTCGAAAAATAATATACACGATGGTGGAATGAGGGAGGAAAGGCGTCTCACTGGGTACTGTACTCCAACGTGATGGTAAAACGTATATTAATCAAACGAATGCTTAGGCCTTTATTAAATTGAGAAAGCATTTTATGAATACTAAAACTTCGACGAAGTAAGTCACAAACAGAAAAATTAAAATTAAAGTTTTTGTAAAATTCGTGCACAACACGAATTGGGAAAGATGGAGATTTAAGATTTTATAGAAATAACACCAAAGAGGCTATTTTGAGTTGGAAAAGCCACTTTTACTAAAAAGCACTCAGAGGATTCGAAATGAATTGAAGTTTTTAATTATTTTTAATAATAATTTCAGCTTAAAAATCAAATTTTCAGTTTTCATGAAAATTAGGGAGGTAATTTTTGAAAATTCTCAAAATGTAACCAACTGACCAGGAAGAAATATTCGAAAGGAAAAAAAACTTCAAAAACATATGATCGGACATACTTACGTTTTGTGGGTTGTGCACCTTGTAAATAAAAATACAAAAAATTAAGTCGAAATATTTTAATAAAAAACCTAAATTCAAATTTTACATCAGTGGCACACAGTTGAAGTTACATAGGCTTATGTATCGAGATCGATTTACTTCAATAGAAATTAAAATTTATTTCAGCAAACAAAGAGCACAATCATCACCAGAACTTCATCACAGACCAACAAATTTTCAGAATTACCGAGTTTGATATTTAAAACTTGCTCGACTATCGGCGATAACTTGGTTCCGTTTTAGTGTACCATATGAAATAATAATATTTGAGACAAAAAAAAGTTTAACATGCAAAAATTTGAATTTATAGTTTTTAGACTAACCAGTCTTAAACACATTTTTTAACAAATTCCAATTAATCTCAATAACGAATTTTTCACTTCATCAGGCTATCACTATCTAATAATGGGGCTATCGAAATAGGCCTATCTATGTACAAATTATAATGTCAAATGTTTAGCTGGTAATAAAAATCTTACCATCTCGACAGCAAATCGATGCACCACACACATACACACATATACACACAGCACGCATGTAAGACACCAAATGACAATTAAATTGTCAAACGTCGATTTATTTATTTAATGAATAAAGCAGAAGAGTATTAATTGGGGGTCAGTTGGCACGTTTATACGACCTCGTACCGGAAAAAAAAAAAATAAGACTTCAGGAAAAAGATTAATTTCATTTCCGACGGAAAATCTAGGCCTGCTTATAGGAAATAATTTACTCGATTTTTTTGGTCCAATGTCGTTCATCTTTACGCTCGAGCAAGCTGAACGCTTTCATTTTTACAGTTAAACGTCTCATAGATATAAAATCTATAAAGCGGTCGTTGTAATTTTGTAGTAATTGTCGTCTGCGTTGATTTATAAAAGATAATAAATAAAAAAATTATAAATTTGTCTGGTGTGTTCATCCGACATGAAAAAACGAAGTGTTTGAATGGATTAACTCTGCTTGAGATGGAAAATGCATATTTCTGCGTCGACTCCGCTCAAAGGTCTTAATATTTTAACAATTAGTGTTGTTAATTGGTGTGGCGATGAGATTAGAATATGAATTTGTTTTCTTTCACATTTGATATTAATAATGAGTTACTGGTAGGGTAAATATGAGTGAAAAAAAATTTGTAGGGGTTTAAGTGGACTTTGAATAAATGATGACCAAGGTTACTGTTAAAATAGCAGTCTTTGAAGTGGAAAACGAGTGGTACCTACATTTTCCTCTTGACAGGAATATTCATTCAGGGTGCACATTTTTTTATTTTTTTTAACGAGTATTTTCATTTAAGTCCACTAAAATAAGAAATTAAATTCTAACGTAAATTACTGCATATTGTAAACACTGTATTGAACCGCATACCTGATGTACCTATCAATGAGACTTGTAACGAATTTACCTTAGTTCAGAGATAAGTTACCAAGAAATATTGATGATGATGAGTAGCCTGTGATCGTAGTATCTATTGTGGACTTTTGGCAAGAAAATGCGAAAGAAAATGTGCCTAACTGGCTTTTTTTCTTAATTTGGAGTAGATGATAATAGAGAAATATAGCTGAAAAGAGTAGTCTAGTAATATACTCAGATATCGAAAATGAACGCTATAGGTCATAAGGGTCATAAGTTATAACATACAGTTTATTATCCATGTGATAAACACGCAATAATGTACCTACATCTTTGTACAATAAACAAAAGTTCAGAAAAATTGGTTCAATTTCAATAAAGAAATTCCTACGAATTAAGTATTGTCAAGTCAAAAGAGATTGTTTATTTGGACAAATTAGAAAAGTTTCGTCTACGTCATAATTTTTTCAGTCAGTTTAGGCGTCGAAAACAACAGACTAGAGAGTTTCATCTCGCCAACCATGTGCGTTCACAGATATGGGGGTGAATATGTCCCCCAAAACAGTTTTTCACGTTTATTTCAATAAATAAAGGATATTTTGAAAAAATGGTCTCCTATGAAAATATTTAGCACTAAATTTCATATCAAAAAAGTTATATTCATTTCAGTTGTCTGACGCGTCCTTCTTTCCTGCAAAATGAGCGTGAAAGATGGTAGTCTACGTCTTCACTGAGCACTGAAACCAAGAAGATTACAGTGGCAAGGCCTTTGAGAGGGAGGGGGAAAGGGTACCAAAGGTACCGAGCCCCGACATCTTTAGGGGGCCCGGAATGGCCTTAATTTAGAAATAAATTGTAATTTTTAAGTAAAAACGGGGAAAAAGGGCATCAGGACCGATCCAAGACGAGGCTTTTGGGTGTAAATTTTCCGAAGGTTTGAAAAAAACCCACTAAAATACGTGTTTCAGAATCCAAAACGTATCTTTAAAATTTATTTTGTGAGAAGAGCGAGCGAAATTGTTTTCTGAATTTATAACCCCTTTCCTGCAGCTGGAACTAAGAGGGGCCCTTCAGTTTATTTTTCCTGAGCCCGAAATTTATCTCTAAGGCCCTGTACAGGGGTTATATTGGTGCAATAACTCAACTTATGCTTACTTACTTAATGATACAATTTTCAAGCATACATTCATTTTTACATGCGCATTAAAGTGAAGGACAAGGAGGGAAAGTTTCGTTAGTTTTATTTTATATACTTGCTGCAATGACAAATATTAGGGCGAGAAAAAGAGGAATATTTTTAAAATTGAAAAGTTACCTGTAACGGCCAAAAGAGGTGGTAAAGTACCTAGTTAAAACCACTTTCAGTGTTGCACCATACACGAAATATCACGTACTTTAAAAGTAGTAATACTTCTAGAATGAATTCAAGTTATTATTCACAAACTATCGTGGACCTTAACATTTGTTAGAGACTCAATAATATTTTAAAACACACGAGTGAGTTTACACATTTAATAAAATAATAATTCGTACATCAAGGTACATAAACATACGTTAATATTTATACATATACAATCACAATTCAACAAGCAAGACTATCTGTTCACCAGAGACTTCTTCTAGAGAGGTTCCAGGTACTTAGAAGTAGCTGTCGAGGAACTGTGTCTTTTTCCACTGAATCGAGGGATTATATACTTGTTCAGGGTATGAAAACATACGTGTCGGATAGGTAAAGTGAAGTAGGGTGTTGTTATTATAGGGTTGTGCTGACTCGTCGAGTACTCGAGGGGCAGGCACAACTAGGTTATGAATTTACAGAAGGAATATCTATATTTGTAAAATCGACTACGGGTAATTTAGTGGTTGTTTACAAAGAGTTATATGATGATTATTGTTGATAAATATCTACGTTTTTGGTGTTTGAAAATGTGTGGACGAATATGTTCGTCATTTCTAAAAATAGACGAAAATATACGTTACATTACCATCTTTTTACACTCATTTTGCAGGGAAGAGGGATATGAGACGTCTAAAATAAATATCAACTTTTTTATAGAAAATTCACAATCAAATATTCTTGTACACATATCTACTTTTTCAAATAAATCATTATTTGTATAGAGATAAATTTTAGAAACCCGTTTTTGGGGCATATTCACCCCCATATTTTGGACACACACAGCAGGGGAGTGAAATTTTTAGTATATGTTATTTTATACGCCAAACCTCACCGATTAGTGAAAAAATCAAAATTTTTCAGATTTGCCCGAATAAAAGTAGGTTTATAATATTCCAGAAAGTGTGATACTGTGATCTCTTAAGAGTCACTTACTTGGAGGTAGACTTTCTCCAAGAACTTGTACGGTACAAAAAAAAAAAAATCAATTAGTTACTCCGGAATTATACAAAAATATTTTATTCATAATTATATAAATTCAACTATTATTTTCTAACCGTTAGAGAGGACCTTAATAATTAATAATAAGAGACAATAATTAAGTATGAAAAACATCAAACACAATATATTATCGATATAAAATTACTAAGTTCAGTTGGTGAATTGTGTGATAACAACAATTCTCTAAGAGAGACGTCTTTTTGCCTGTTCAATGGTGAACAAAAATGAGACAAAAATGAGACAAAAATGAGACAAAAATGAGATAAAATGAGACAAATAGTAGACGTACATGGTTTACATGAGTTTATATACTTATCGAGGGTGTGTTAGCTGACTTGTGATTGTTTCTTATTGGGGTTAGAAAAATAATTCATAAAGAGAAAGGTAAACATGGTATTGAAGAAAGGTGTAAGAAAATTCCTCATTATTTAGGTCACATAATATTAGTTCTGACTGCAAAGTACTGTGCATATGTTGAAATTTAAAAATATTTTTTAAATAACATAATTTAGACTCCTTTAAAAGTTGAGCGAATAACTCAATGCAGCCCTGTGTTAAATGCGTAAATAATAGCGGAAGTGCAACTCTTACATATTTAAGTCTGCATATTATATGGAAAATTAGAAACAATTAAATCATTAATAATCGATTAAAAAAAAAAAAGTTTCCCTCAAGTCTGGGGTATGTACAGGTTTATAGATGAGCCAATAAATTGGCTGTCACGTCTCGAGTTTGATTGGTTGTAGTGCGTTATTTCTTCAGGCATTGATATGTAATTCATTTTTAATCGACGATATTTGAGAAGTGTTCGCATTTAAATAAGTACCTTTAGTTCATAACGAATTTGTCTTTTTCATTAAAAAAAATTTCAAGTCATTTACCTATCTGTCTATGTATTTACCATTATTATTATTACAAAAAAACAAATTATGTAAGAAATAATTCCAAAAATTATTTTAATAGGTAAGGATACTTTAAAAAAATGATTTGTGACACAAGTTATCTTCTTGATGAAACAAAAGAGTTTAAATTCAGAATTGAATGTATAAATAAAAAAATTCCTTATACGATATGAAAAGAAATTATTGAAAACTTTTTTTTCATTGTGTAGAATCGAAGTTCGAAGTGCATCACGAGATAATTATATTTTTACAAAATGGAAAAAAATGTAGATGCAGTTTCAAAGTAGTATCAAGGAAATATGCACTGAAAATACTTCTGTCTGTGAAATTTAGTCAAGTTCAAAGAATGGATCATGTATCCTGTTCGCCCTCCACAAATATAGATTTCTGGTAAAAAAAATTTCGTATGTACCTACTTCATAAAAGAACAAAACTTTACTTGAAAAAGTAATTTAGACGACGTATGAGTGAGCATGCCGAAGAAAAATATAATTATCAAAAGACAGGCTACATACTCGTATGTTGAGAAATATAAGTATAGTTACTTTCATTTTACATTCACTAAAAGTTCAAATTTAACGAAAAATTTCACAAATTCTTCGCCAGTCTCAATTTAAACCCTAAAAAAAATTTTCTCCTTTTCTCCAGAGAATAATGACCTGCCTCAATTTCGGTGCGATTTCATTAACGTTTCAAATTGAATTTAAAACTTTACCAAACGTGGAGTGCCTGAAATTACGCCGAAAAAACCATTATCTCGTGTTATAAGTTCGATTAATTTCAAGCTTGTGACAATATCAACTCAAAAAGATTACCCAGCGAAGCCTACAAAAATCAAATACATAGGCTCAATTAACTTGACAAAACATTAATGAACCTTTTAACTTTCCAGACATCTTTAATTTTAACCAGAGTATCAACTGTCCTACTCACTCGGCTTCCATCTCTTTCTTAATAAATTATATACCTACCTGCGTCAAACTTAATGATGAGTGAAAATTTAATTCAGCATCTCTTTCTCGTTAGAAGCTGACATCTGTTTTATCTTCCCAAATGAATAATTAATAGCATTTTCAATCGACTCCGAATACCTTTACCGAGTTTTTCGTCCGAATAATTCTCGAAAAAACTTTTTTTTCTTTCCACATTCGCGGTTATTACAGTAATTATAAAAATATCTTTCTTTAAGCAATCTGTTGGAAAAAGTTTTCCCTTTGTTGTTACGGTGATGTTTTGTACCAGCATCGACGACTTTAAATTAAAAAAAAAAAAAAAAAAAAAAAAAAGAAGTTATTTCCACTGCTTCGTTTATCACCATTTGAATAGGATCAAACTTTCTTGTAATATCAACGAAAGTTTCATTAATAAGGGTGAGAGACCTCTGATGAATTTCAGTAGTTATTGGTGATATTTAAAGTAAAACAGGTTGGTACTTCTGCTGAAGACTATAAATTGAATTTTTAAGGTCAGTACCTAATTAATTATAAAAATAAAAGAAAGATGATTTATTGTAAAAGAATAAATTTGAAACTGTATATTTTACCCAGAGAAATAAAAATTATTTATGATCTGTTTTACTCTTTGAAATTACGTGTTGGCGTTTTCATCAAGCATTTTCAAAAAACTGAAAAATTATCATTTCAAGGACTGAAAAGTTTAAACCTATAAACTCGGTAGGTATATAGTACCAAAACCTTCATCTAATTTAAAAATAGTTTTTTCTTTAAGCTTATTCGGTCGTCGTGTTCAAAGATACCATCTAGTATAGTAATAAAAACATAATCGACGTCAAAGTTACTGAGAATTTTTATTTTTTTATTTCGCTTAATACTTATAATTTTATGATGATTACAAAATTTCAAGTGTTAGGCCCATTTACTACTTAATTTTTGTAATTATAATGGGGAATTTCAAACCTGTATATGGCCTTTATGAAAGAACTGATCTCCCATTGATAAAATAATTTTCTATCTAATTGGTATCGAAAACAATTAACGTTCGTGATATTATTATATCTACCATCGGCATCGTGTTTTAAAGTCATTACTTAATTCATTTAGAAAAAAACTCTAACGTAGTAATATCTCGCTAGAAAACCCAGTTTGCTAATTTTCATTAATAATAAAATTTAAAAAACAAACTTGAATTTAAAAATTACAAATAGTTAAGTAGGTACCTGAAAATTTTTTAAAAAACTATCGATTGTTATCGATATCTGACAGTCATATCGATCAATCGATATTAGTTTTATTGCTAGATTCGGGTAGAAAAATTATGAAATATTTACACGATTTGCACGTCTTGCACAGTCGAGGATACATTGTAAATGATTTTTAAGTACGTTTTCTATTTAAAATCTATCTATTAATCTAGGTGACACGGAGCAATGTGGAGGCAAGAGTGGGCAGATTCCTCAAAAAAATTATTCGAATCACGAATACTTTCAGTATAGAGATTGAAAGTAATTCGCACGAATCATTTTTCTACGAATCACCAATCCTTAGTCTCGAACGTTAAATAATTCTGTTTAACCTTGATATGAGAAAAAAGTTCCGAACATTCCAGTATTTTCTGATAAAAAACTATTTTATTTAGGAAAGTGAAAACTAAAAGTTTTCTGAAAAAAGTGTTTCGTAATAGGTACTCATGTAATTTAATGAAAATTTTCCAGTTGAGAGTATGATTTTTTTACTACTTTTCACTTGTAGAATTCAAAACTTTTGAAAAACTGAAACAAGACTTCAGCTTTTTTTTCTGAAAACTCTGTCTGAAGTTAAAAATTATCATTATATAGACAAAGAATAAAGAATTTTAAAGGAAAACTGTAAAACGAAAAAGCATTATGTGATAAATTAATAATTTTTTTTAAGAAATAGAATTGACTTCAAAAAAAATAAAAAAATACCCTAAGGAGAGAAGAATAATTCTTTTAAAATTTCTCCAGCAAGATCTAGGTCTAGAGCCTGGAATTATTGCAGTTGGTGCTATTTTCCTTTACCATGTCTTTATACATTATTTCCGTCGAATTTTATGACAAAACTTCTTAATTAGTGCCAACTTCAATAATTCTAGTCCCTAAACTAGATTTTGCTGGAGAAATTTTAAAATGATTATTTTTCTATTTTGATGGCATTTTTTATTTTAATTTTAATTTTAAAGACGGTTTTATTTTTTGACAAAAATTATTAACTTACCGGAATGGTTTTTCGTTTTATTTTACTTCCTGTAGATCTCATTGGAGAAATTTTAAAAGAATTATTTTTCTCTTTTTAAATCAGTTTTAAATTATTTTATTTTTATTATTTTCAAGTTGGTTAGTTGTTTTGTAAAATTTTTTTCAATGAGTTTTCGTAGCGATATTGCTTAAAAGCTAATTCAGTTTTATTTAAAGATACCTAACTGAAAAAATATCTCATCGATTCTAAAAAAAAAATAAATAGTACCACCGTAAAATTTCTATCATCTAAAAAGAGAGGTCATCAAAGTCGGTGCTAGGCTGTGAAGTTATGCTGAAAAAAAACATGAAAAAAGAATCAACAATATAACATATAAACGGATCAAATTGATGACCTTATCACCTCTTTTTTTTAGAGTCGGTTAAAAATCAAAATTTATCGTTTAAATTGAGAATATAAACTGAAATTTTTCTTTTCTTTCTCCTTTCATAAATATTTCAATAAAATTCTTAAAGCTGTAGCTAAAACTTGGACCGTCCATCCGATTTTCATTACCAGCCTAATAAAAAAAAGGCAGGCTTAGGTAGGTACCAATTAATAAAGACAATAGGATAAGAAGTTTATACGCATATAGGTATAGCAAAGTTTACTGCAAATAAATTAAAATGTCGGAGATGATTTCGTTACGTCAATAAAAAATTGAGAAGTATTGGACGAGGGTCATTGAGAATCCTTTTTGTTGAATAATTAAAGAAAAACAAAATGGACGATATGAACCGTAGGTATATTATTTATTAATGAAGAATAGTCGCCTTCGATAATACGTCGTTGGAGCCTGAACTTGAGAAACAAAATGAAAAAAGATTCATAGATAGTCATAGGTAACTTCATAAGTCATCCTCCTTTTTCTACGACTAAACAGTGTTGCCACGTATGCCAGTGACAATATCTATTTTCCAACGAAAAAAGAAAGCAAGCATATACCTAATTACGCATATTTTGTCAAATTATGGGTAGAGCAACCATATATGCGTTTTTTTTTTTTTGGGGGGGGGGAGGGATTGAAACGAAGAGAGGGCTATATTATTCTGTCATTAAAAGAAAAATTAACCTTACGATTCGTTTCGAAGCAAAGTGTTACCCATTTTAACAGTATTAATTCACAACTGTTGATTAACACGAAGTATGAGACTAAAGGTATGGTAAAAATTGCCATTGTTGAACGTTGTTAGACTTTCCAAGGGTTGTGGTTTTCTTGTTGCAGTATAAAAAACGTAGACATCAAAGTAAGACAATAATAATGATAATACAATACCTAATTATTATTATAAAGACACTTTCTGTTTTACCTATATCGAAGATATTGGTAAACCCGGTAGCAAAAAATACATCAAGACCTCTTTGCTCCAGCAGACGAATCGAAGCATAACGCTCTTTTCGAGCTCGATTTATTTCGACGAAATTTCGTCAATACTAAACATCGCATTATTTAAGAGTAACACAAATTATACGTTCGTTCATTTAAACAAAAAGGTAGGAGAAATTGCGAGTGTAGAAAAAGAAAAGAGAGGAAGAAATAGTGAGAGAGAGAAAAACGAAAAGAATAAAAAAAGTAAATAATCGTACGCTGTACGAAGTTAATTGTTATATAATTGCTGGAGATTTTTGCTTTCCTTGTATAGTTAAAAAACCGATCTGATTATTCAGTGATGCTAAGCACAGACATAAAACCTAGAAACAATAAAAAAAAAACATGAGCAATGCCATGCTCGAATACATTTTTAATGTGCGAATTCGCGGTGTGAAAATTTATATTTGTATTATACGAACACATGTATTCATCGAATAGACTGTATTATGAAAGTCCTGGTAAGTATTTTTGATTTTTATAATACTCTGTGTGGTGAACATAATTGTGAACATAATTATGTTTTAGGCTCGTTTGTAAAAAACTAAATTTCGAGAAAATCCCGAGTAGGTATACGTAACTCTGTAATATATATTATGTTTTTATTTGAAAAATCCGCTCATTTCGAGTACCTACAGAAGATTCGTTTTGTTCGCCGCTTTATTTAAGTCGAGTGACGTCAATTTATTGTTATAACGGCATAACCTTTGTGTGTCTTTTAAGTTTACCTTATTTTTCATAAGCCAAGATAAAGTTTTCGAATACTGTTGCTCTCGAATATAATGCTCGTTTTAATGTCAATATGCGATTTGGCACCGAATGTGAAGAGCTATAATTGATAAACATTGCCAATTTTTCGGAAGTAATTTTCTCACGATATTGCAGTTGAAATTTTCATTGGCAGACAATTAACCTGTACTTTTTGTGTTTTCAAGTGTGTACAAATAATACAATCATAATGGATTACCTACCAGGTAACTGACTGTTATATGAAGTTGTGAATTCGTTTTTGGCTCATTCACTTGGAAGAAAAGTGATAAAATATTGTTTTCTTATTCTTAACTAAGATCCTTTCGTTAGCAATAAGCGATTCTTAACGAAAGAAAAGATTAACTTACGGTGAGCGAAGAATTTTTTTCCCAAGTTAAAAAATAACTTGCGTACCGTACCTTTAAGCGAAAAGATAAAACGTAAAAAATTGAATAAGAAACTGTGTAGGTACTGTGAAATAAATCTTTAGTAAGTTAAACCAGTGGTTCCTAAAAATTTTGTAAATTTTTATTTAGTTTTTCAATGATAAAAGTATAAGTACCTATTCGAAAATTAAATTTAATGATCTTCCACTAATGTAATGGCTTTATGTAGCACTATGTTAGTACTAGGTACCTACAGGTATTATTTTTATTTACAATATTAACGCATGATTTTTCCGATGGTTCGTTTTCACCCTTAAGGACACCGTTTAGCTATTTATAGCCGTACGAAATACGATGGAATAATATAGATTGTAATTATATCGCCGGAAAATCTCAGAATTCTAACTTATTCGGCTACCTTGGCTTCCCAATAAGAAAATAAGTTTACGTTAAAAACGAATTTTTAAAAGATGAGCTTTTGTTAGGTTTGACAACACTGTTGCCAAGAACCTATTCCAAACACCAATTCTTTTTTCTTTGTTTTTTCATATGATTTTAAATTTCATTCCATGGAAAAGTTGAAATAAGAAATTAATTATTTCGTCATTAGTTTATTAGTTTTCCGTTGCTTTGTCTAATCCATTTAAGTAAATTCCATCACGTGTGAAATTATTTTTTTCATTATTTTTTCATTATTTTTTCATTATTTTTTCATTAAAGGTGCAAACGCCAAACCTCTTGCAGTTTTGAATGAAAACAGCTTGTTTTTTTTGGCTTTAGCTCCATGAGAAATAAATATTATTTCATTGCGGAAGGTTGGCTGCAGTATTGGTATATTTTAAAATCGCAATAAACCGTAGAATGAAAGCTTGTAATAATATACTTAGGTATTATTATAACGAAAACATACCTTTTTTTTTATTACCCTGTCGGTCAACCGTTATTTTAATTATGGAAAAAATGTACAATTTTTTTCTAAAATTTTACGTAAATTATAATTGTAGGTACTCAAATAATTATTTTTACTGTAGATCGATTGGTTCTCGGGGAAAAAAGTTTAAGCCAACCCCCTGTTAAAAGTGCAGGGTATTAGGAGTGGAGAATTTTTATCGCTCATTCAGGAGAACGTATCATCCTCCCCCAAAGAAAAAGTAAATTTTTAACTAGTCTAGACATTTAATACACTGACCACCCTTAACCTATTTCTTCATGTAAAAAGTACATTTTCCTTCCAATGGGTTCTTAATTTTTAAGATATTTTGACCGTATATAGGGCGCAGTTCGAAAAAGTTTCGGGAACCACTGATCTAAACTTTATATTTGTATCGTTTGATTTGAGACCTTTAAAAATATCAGTGAAAAGATTGGTTTAAGTGTATGAGTTAGTCAGAAATGGAATTTGATTTAACAAAATCTTTGAGGGATTTTGGAGAAATAAGTACTTATCTACGGGTAAGTATAGCACAAGGACCGGTATATCTTTTCGGACGCAATGTGTAAAGTGAAATGAAAATTATTTGAGATGTTTTTTGGTGATATTACCGCCACACATGCAGTACAGTTCCATTGAAGTAATCTCATCAAAAACTGACAATGCAAATGAGATTTTGGCAGTAAGTATATTGGCTTAGTAGAGGTATGTACAGTGGATATCTGAAATGACGAAGTTTTCTCAAGACTACTTTTCACATTTGGCTCAGAACTGATACAAAACAGGTGTTGCAAAATAATTATTTTCGTCGTATTTTTCCTAATTTTCTTGTTGTGCCTTAAAATTGTTGGTGACTAAAATAACCAAATTGAACTATTTTTTTGTTGCCAAGTTAACTTATTGATTGGTATTATTTAGCGTTTTCTGCCCTTGAAGGTGTGCTAGAACAAATTGGTGGTAGATCAACAGCTTGGTTAGTAAATAAAGTACTTCTCGTTAATAGGGTTAGTCAGTAATGGTGAAACAGTAATGATTTAACACTATGCTAGTGGTGAATTCCGGCAGATTTCAAGCATTATTATGTTTGGGAAGCTGGTCGTAATTTAAAAAGGTAGGCCTATTATTGAGTTGTTGCTGTTGTTTTTTTTATTTTGTTTTAATTTTACGAAGGTAGAAAAATTTGAATAATTATTGAGTTGAAAGGTTACGAAAATACAAACTTTGCTCGAAATGGATATAAATATGAACGTCTTACAAGACAGTATAAATCTAAATGTGGTTCTGTTTTTTTATGACTGAAAAGGACAAACGTAAGTAGGGATTTTTTGACAATTATCTCTAGAAACAAAATTGATAAGTTTACAAATTGATAAATTTTAACAAGGCCTCTTCGAATGAGGGTTGTGGGGGCTCCCCTGGCTTGATCTCGGTTGGGAAAATTATAATGCAGTGGGAAAAATCTTGCTAATAAATGTTCGTTGTTTTTTTATTGGCATTCTTTCGTTTTCAAGTTGTAAATTTTGTTTCAAAAAATTTGGCCAAATCGAAAAATTCATCCGCTTCTCTTGTGGCTGAATTGTTTCGAAAAGCCATGGATTTTAGAAGAGCAAATTACTAGCAAATATCTAATTATTTGGGTACAACTTCGAATTTGATTAAATTCCTGATAAAATTTAATATTTGAGATAAAATAAGAATGGAAGAATGGTCGTGTTGGAGCTTAAGGACACTTTTTGCCGGAATTGGCCCCCGAATAAATGAAACTTCATTATTTAATATTTTCCAAAATTTCAAAATCTAATCATCGTAGACTATTCATGTAAGCTACCAATACTTGCGAAACATTACAAATGTGTGTACCTAGAAAAGGTGTAAAACCTGCAACTAAGCAAATTCAAGAAGAAAATTCTTACTAATTATTTTGGTAGCAGGCCTAGTGCATACATTCGGTAATATGCTAAATGTTAATCGAATTTAAATCTTCTCTTTTTACTTTAAAATTTTGGAAAAACTTTTCGAATATTCATTTCACGATTGCAATGTTCAGGTGACACGAAAATTGGAAAATTGAAATTAAAAAGTTTTAATCCAGAATGCTGACAATTTTGCACTGAAAACATTTTTTTTTTTCATTTACGTAAGTATCATTCCTTATTAGTTGAACTTCTAACAGTTATTTATTTTTCATTTGCCTATTCTACAAATTCAAATGATATGGTAAGGAAATATTTTGTGATCTAGTAGGTAAATCAGTTGTTATAGGTTACACAATTTATCACTGTTTTTTTAATTTTGTATTCTTATAAGTGCCTTTAAAAAAAAAATTTTTTACTGTATACCTGCTTACTTTTCTTCTTTTTTTTTCCCATTTTATAGCTATCAATGGCTTTCTTGTTCTTTATTCTGAAAAACGACATATTTGCGAAGGGTAAGCCGGCTCGTATCAGCAACAATTATACCTATCGATTAATGGAACTTGAAGCAACAGGTAGGTTAGCAATTCTCATAACTCATAGCCTACATTTTTGCTTTCTAAATTTCACGTCAATGAAGTTGTACATAGTAATATTATAATCTAGGCAAACTGAATTATCCTAAAGAGACTAATATAAAAACAAATTTTGAGCATAAAATAAATTTTAGCAATGTCCAAAGCAAATAATTTTCCAGTATCATCCTACACAGGTGTGACGTCTGTAAAGTCACACAACAAAACAAAACAAACCAACAGAAAGGCAAAAGTAAAAAGGTACAGATACCTGCATGGTCAAGTGTAGGAATATACGTTTTTTGGGAAGAAAAGGAAAATACCACAACCAACAAAACACCAAGAAACCAGCAAAGATTCCTCTGAAGAAGCCCCCCTGATAGACCATCAATCGGTCAAAAACAGCAAGAGTTGAAAAACTCACCTAAAACAACAGATTCAAGTACTTTCTCAAGAGGCTCTGCCTGGCTGTTAAAGTAGTATCACACAAAAATTATGATTTGTGAGGCTATTAAAAACTAAATTTTGATTTGAATGAAATAAAATAAAGTCACTGATCGTTATATTTGGATCGATATAGTAAAAAAAAAAATACAATTTTGAACAATACCCTAAAGGCTTGTGAATCAGTGCCTAAACTTAGTAATAAAGTGGTGTGTATAATGGCGTCATGATTTGTACACAATTCAGTTGTATTGTTTGAAACTTTGAGAACAAAGAAATTTTACACATACAATTCACAATTACTGACTTTTTCATTAGATGTTGCAACTTTTAGAAAGCAAAAAAATATGAATTAGTGAGAAAATGTGTCATTTCAAAGGAGCACAATCAGAGCAAAGATTCATACACAGCATGATTAGAAAACCAGACATTAAGTGACTAATCTCACAAAGCGGATGCATAAAATTGACTGGATCACTATCTGAACATCCACCACCACATCTGAATGCATTGTTTTATACATCGTATGATACATTTTACAGCCAAATACTTGAAAAGAAGCACGATTCAATTGGCCGATTCAATTGGCCGCTGTAAATTAAAGCATCATATATATTAAGCGAAATACAGCAAATCAGGGTTAGGCTATAGAATTTAAAAATAAAAACGTTTGAGCAGTTCTATTATCATACTAAACGAGGATAAAATATGAAAGCTAGGCTAATGGCGGAGCTACACAAGCGCAGACATGCAGAAGCAGGTGAACATAAATCACCAGAATGACGTAAAAAATCTAATAAATTAATACAATAAAACAGTTATCCTAAAATAAAAAAACGTATAGAAATTAATTTAAAGTGAATAATGTGACTTTAAAAAAGTAGGTATTAATCTCTTCAATTAAAAATAGGCATGAATGGCATAAGGAAAATATGACAAGAGGAGAGAGAGAGAGAGAGAGAGAGAGAGAGAGAGAGAGAAAACAAGGTTGGCCATCTTACGGTATGACAAAAAATGCCTATCTAAAGAGTGCAGGATTATTGAAATTTCGCATCAACATACAGTTTAATTTTATAACAGTATTTGAAAACCAACATAAAAGTTCATCAAAATGGTGAGAAAATTTTTCACAAAAATGAGAAGAAGTTACCCTAATTATACCACAATTATTTCAAGGATTGAAAACATATCCCCATCGAATGGCACATATTTAGGAGCCGTAGGTATAATAAGCTTTATTTCTCTCTCTCTTTTTTTTTTTTAAATTATATTTTTCTTTCAACATCATTGAACAAAATATTTTCGATAGTTATGCGGAAAGGTTTTCATCAAATCGAATCCACGCAGAACCTTGACCTAATCTATGAAAAAAAATTCTGCTGTTATTTTTCTTCGCTCATCTAGTCTAATGTGAAAGTAATACTAATGTGTAGGTAGGTAGGTAGTAGGTAACGAATGCACTGAAAGCTGATTGAAGGTTAATAAAAGTAAGGTTTTATTGATAGATTTAGGCATTGGTTTCGGAGTCTAAAGGTTAAGAAAAAAACAAAAAACAAATTTTAATAGGTGTGTAAAAGTAGTGGTATTTCGTTTTAGCTGTTGTTCTGAAAATTTGAAAAGAGTCATGAGAGAAGCTGATATGTGAAGGATCAGAGAGCCATATAATAGCAGGCTAGGAGTTAATTTAGCTCTAGTTAGTGCTCATACCATCGAATCTGAAATTTTGGAGCTTAATCCCGTGATCGATGTCAACTTTATAAATTTATTGTTCAAAACTATAATCTTTATAGGAAACTCCAAAGTGAATTTTTATGTATTTTCTCTGTGAATTTTGAGAAATAGAAGTCTACATAATGAAAATGACATATTAGGGGTAAGTGAGTATACTGTGAAGGTATCGAAAAAAAAATTTATGATGATAAAATTAGTGTATGATCCTTCTGGAAACAGTTCAATTTTTTTTGAAAACTACTTATAAAATTATGATTTCAATAAAAGTTTTTCCTTCGACACCTCAGCCATTATGGATTACATACTGTGAACCATGGGGGAATGTTTCACAATGAAAACTGACATTGTTCTCTAACCTTAATACCAACTTATAATAATCTTACAATTTCAGATGGGGATTGTAAATTTTGATCCCTAATGCCAAATTTCGTAAATTGTAGAAAGGAAATATTATGTATTATAGGTACTGAGGAAGCTGTTCCTTTTCGCCTCTTTCATTTCTTATGTTTATAATAGTTTTACGAGAGCTTATAAAACAATACACTTCATATCTGTAATCTTGACTAGTTTTTGTTGATATAATTTTAAAACTAGGGATTCGGCCCCTTATACTGTATAACTGTTTAGTTTTTATCACAGCATAAACTCACTAAAATTAACTATCATTGCTTTTCTGCAGTTCCTCAAATTTTAATACAGGCCTTAATTAACGAATAATTTTATGAAACATTTGGTTAGCTGTACCAACAGCCTAAAACAGAGAGAAAAAAATCGAAAACTTAGGTTTGTCAATTTGATTGCGTTATAATTAAAACTGATGATTATTTTCCCAAATATCAGTGAAACTCTAAAAGCTGACTTGGGATTAAACATGTATGCTTATTTCTTCTTTGGCAGAATGTATCGTATAAATAAGACTGGACAAAAAAAGTATTTCTAACTTATTTTTGGCTAAAATTATTAGGATAGACTACTTAATTTCTTAAAAATCTGAACATTGCCTCTGCATATTAAAACTCAGGCAACTAATATTCACTGATTGCAAAAACAAGAACACTTAAAGGTCAATTTTATACTTAAATACGGTTTTTTTTTTTTTTTTTTTTTTTTTTGAATAAAATTATCCTAGGTAAATCTTAAAATTCTTATTTTAGAATTAGTTTTATTTATTTTTTATAGATAAGTCTTAAGGCAGGTCAGTCAATGTGTTTTCTTGAAAAGGAAGAAATTTTTAGAATATTTTACAGTTGTGGAATACCTTACGTCGTGGAAAGTAAACCAACAACAGAAGGTGTTCAACAGAACAATTTGCGTGTTTATGCCAAAATACCTAGAAAGTATAAGGGAGCCAAGACCTCGGCAAACACTGGTGATTTAGCTTATGATTTTCTGGTCTTATATAGTCGGCTCTCTACACGCACACATACACACCTATATAATATTTACATAGGTACAGTGTAGATTATTAATCGTACTTTACAGTTGCTATGGCAATGGTAAAGTACAGAGAATGCATCTTCATATTGGTCCGTGACATCACCAAGATCGTTATCTATCGATTCGTCATGGTCCGAGATTTGTAACTTGTCTATCTGAAAAAATAGACAAGTACAAACAAACATACATCTGTATTTGGTTTAACGTGCAAGGCACAAATAATTGTTACCGAAGGTGACGACTGTCGTCAATAGGCCGAGCCTATTTCCTCTTACGAGTAGTGGTCTAATCCCCACAACAGTTTCGATTAAAGAATTTTCAATTATATGTTAAAAGGAAAAGCAACTTTTTCACAAATGTACCTAAACAATTGTAACTAATCAAATTATTTTAAAAATTTTTTGTGAATTTTAATGAAATTTCAGATAAAAAATAGGTAAAAAAATATAGGTAATTTGACAGAAAAAAATTTTGGAAAATTATACCTGTTATTAAAATTTACATATTGATTAGGTATACCTCCTACCTTTACCTGCTTCTGACGTATTCACTCAAATCTTCTTGCAGAATCTGAGTGGAACATTACGTATCCGTAGAAATTACGAAAGCCAATTTTGACGTTTTCCACATCATATAGCTTTTGTTACGTTGTGCGATTGTTTCCACAATTTGAAAATGATTTCTTTTGTCCGCACCCGTATACCCAGTTTTCATTGGTTCGACTGGTTCGAAAACATTTTTGAAGTGCATTCGATACTTTTCACAATTATAAGTTCCATATTATAGCCTATCATTATTCTCGATATTGTTATTTTGTTTTCCAATATGAAATGAAATTAGACGAAAAATGGGCCAGAAAAACAATGAAAATAATCATTTAATAAAAGTCCACTTTATCTTGATTTTGGTTGATATTCTTCGTAAATCTTTTTACGATAAACGATGATGTTATCTAACGAATTTTACGCAAATAAAAAAAAGAAAAAATTCGTATCATTAGTTTTTAAACGTTCCTTCAAGGAAGAAACCATTTTCCAAATTGGAAAGAAAAAGTACGTGGAGTAAAAAAAAAAATTAAGCTGTAGGCTCTACACATACATATAATATTTTACGCTTTTTCAGCTCGAAAGGAATCTTTCGTAACATTTTGGGAATGTTATTTATTTGGGTTTGTACGTAAGAGAGAAGAAAACCTATAAGTATAAATATTTTGGTTATTTGGTACCTAATTTATTATTTTCCTGCTAGAAGACTAATCGTCGATTATACGACCATCCATTTTATCGGTAAAGTATCGCAGAAAATATGAATTTTAATGGAAATTTATGCTGATTCCGGGTCATATCAGTTGTGGGCCGTTGTTTCGAATAATTTTTATAAAAATTAAATATATTATTTTATTTATGCCACAGTTTACACAGTCATATCTGAACGGAGAAATTTTTTAAGATGCCTGCAAACGATTGATACGGTCTGAACATTGTTCGTGAATTAGGAGGGAAAAACCACGTTGAAGAGCTGTGCATTTCTTTTTTTTCTCCTCAAAATTTTATTTTTTAAATTTTCTGAGTATAGAAAGTGAAAAAAGTAAAAAACTAGCTGACCAATAGAAAGAGCTTTTATCTTTTGATGCAGCCATTTTAAGTTTTTTTGTGCTTTTAAATGTTTCTCTTCTCGTACAGAAGAACTGAAAAAATTATCATGTTGTTAAAATAAAAATACTGGTGTATCCTACATCGCATTTTTCTCTTCTAAATGAAATATCTGAAATATCTCCATTGAAGATTATATTGAAAAATATAATACTTTTCAAAAATGGAGGTCATTGCCATCATGTAGCTTACACCAGTTTCAAGTACCACGTGTAATGGCATAAAAGAGGAATAATTTTACCTGATTATCCTCTTTTATGGATTACACCTTACATGAGTATATTAATATCTGAAATGAGTATCAATATCCCTAAATAAAATAATTTATCATCCACACTCGGATAGTGGACCTTAACTTTACTGAAACTAGACTTTAAATAAAATAATTCGATCACAAAGAGTAATTTGACACTTTAATAATTTTGTTATACAGTTTCAAGGACAGTGTTGAGAATGTTACTCGAACAGCGTCTGAAAAAAGTGTATTTTATTCTCTTCAAAATGAGAGTTTATAATACATTTTTAGGGACACGTTTTTACCCTGTGGTTAGTGTGTAGTGGTAATACAAGAAATGGAAGCATTCGTATATTTGAGGAACTAGTGTAAACAAGGTTACCAAATACCATTAGATGTAGTCTTGTGTATAAAGCAATTTTTAAAAACTGGGAAGAAGAAGAAGATAAATTTATGAAGAAAGAAGAAGAAGAAGAGTCTAAGGAATTCAGGGATATCATTACAAAACTGAAATAATATCGCCTGTGTACAAATGTAGTCGTCTATAATTTTTATGGCCAATTATATGCGTTACACCATGTTAATTCTGAGCTTTGGAACGTGCCGGTAACCCCCAAAGCTACCTTGATGTACCATTTTCTGCTCCTCTGAAAGAAACCTTTTCTAAAATATTACAACCTGTATCCAAGTACCTTAAGGAAGTACAACACAACGTAAACCCAATTAAATTAATCATCAAAATAATTTGAAACTGTGAACGTTTTCTCGTGAATTAATGACCTGAATGTAAGTATCGTTCACCTCCCCTGTATTCAGCTGAGAGAAATGTCAAATTTGTTTGGTAAAAAAAAAAAATTATACAAAAATCATGACAAAAAATCACTTACCTACATTAAAAATAATTTAAAATTACTGTGATAATTTCTGGGAATGAGGGTACTGCGAGGTTTTTTAGCCGGTTTTAATTTCATTTAATTTTAAATATTTTCTTACCCAAAAGAACAACGCAAGTCTAAAAATAGTAATCAGTGTAAAATGATTATGATTACTCGGCCTATTTTATTAAAACATTATCCGTACATTCAGTAGTTTCTTCTCAAAGATGGCTCTTTCTCAGTATATCCCCGTAAATTACATAGGCTGCTGCAGCCTCTCAGAATGGAGGGGGTAACTTCGAATTTGGTAAGAGAAAATCTGAATTTTAATTGGTGAAAAAGTATTGCCAAAGAGAAAAAAATTGTAGATTACGCCCTTCAGCCCCTCGTATCTGCCTATGCGGAACATTCTCAAATTCCGTGTCCTCTATATTTTTAGTGTAGTCATATTTTTGTGCCTTGGAATTAGAACAACCAGTTTCACTTTTTGGCCATTTAAAGTTAATAGAATCAGAGAGTTGCTGAAAGTGTTTTCTATATGACGTAACAACAACCATTGTCTCAACCGCTTTAAAACCACCTAATTTGAACCTACAGATATAACCAGTGTCAAATATTTATGAAATATAGCACTGCCTAAAACAACCAATGTTCACATCGGATGTTTGTTTGTTTTAGTTTAGAAATGAAAAAATAAGGTTTTCTATCATACAATAACAGACAATGTCTTAATCGATAAGAAACTTTGGCTATGAGTTATAAACAAAGTTTCGAAATGAATGGAATTTGAAATATATGCAGTGACAAAAAAAATCAATGTCCGATGTTCATTGGTTGTTTTAGTTCTTCAAATGAGAAATATTTGGGTGAAATATTTAAATGACTTTTTCTCAAAATTTGAAATTATGACATTTGTTGTTTTAATTTTAAGACACAGATTTTTCATCCTTGAAAAACAGTAGTCCAGTGATTCAGTTGTATGCGTATGCGATACAAGCCCTACGGTCCTTTGGCCTGTTCCAGTCCTGGACTTTTTCCAGCATAAATATGATAACACTGTGAACTTTATTATATGATGAAAATTTTGACTGTAGATATACATATAGTAATGGGTGGAAACAACGAATCCTTTTTGTCAATGTGCATATCAAATACAGACGCACACTAATAAAAATATGAATTTCGTTCAAATACTTTTGACAATATTTAGAAGGTTATAAGTGTGTTTATTACAGTGATACTCGTAGGTACCAACAATATGATCAAATATACATAGTAAAGTATATCTACTGTACTCACCCAAAGCTCTCGCATTAAAATTTTTCCTTACTTTGAAGAAAGTGAGTTTCCACATTCGAACTGGAGGTTCTCACTTTTTATTGATTCGTGATGATTTGAACGACATAATGTCAAGCATTGTCGATTGTTATTTACTTGTTAACAAAAATTAATGAAATATTATGCAGTGTGTGGAAATGCATTACCAAGCCATCGCAATTTCAACACTTACCTCACAAAAGGCGCATTAAAAAAAAAGTCATCTGACCGAACCATAGGTACTGCATTGATGTTAAAAATTGTTCAATTACACTCGAATGAAAGTTCGTATCAAAAAATAGACCCGCCTTATCATCTCTGTCGGTCATAGGTATTCCATGTGGAATATTATAATAAACTAGCATTTATTCAGCGGGATCTCGCGACATAGTGGTTTGACACTTAATTTTGCGATTGAAAGGCTGCACCCCACTCCTAACTCAGAATGGTGAACTATTTCTGTTTGGTTTAATTGGTGCTCCAGTCCGGAGGCTGGGTAAAATGGCCAAGTAGCTAAAGAGTAAAAAAAACCTTTGTTCAGTATGGTTCTTGCACAGAGGGAGGAGTAAACTATAAATACTACAGTATCGATACTCACGAACGGTCACTTTTAGTGACAGCGTGATTTATGCTTCACAAGGCTAAGCACACATAGGTAATATTTAATTGGATTAACGTTATTATAATATTAAATATATATTTCATTCGTTCCAGGAGACAGCCCCGAACACACCAAATACAGATATCCACCTGGCCATAAATACGCTACAAAGCTGATCAACCCACGAGCTCCACGATATCGACCTACAGCTTCCGACGACGACACCGACGGTGATGCCAAAACTGTCGACCAAAAACGTTTGAAAAAATATCGGCCTACGCGCATTCCAGCGGATCTGGAAGACGAAATATCGCATCTGCAAATACCGATGCAACAACGCCGTCTACCCAAGCGCACCATCCGCAAACGTAAAGTCAAGAAAAGTATCAAGTCACCGAAGAAGAAACCAGCCAAAAGCCGCAAGTCCAAAGCTAGACCTGTGGATGACGACTATGGCGTGGTGGTAGACGATATCAACATTGACGATAGCGATGACGAACACCACCAAGAGGAGGAGGAGGAGACCGAGGAAAAGAAGGAGAAGATGCACAAAGTGACCATCAAGAAGAAGCGTCCGTTTAAAAACAGCACCGACGAGGGCGCAAAGGAGGAGGGTGAAAAGGCCGTGAAACCCTATCGAACGATTATCGAAACCGCCCAAAGTGGAGCGATGTACGCACCCCACCGACTCCAGTATCCGTTTGGCCGAATCACACGCCACCGAGGCGTTCGTCCACTGGCGCTACTGGAGAATGTCGACGTGCTCAACCCGGTCAAGCAGCCAGCCGACAACTCAGGCGCCAACGGCAAAGATGTGAAACCGCGTGACGTCAGCCTTATCTTGCGTACCAAGAATCGCAATCCACGAATTCTGATCCGCCGCTACCGACCGTACGTCAACGCTTTGGCGTATCCGTTTTTAGGCCAGTATCCGGCGGTCGTTCAGCCCAATGCGCGTAAAAAGCACCGCCGCCGCCGCCGCAAACAACGCAAACGTCGCAAAAAACACGGACGACCTGCGGACTCGGCCAGCTACAGCAACGCGTACGCCACCGACCATCACCCGGTGCCGTGCAGCAACGAGCACCATTCGCACGCGCAGCTGCCGTTTGGCGCATACGCACCTCTAGCTGGCCACCACGCCAGTATCTACCCTGGCAGTCTGCACGCCGACGACTACCTAGACCGGCCGTCCTTGCAGTTTCCCAGCCTGGACGTGGCCGAGCCGACCAACGATTATGCGAGCGCACCTTACGACCGGTACGCGTACGCATCCGAGCCGCCTTTGTTCGCGACGGACGTCGTACCTTTGGGCAGCACCAAGCCGCCGCCATCGTACGCGCAGACCGGTGAAAGTGTGTCGGACGAGGAGCCTATGACAGCCAGCTACGATGTGCGCGAGCACGAAAATACGGCCGAGTTGGCGGCCACGCACAAGCAGGAGACGGACGACAGCCTGGAGGAGGACAACGAGGCGTTGCAGTACGACGATGCGGAGCTGGACGATGGGCGAACGGATGGGGGAGGCGACAATGCGGATGTGGAGTACGAGAACGAGGCTGAGGAATCGTTGCGTTTCGTTTCGATGTACGGCAGAACGACCAAAGGGGGTTCGAAGCCGATCAAGAAAGTGGACTCTGAGAGGGCGAGTTAGCAGCGGCATGTAAAAGAGTGGAAAGCCGGAAGGAACCATCCGGACTGCGGCCCGTAGTATGCGGACGCTATGAATGGAAACTAATTCTAACAAATTTAAGCAGTTTTCTTGTGCGTATAGTTTTATCGAATGTTACTGTGGTCTTTTTGGGTGAAATATAAAATATTGTTGTTTCACAAAACTGAAAATCTTAACCTTGTTTCGAATGACCAACCAGGACATAAGAAATTGTGGAACAATGTATAAATGTAGAATTCACTCATTTGCTTCGGTATTTGGGCACATCTGCAATAAGAAAGCTGTTTACTATAGCAGGTACGCGCATGAGGGTGATAAGCGATGAACCGCCATTTTGTGGTTTTATATACATAGTATATAATATAATATGGTAATAATAAACGATGTCAAACTCATGGAAAAACAAATAACCCAAAATGGCGGCTCATTTCATATCACCCTCAAGCGCATACCCTCTAGTAAAGAGCCTTACTATAGGTGTAGCCAAAGAGAATTTAACGCTCATAAAGAAATTAATTTATAATATAAAAGGTTTCATTTATGGAATGCGTTGGTATAGTGTTCTACTAAGTATGTAGCAAAAAGTCCCCAATCTAATCTTACTTGCTGCGCTCCTGGGAGAAAGAGCTATAATGTGCGACTGTTTTTTGTTTTTGTTTTTGTTTTTTTTTTTTTTTCATTTTACTCGAATACGGATAGAATTACGAAGAAAATAGCTCAGTAATAAAATATTTTCTATAAAATTTTCAATACATTAAATAAAAATTTACGTTAATGTCACAGTTCCAGTGTTACAGGCTGCAAAAGTGAGGTGCGGTCTGTTAGATAATATGTAACCACGGGTATTTTCACGAGTATTTCATATTTTTGTTAAAAACGTCAACATAACATACCGAATTGTTTACAGGCCGGTATTACTTTAGCTGTGACACTGACATAAATTTTGGTCCGATTGTCTTTTTCGTAGACGACTGTAATTTGTTTTTATTGAGCCATTCTCTCGTAACTTCACTAAGTATCCAGTTTTGTAGAAAAATTAAAAAAAAACTAAAAACAATCGTATATTTGGCCCCCATATGGGGGAAGTAACCGGACACGAGCTGGGGAATTTTCACTTTATTCTCAGGCGGATACCATCAACTTATTCTTAAATCGTCATATAGAAATAAATTGCTTTATGGCTGGTAAAAGAAAAGTCTGTTTTGTCAGTTAGATTTTTTCCAAAAATCTTCAGAAAGATCATTTAAAATTAAAACTATAAATAATTTCTGGGTCATTATAATATTATGTATAGTGTATATACTTAAGGCCAGTTGCATAACACTCGGTTGAACCTCAATCTCCAGTTAAACCAAAGTTTCCTCCATAAATTTTGGAGTAAACTGTGGTTTAACTGGCGACAAAGTTTTATGTAACTGCGCCTTATCTGTGTGGAAAGAACTTTCTATATACGTTCATACTACATTAATTGCCTGGCTGTAAAGCAGAGTAAACAAAACGAAGGGTATCAAAAATGTTGAACTTGTGAGCATGTTTCTTTATCTCGAATTTATAGAGAATTTAATTTTGAGTAGGTACTTAATCTGTTTGACCAAGAACTGAGGAACTCGGAGTAAGTTAACCCCTTTTCTACAAGATACTACCTAACTAATTGAAAAAATTTTAATTAACTTTTTTTATTTTACAGTCATGTTAATTAGTTTGAGTTTTTCTCCTTGCCTTCATCTTAGTTAGGTGCCCATCAATTTCCTTTAGACATTTTTTATGTCTGGTTTTTGTAAAAATTACAAAAACTATCATTATAATTCGTTCAAAGTTTCAGACTTTTGGTTAGAATTTCGTTTATAAGAATTTTTGACTGGAAGAGTATAAACTGCCACCCTAAACGCACGTTTAAATTATTAATAAAAAGAGAGAAGTTAGTGCCAAACGGAGGAGATATCTTAAAACTGAATGACATAACTTCAGGAGTTTTACTGAACTTCGAGGAAATTACAATTATTTTATAGAGCTTCTTTAATATGGAGAGTAACCATTTAAAAGCTGTGTATAGACCAAACTCGTTCAAAATACAATTGCATGAAAATACCAAAAAAAAAAAAAAAAAAGGAAATAAAAAGGAAGGGTATACGGTAGCATTTTGAATACAAAAACGGAAAAATTAATTTTTAGAGAATTTGTCATATATGGTAATACGTGAAAAATATAAAAAATTATTAGTACAATTAGAATTTCGAAAATCGACACGTGTGTCACCCATGAAAAAAGTTGACGAGCCCTAAATTACATGACTATTAAAAAAAGTTGTTTCATTAACTGGTAGCCATTTTTTATCGCAGGTCATGCGCGTGATTAATTCCTCCGTCATTTTCCAGCTCCATTGGCGAAGTATGACAGATTGTCGTCACGTCTCCGATTATGTAACGTTTTTTTTGTTTTTTTTTTGTTTTTTTTTTTTTTTCAAATCGTATTTTATATTTTTAATCGTAAAAAAGTAAACCAGATTTTTTACAAAACAAATAATTTGTTTAATTTTTTTTTTTTGTTTAGCTTCAAGTCGGAGGGCGTAGATGAGTGTATACTCGCTTTCTAAAATTTTGAATTGGAAACCATTAATTTAAAAAAAAGAAAAAATTCCAAAGTTAACAAAATGTAGGCTCTATGTATCTATATGAATGGGCTTACTTGCAGGTAGACTATCATACGCTATAATACTTTGATGAACTGACGAATACTTGGAATTGAGAAGTAGATCATTTAAGTATCTATTTTCGGGATGTATTGAATTTTATTCTGAAAATACCATTCACGGCTAACGCAAGGTACCTAGTGGTTAGCTCTAATAGGCTACTTGTAAAAAAAATTTAAAATGCGAATAATAACAAAACTTTCAGTTTAATGATAATATTTTTGTACTTTTTCAGTGCTGATAATGAGGGAAAAAGTAGAAATTTAAATGATTGCATAACGGTTTCCACATTAAAAGAAAATTACTGCGAAATTTCAGTTGTATATAGTTGGTGACATCTGACTATCTTTTAGGCTAACGGTTGCTTATGAATACTTATATTCATAATTTAGATCGGTTGGGTCTTCAAACTCAATACTTCATTGAAAGTGTAATATTTAAAGACACAAAAGTATTTGGGCTAAAAAATATTTAATAGGTCGTAAGAAAAATCACCATATATTCGTGTATATAAACAGAGATTCAGCATTCAAGTTCTCATCTACTCAAGTCATAAGGATAATATTGCAGAAATAGAGGAAAAACTGCGATGAATTAAACGAAGAAATGCTGACCTTAAAACTTGTTCCACCAATTTGTCACAATTTAGAGCAGTTGATAAGAGTCAGAAAATGTCTCTAAAATGACACAATATCAGGCTTCAAGAATGGGAAAAATGTAAAAAAGTAAGTAAAACTATATTCTTTTCAGATGTTCTTTCTCTTTTTTTTCATGCATAGGTAGTAAATTAAAATAGATAAAATGTTTAATTTTCTGTAGGTAGCTAAATGTCTGAATTTGATAATGACAAACGTGAATAACTTAGATTTTTATAGGCCTATTTCATTTTATAAATCCAGATGAACAAAACATTGTAAATTCCTCCTTGACCTTTTTGAGTACACCTATGTTCAATACCTGAGAGTAATTATTAATACTTTTTTTTAGATTTTTATTATTGATAGCTCCATAGAAGAGCAGAGAGCAATGTAAATGAAAAAGGTGTTGAAATATTATAGGTATAGATTCTATGAAGACTCTTTTTCATGAAATGAAATTATAGGTATAGTTAAGTAGGTGTTGTATAGCAAAGGAAGAAGGAACGTTGAATAGAATTTTGCAAGGAAATGATTGGAACTTGAATTTGCAGTTTTTAAGTAGATTTTCTTCCCGAGTATTCGCACCCAAAGGTGGGACTGGTACGTTTTTCGTTTCATGACCTCCTGAACATTTTGGCACCATTTTTGAGACTTCATTTTTTTTACATATACTCCATTGTGCGTTGAGTTCATTTTCAGTCGTAATTTTCATCGAATGGTTTCGAAATTTGACACTTATTTAGATGCGCCTAAAAAAGGACCTTTTAGGTCCAGATCGGACTCATGGTCCGTCCGGTAGGTCAGTTTATATGCAGTTTTTTATCAAACAATCTAAAGGTCGCAATTTTTAATCGATAGGCCGGAAATTTAATACACTTATGTGTTTTAGGTTAAGAATGATACCCACAAATTTTGGTAGGGAAAAGCCTTACGGTACGTCTGGTAGAGGCGATTTTGTTTAATTTTTGGCAGATTAATGAATCTAAAAGGAGTAATTTTCAAGCTATAGTCACAAAATTTAGTACAGGTATTGATTTGAAATATATCTAACACACTTCTAAATTTGTTTCCTATTGGTATTATGGTTCATCACCTGGGGCGATTGGAGTGGCCTCCTCTATCAGCCTGAAGAATTATAATTTTATTCGATATCTGAAAATTATTTTTCGTTTAAGATAAATTTTGCAATTGAAACCATTGAGCAAACTTAGCGCAATATTTCAAAATTTTCCCATAAACTACGATTTTGTTAGAACTATCACAACCTGTAAGGTCTTTTTTAGAAGGTTTGAAAGTGTGATATTTGAAGTCATGCTGGTTAGAACTTGGAATAATTTTTCATTTTATAAAAAAATAATGATTTTCGACACAAAAATTAAAAATTAATTCATAAGATATTTTGAAAAAATCATACGGAAACAATATATTTCATCACATGCTTCGTATTTGTGTGATATTGGTAATTTTTTGCTAAAAATATAAATATTATACGTATGTGTAAGTAGCTGTTAAACCCTGCATTGCTCGGGTAGCTGTGCATAAATTTTCAGGATTCCTAATCCGTGAAGGTTATGCAACTATTTTGACATAATTTTTGTTTCATTTTTAAGGCCCCTAATACCTGAAGTTTATGCAACTATTTTGACATAATTTTTGTTTTTGCCCTATTGCTTCACCCCATGAAAATTCGCTGCTTCAAAAGTCTCTTACTATCAGTGGGAGTTACTTTATTAAAAGAAAGTTGGTGATAGAGGTGATTTTTAAACAAAGAAAATCTAATTTTTTTTGGAAGCTTGCTGCGCAGGAATTTTTTGTTTTTAAAGTCTGATTCACACTTGGCTAGTTTTCATGCTATTAGCCAGCTACTTGGGATACTATTCAGTTCACAGTTCAAGTTACACCAGCTGTTTTAACAGGAAGCTGAGTATAACTGATTTTAATGATTAACAGAATAGTACCCCAAGTAGCTCACTAGTAGCTACAAAACTGGCCAAGTGTGTATCAGGCTTAGATCTTCGCTTGCTATTTAGTCGCGACTGGAAAAATTTATTGTAGGTCTCCTTGGCTAAACGCTATATAACGATGCTAATGACCAACCGATAACCTCTACGTAACCTAGGCCTGGATTAAATGCCAAAATTTCAAATCGATAATTTTTTGATCACTGACCAAAATGGATGTCATACGTATTTCGGAAGATATTTTGTGGGTGAAAAACTGAAAATAAATGAATGTCGCTCCCCTCAACCCCTCTCGTGTAAACGTGAACACGTCAATTACGCCAATAAATCATTTATGCTCATTTCTTTATTACGCTTTTTCACCTTTGATGTGAGAGAGACAGAGACTGTTGATGTGAGGCGTACAGAATGAGGATCGAAAGAACTTGAGACTTTTTACTTTACTGACATTTTATTAGCGACTAAATTATGTTTCACAAACGAAATACGAAATGGCGAAGCAACAGCGTTATCGGATCGAGAGTAGTAGGGGAAGCACTTCGTGATGAGAGTGTATATATGACATATATATATAATGTGTTTGTGATGATGATGAAGAAAGAGAGAAGGTGGGATTTCCGTTACAACACCCCCCTGAAATTTTACTATTTGAGTTCTTCATCATGTTGTACGCTGAAAGTAAACGAATTATTATTATTTCAAAAAAATATTAAGTACAAAAATATGCATAAAAAAAGGAAAAAAAAATAAAAATATTGACATTGTATTATTTAAATATTTTTATGGTAACTTTGGTTCCTGAAAAAAAATTTTGCTGTGCTGTGCTTCGAGAATACATAAAATAATTAAGTAAAATAAATAAATAAATAGATAAATAAATATGGTAACATGCATGGAATATTCAATATTAATATATGATATAAAAATGGTATATGCAATAAGCAAAAAGAGAGAAAAAAAATTATTAAAAATACAAAGATTGGTAACATGCAAAAATATTAAAGTATTATGAGTAATAGATGATTCATTCATCGTATATTTCGAGTGGATAAAAAATAAAATCAGAAAAAGAAAAAAAATATTCACGTACACATATTACATTAAAGGAAAAGAAAAAAATTTACGAAGGTATTTCCGATTGAGAGTTCATTGAATTTAAAGGAACGTTACGTTTCATCTTTTATCTAGATAACATGACATGTAAAAGATTGTAGAATAATATACGTTGCACCGCTTATTATCTTTCGTGTATTGCTATTATATTTGAACTGGCGTCTAACATGTTTTACGATAAGGCAATCTTCTTTCGATTTATCATAATTGCGGTCATGTAATGGGTTTTAATCTTTATTGTGTTCATTGTTAGAGGATTTTCTTTCATCATATTGTGTGGGAATATTTCACGTATTTCTCTCACGCTTGTTTGAAAATGTATAGGGTTTTTATTATACGAATTGTAGGGTTTATTCTTGCTCGATTTTAATGCTGTTTTCTTTGTTGCAATTTTTGAGAAATCGAGTATCTATCTCTTGCAAGAATTTTCTAGTTAAATGGTATTGTTAAGTACTATTTTTGCAATAATTGAAGGTTAATTTTTCAGCACTTATTTTCATGTTACGACTTATATTTGGACTTGGGATGACTTGTACTTTGAAATGAAAATTTTTAATATATTATTACTTTGAAATAAACGAATTATTATTATATTATGTGTATATGTTAGTGTCATTCAATATTCTGACAATTATATTCTCTAATTTTGAGCGATCTAATGATTTAGTCAAAATATCGGCTAATTGATTCTCAGAGCTTACAGTTCTAAAAAATATTATTTTTTCTTCTAATGCCTCTAAAATCGAGTAGCATTTAATCATTAGGGCTCTCGATTTTTTCTGGCTACCCCCTGAACATATTTTTTGTGTCGAAATATTATCTTCCATTATATCCACGATCAATTTTTCTCCAAAAATTTCATAATTCATATTATGTATGACTTTTATGGTATCTAAAGTGTCAAAAACTGCAATTATTTCTGCTGCAGTACTTGATGAGGCGTGAATAGTCTGCTTAGAGCAATTCCACTCCACCAAGTCTCCATTAGCAAATAACATAAAACCAGTTATTGACTTACCTTTTTTGAGATTATTTAAGTCTATATTTGTTTCATCTAGGCGTCAATATAAGCCTGTATGCCATCCCCTTCCGATTTATATATTATATTATAATTTTTTGTTGTATTGACATATCTAAAAATTCTTTTTACATAATGTTTTAGTGTTTCATTGGAATTATTTGAAAGTGTGAGAAAAAATTGACTGGGAACAATATGTCCGGTCTTGTAAGTCTCGCTAAATATAATAGCCCTCCTATCATTGACCTATATTCGGTATCATCTCTACCATTTTCTATTCTATCTATTTTTAAGCCCGTTTCCATAGGGGTATTCGTATTTTTTAATTCCAAAATTCCAAACTTCTTTAACATTTTATCTATGTGTTTATATTGTGAAAGTATTATTGTGTAATTTTCGATGTTTCTAACTATTTCTAAACCTACAAAAAATCTAGGATTATTTATTATAGTGATTGTAAAGTCTTTCTGCAATTCCTCATTTATTTTAGTGATGTATGATTGCGAATTTGATGCAATTAATATATCATCCACATATGTTAAAAAGTATATTTTTTCATCATTATTAATTATTGTATAAAGACATCTATCACTTTTGGTTCTAGTAAAGCCCATATCCTTCACTTTCATGTCCAATAAGTCATACCATGATTTGCTGGATGTTTTCAATCCATAAATTGACTTTTTCAATTCGAGTACCTGATTCGTGTTTATATTTATTCCTTCAGGTCTTCTTACAAAAATAGGTTTTATTATTGGTGAATTTAAATATGCGGTTTTCACGTCATATTGTACCATTATTAATTTTTCTTTATTAACTATAGATAATAATAATCTTATTGTTCCTATCGATGCTACTGGGCCATGGGTTTCAGCAATACCATATTCGGTTCGATCTTTAAAACCTCTTGCCACAAGTCTCCCTTTTGGTTTTGGATTTCCAAATTCATCAAATTTTATTATAAAAATCCATCTCGTGTCTATAAGTTTTTGACGATCATAAACCACTATTTTCCATACCTTCATGTCATCGAGAGAATTGAATTTGTCATTTATGGCTCTAATCCAATCCTCCCTAAAGGGGTTTGTATCAATTTCAGAGAAAGCTTTAGGAATATTATCCTCTATATATATTTTATTATATCTAATGTTGACATTCATAATAATTGGGTTAATTATCCCTAGATCATATTCATAGTCTGTTGATTTTATTGTTAGTGGTTTATTGTTTATTAATAAGGATTTTATATTTTGTGTTTCATCCATTTTCACATCACATGAAATATAGGATTTTGTATTATAAGGGTATTTAAGACAGTATCCCGTATTTATATAGCCCATCATTATATTTTTTTCGGCTCTGTGTGCCAATTTTGGGTCTATTTTATTTTTTAATTTTGCTTTTGCTTTCGTAGCATTTTGTTTTCTAACTTCCATAGGCATATGTCCATAAGTTAATGCCCAGAAAACTTTAAGATTTTTTAAATTTGGTTTTATTCCATAGAATAACTCGTAAGGCGTTTTATATCCTTCATTTGCCTTTGTCAGGGATCCATTAATTAAATAGGCTGATGTAACTACAGCATAGGACCAATATTCTATGTCTAGATTGGCATCAGTCAACATGGCTTGTACTCTCCTCATTAAAGTTTGATTTTGCCTTTCGGCAACACCATTCAATTCTGGAGAATATGGCACCACATAATCCATTGTTATGCCAACCTCATTACAATAATTTATTATTTTTGCATCGGTATATTCCTTTGCATTATCACATCTTATAGTCCCTATGGGATATTCAGGGAATTTATTTTTCATAGATATTATAATGTTTTTAAATTCATTTGTCACCTGGCTTTTATTAGCAATAGGCATGACAAAAGTATACTTCGAAAAATGATCTATAAAAGTTAAAATATATTTTTGATTTGCCACAGAGGGCGTAAATGGACCCATAATATCTGAGGATGCTATTTCCAATTTCCTTGTTGGTTTTGTCCTAATACCAGTATGTCCTAGTTTTGAATTATTTGCAATGCAACATATCTGACAATTTACAAAATCTTCATCCCTAAAATTTATATTTTCTGGAATGCCAACTGCTAAAGTTTTTAATTTTTGCAGATATCTGGCATTTAAATGCCCAAGTCTTCTATGTATTAGTAATTTTTTATTGATATTATTATTTATTTTTGATCTATTAATATTCTTATTGTTTTCATTATTTTCTATTATTATTTTATCATTTTCACCCCCTGAGGTGATTCAGTATTAATATCCTCTTCTTGAATTTCCAGTTCTACTGTAAAATCATCCCATTCATCGTCTATATTTTGAGTGACAGGGGCACATATTATATTTTGTTCATTATTATTAATATTATTATCTATGTTTTTATTCTTATTTTTGACATTATAATATATGTAAAAAATGCCTTCCTCTTTTTTTACAGTCATAATTATTTCTGCATTTTCAATAAAGTAAATGTTCGCAATATCTTTCTGTTGGTCGATATTGATTATACCTGTATTTGTGATTTTTATTGCTGAAATAATATCTAGGTTTAGATCCGGCACATAATGGACATCATTCAATTCTATCAATGACTGAGTTTTATTGGAATTTTCGACTTTGATCACCATTCTTCCTGTATGAGTGGCATATAAGAATGTATTTTTCCCAGCACATTGCAATTTTATTAGAGTTACAAATTTTTTAACATCTACTAATTTATTAAAATCAGACGTTAGATATATTTCTGCAGCTCCATCCAAAATTGCTTTGTGGTTTAACATTGTATAATTTTCATTGTTATATTTATTATTATTAATCAATTCATTCAATAACCATTCATTATTATTTCTATTAAATTTTTTGACCATGCAAGACATTTTCACCTGCTGTTCTGCACTATCTTTTTTATTAGTATTTGGTTGACTTGCATTTGTTTTTGGGGGATAATTTCCCTGATTATTATTAAAATTATCGTTATTATTATTTTGTTGTGGGTTATTATTGCCACAATTTTGTGCTATATGCCCAAATTGCCCACATTTGTAACATTTCGTATTATTTTGATTATAATTTCTACCATTACCTCTATAGTTATTACCTCTATAATTTGAGTTACCCCTATAATTGTTTCCTCTATAATTTCCATTATTATTATTATTGCCACTATTGTTCGTATTATTATTTTGGTTTTGGTTTGTTTCTTTACCATTACCATTATTATTAAAATTATTTCTGTGGCGACGGGTGGTCGATGACGAACGAGTGTGTGTTACACACTCGTCGACCACCTAGCGGGCCAGCGGGGTAAAACCCGCAAACTATCTTTTTGCGCTCACGGCTATATATTTCGTCTATATAGCTTAATTGTTTACTGGGTTCGGCCCGCACATACTACTACGTATATTACGCAACCGACCTGATTGGTGTTTGTGTGGTGTCGTGTATATCTACGCACACACCCACAATTTCTATTGCCATTCCTATAGTTATTATGACCATTGCCATTTTCTCTATAGTTATTCCTACCTCTATAATTATTATATCTTCCCCTATAATTATATTTATTATTATTATTTCCATTATTTCTATAATTATTATTCAATTGATTATTATTAATATTTTGCTTTTTTAAGGTCTGATCCCTAAATTTTTGGTCAGAGTCCTCTCTCAATATTATTTTAAAATTATCCAAATTTTTTTCATCTGAAGGTAAATTTTCATATTGCATTTTTGCAATTGCCTGCTCGTAGCATAAAGCTAATTACAAATTCTCTAATTCTTCTGATTCAGTAATTTCTTTGCCACTATCTCTTACGTCAGTTACCAATTCATCCCATTTTTTTAAGAAACCTTTCATATTTCCACCAAGCTGAAATCTGAATTCCATTCACTTTGCCTTTGCCATATTTGCTGTGACCGAAGTTTTCGTGCCATAAATATTATCTAACTTTTTTAACATTAATATTGCTGTATTACAGTCCCTTATCTGTTTTGTGATTTCATTTGATACTCTTTCTAATACAAATGCCTTGGCATTGTCTTGCATTTTGCAATAACTCACCATATCTTTTTCGGGTTGGAAATTTAAATCATCTATATGATTAATATATAATTGTAGGAATTCGTGTTCCCCAAAAATATCGTAATATCCGGCTCCCCTAATAGCTGAAATAATCATCCTGCGCCAGTCCAAGTAATATTTTCCATTAAATACCTTTCCCAATGGTGCTTGTATGGGTTTAATTTCATTTTGGGATGCCATATTTTCTTTAATTTTACAAAAACCTAACACACTTTTTTCTTTATTAATAACAGCTATATATTTCTTATTTTCTATGGATTCTTTTTCAATTTCCTTAATTAAATTTTCCTTTTCACTATTTCCTTTTTCACCTTTTTTGATATTATCCAGTTTTATTATTTAACTAATCAAAGAATCTGTTCATAAATTTGTCTTTCGATTTATCAGAACTATAAATTCTGCTCGAAAAATAATTTACTGAAGATTCCAAAATTTTAATATATTTCAAACTGCTAATATCTTCAATTCTTCCCGATATATTTATTACAAACGATTCTAATATTATCTCTCCTGTGAAGTATCTAACATAGGGTAAATTATAAGTTTCTATCTTTATATCAACAACTTTTTCACCTTCAAACTTTTTTATTAATTCTTTTAATTCCTCTTTCTCAATATTATACTCACCAATTTTTCCTTCAAACAATTTTGTTGTAGGGGACATAAATAACTTCAAAAAGTCTTAATTTAATAGCCTCAGTTCAAACACAATCGCATAAACACGAAAAATAATTCACTTCAACAAATATTATCTTTACAAAAAAATTTTACCTTATAATTTTCGCTGTGCCGATGAATAATTTATGTCTTCGATGCTTTGCTGTCTACCTCTGTACTTCCTGCTTGAATTTTGTTTTGAGTTGGCCGAAAAATTGGGTCTTCGATGTGTGGATCTACAATGAGTCCTTGATGATGGGAGCAGGTTTCCTTTGGTTGTTCACTCGATCTCTTTGGCGGTCCTTACTGGATTTAGCGTTCGATGACTTCCAGGATTGGCCGTTATTAAGTCTGGAACTTCAGCTTCTAATTTTTCATTTAATTTTGAATTTTTCAAAATTGAAAATAAATTAACATTCGAGTTAAAACTTCTTGAAAAAACACGGTAATTACTTCGTGTATTATTCAACGGAAAACATAAAAAATTTTCGCACAGCAGCAAATTAATTCAAAAAATTATTTCATCGATTTAAATTTTCTAAGTCTCTCCTCAAAGTTCTACCGCAGCAATGGCTACCATGATGTGAGGCGTACAGACTACAGAACGAGGATCGAAAGAACTTGAGACTTTTTACTTTACTGACATTTTATTAGCGACAAAATTATGTTTCACAAACAAAATACGAAATGGCGAAGCAACAGCGTTATCGGATCGAGAGTAGTACGGGAAGCACTTCGTGATGAGAGTGTACATATGACATATATATATAATGTGTTCGTGATGATGATGAAGAAAGAGAGAAGGTGGGATTTCCGTTACAACAACTGTCAAATATTCATCTCAACTTGGAGAAAAGTGAAACTTTTGTTGGATTTATTACGTTGTACGTAGAAGAATTCTAACATTTTTTGTTGCGTAGGTAATCACTAAAATATTTTTATCTTTATCAATTTAGTGGAAGTTGAATCGCTTTTTCTAAAACTCTCAAAAAACTTTTATTAAAGTTAAGCGTTCGTACTTACATTTTTTATTTAAATTATCAAGTTCAATTTGTTTTTGATCTTTTTCATCGAAAGTGCCTATCTACTTATTTTTCCAGCTGATGAGAATACGTTCGAATGTAATTTTTGTGTATGCATTATTTGTCGACACTTTTCTCTGTTTGTTTCCTGTAAACCACCGACTAGTCTACCAATTGTTTCAATGGATTTGATGCCGAATGAGGTGAGTTTTTTATAGATACTCCAAGGATGTGTTCAAAAAACGTTGAGAGAGAATTCTCTGTTGGAATAATTGGGTTGGGATTCGTAATTTACTCGTTATAAATAATCTCTGGTATCGTTTTCGTCTTTCAACTATTTGGTTAGACGATTTGGATGGTTACATTGTGCTGGGCTGTGTAATAATAATACAATACCAGTGGCGAATGGCAAACAGGTCGATGAGTTTATCGTGAATTGAATCCTGGACTCTTGATTCAACGATTAACTCGCATTAAAAGAATGCTAACGCGATCGTTACTATGTGCGAGTATGGGTACAACAAATAAAACTTGAAAATTAGTTTCAGTTTCACTGTTATGTCAGCGGCCTGTTCTCATCGAGACTATCGAAATCCGTGAAATGTAAATTTTACGATGCTATTTGTTGGGGGTTTTTCTATTTCTTTGAAAAATTTGTAGTTTAAAAATTCGGTCAATAATGGCTCAAATAAATTTCCAAAAGTTTTTCTTAACTTCGAGGAATATAATCGAACATTCAGTCAGAAAACAAAGATTGGCAAGCATTGAAACGTTTTGTTAATAAAATTAAAAGTTTGTATTTAAATTACCGATTTGAAGAGGATTTTTAATTTCGATTTAAAATCTGTTTTCGGCTGATGGAATCTTTTGCCTGAAAAATCCATTATCTTTTACCTCGAGGACCATCTCTAATTTTATGTTCATTTCAAATTTTGTGATACCATACCTATTTGAGAATAGATTTCAGTCGTACAAACTAATATTTTTTCTTAATTTGATATTTTAATAGCGTATGCGTTGTGTTTTCTAAGAATCATCCCTCCCTCGAACTAACTTTAACTGCATTTTGTACACTTTAAGATAAATGTAAAATGTTCGAAATAAACATGACAAGTTCTGTTTCGAACGATAAAACAGCGCTAGGTACATCAAAAGCGGTACACTAAGGCCCAAATGCAAGAACGATACTTCAGGGTCAACATTGACTTAAGAATTACTTCTATTAACAAAGTTATATGGAGCTAGAAAACTAAGGTTGGTATTGCTGGAAAGAAGAGCAAGTTTACACAAATTTATCACAGATAATTTTTTTTATCGTTGATGACTTCTTCATAAGTAAAGAATAGAAAATATCTAATTAATGGAAAACTTTCGGTTTTTTGAATTGTTGTTTATTTCAAAAACTCTAATGATTTAAAAGAAAAGTTTTCATTAATAACCCCCCTATTTTTTAACGACATTAATTTTTATCATCAGATTTCACTAAAAAACGAAGTTATTTTTGGTTTTTTGCAATAATTTTTTCCGTTTTAGTTTTATAGAACAAATAGGTATTTACAAAAATAAAGCCCACGAATTTCCTTAAAAAAAGTTTCTGACAATTTTTTCATATAATCAGCAGTAATGTCGTTGTTGCATAAAGGACAGTTTGCTCCAAGAAGGTAAAGTTTTTTGGCTCCTCAGTTTATAACACTTGTCTTCTTCGGCTCACTGCGCTCACCTACGATGCATCTTGCAAACTCAGGCTCAACCAAAAGAACAATTTTCCCCCCTTGGTATACAATGCACTATTTCATAATACAAGATCAGAAAGGCAGTGTTTATACTGATGTTTTGCAAGCTTCAAGCGCCTGCGATTGGTCAAAGAGGATGTTTTTTTGGGTGTTTCCTGTTGCATCTGTAAACAGACAGGTGAAAAGTACTCGAGAGAATAAAATGTAAGACTTCTACTAGTCAAGACATTTTTTTCTGTTTTAAAATATAATAAACAATCTGGCTATACTACTCTGAAAGATACAACGTGAATATAAAAACAAAATATAATAATGAAAAACTAAAATTACAAAATAAATTTTCAATACTATAAGGATTTGAATACGAGTTGCAGGGGTAATAGTCCAGGTCATTAGCAAGGTGTCATGAAGAAGCTTGCAAAATCGTTGATTTAAATATAACTACATAAAACACCATCCTAAAAACACCTATTATAACCTTTGATAATACAAATAAAAATATCCTCTTTGACTGAAGGTAGATACTTGTAGCAAAAAGTAGCGCTTATTATTTGGAAAGTGGAGGCAAAAGATATGCACTTTGGTGCGGAGATAGTAATCACCCAAAAACTGGATAATGGATGAAAATGGTACTATTATCGATTTTTTACGACAAAATTCAATAAACATCATTAGGAAAAAATTCAACGAATATTATTCATAAAAAATTCAAGCTGCACGTGCCAACTACAAATGTTTAGTTGTTTCTATCCTAATAATGAATTGATCAGCTTTGTCGGGCCAGTATAAGCCAAAGTGCCACAAAGTGGCGCTTTAGGGCTTGCAAATGTATTGATTTTGTGATTAAAAAATTTATATTTAAAACGATTATTTATGGTTACAATTGATAGGATTTAAAAATTAGCCGCCACTTCCTAATTGATGAAGGATAACTTCGATGTAAAGTAAACGAGCCTCCATGAAAAAATTTTTACTTTGAGGTTTTACATTGAGGCACATTCACTTTACATTATAGCATAGAGGTCGCAAGGTAACAATTTTATACTTTCATTTTGATGCAATGTTAATCTATAAGATGGCAATCAAAATGACAAACTTCAACTGGTAATGTTTTTATTTTTATTTCAATTTTGATATTATACCCTTATTTTTTTTTTATTTTTCTACGTTAAAAAAAAAATCATCTAACTTCCCACCCTATTAAAATTATTAATCAAAATAATATTTAAAAAAAAAAAATACTCAAAATGGGAATTCAATCTGGTACTTCTCGCATGACAGTCTCATTCTCTACCCATAGTGCTACATTTGCTGATGCTAAATTGTAACCTAACACATTGAAAGTACTTTGCTCACTATGAAGAATATTTATGGGGCATTTAATTAATGTTTCTTTGCTTTTTGATCATTAATTTTATTATAAAAAAATATCTTCCTTAACGAGGTTCAAAAGTGAGTTTACGTTAATCATGAATTGCTTACTTGCAAGCGCTTGTTTTGCAAACTTTCTCTTGCATGTAAATCCTCACTTTTGAACTTCGGTGTGTAAAATATTTTTTTTTTCTTCGTGGCGAGTAGCTATCAAATAACATTATTAAAGTAAATTTCTTAATGCCATGATTTTAGTATACTCAGCGCCTTAAACGTTGAGAACAGAACAAATTTTTATCAAAAATTTTTTATTGGTCTTAAAGTGTACTTCCTCTTTTGTTTTATGGTAGCGTATTTTACCTTTTGTTAAGGTTTAGGTTGAATTTATCGGAAACATTTGGTATTGGAAAGAAAAAATTTTCTAGGTTCTGGACATTAAAATATGCCAAAAATGTTCGTTAACAGTTCCAAATTTCGAAATGTTTTTGGCAAATATAATTCAAAATTCATACATAAATAATAGCAGGTTCTTTTTCTGTATGAAACTTGCTAAAATTGCGAATAAAAGAAAAAATTTTGAGCAAAAATTTTAATTTCGTGTCAAAAATTGTAATTAGTAGACTAGAAATTGGAGAAATTTCAAGTAAAACTTTTTTTTGTTCTTGTCAGTTTATAAGGTAGAGGTTATGCTAAAATTTTAAATATTGTATTTTAGACATATTTTATTTTTTAAGCAGTAGTTATTGCTTTCATTATTAGTTACGAAAGACTCACTGAAGAAGACATGATGAAAATTTGATCAGTGTCCTAGTAAATCATGGTTATAAGAAAATGGTTTCGAAAAAAATTTGATTGAAAAATTTTGTTTTTCCGATTTTGTGGAGTAAAAGTTTTTAAATGTCTTTCATTGTTTGTTTATACATACAGGGTGTCTCATGTGTGTGGTAGTAACATTCGTATCTTCAATAGAACATAGGTTTCGTTGAGTACGTAAAAAAATAACTGTTCGATTTTCATGTGAGAGGAAACTTGGGCGTAATTGATGCGTACCCTCAACGAAAGGTTATGACTTAAATTTAGTGATTTAACTGATGCAAGTTATTGTGGTCGTAATTTTTGGTAAAAAAGCTTTTACACCCCTTTTCCTATTGTGTGAATTTATATGGCAACTGTAGTAGGTGAGAGTGATAGATTACAGATCAGTGGTCGAACTTTGTTCTGGGATCCATTATTTGATTTGAAAAATTGTGTACTCCTTCTTTCTTATCTACGTAAATAACGTGGCCATCTTTGTTATAAGTGGGCTAAATTTCAATAATTTTTCTACTCTTTGAGGGTAGTTAAATTTCTTTCTTTTAGAAATCAGATCCATGTGTGGCGAGTGCTAAAACGTAGTTTTTTGATGTTGTTTCTCATCGAAATCTATCTTCCGTTTGAATGATGATTGTCATTCATGGGACGGGTCTTAAATGCTTTAAGATGCAAGCGCCAAATTTTATTATTCTGATATGTCCGCAGGCCGCAAAAAATTTTTTTAAGAAAGGTTTATTCACACAAACCCTTAAATTTGTAATAGAATTGAAAGGGAAGAGAATACTAATTTACCTAATTTACCCAACTGGACAAAACATTTGAAAATTATTTACCTCCTTACTGTTCATGAAATAAGAGAAATATAGTAAAACTCCCTTAATACGTTTTTGAAGGGACTTCAGTGGAAAAACGTATTATGCGGGAAAGAATAATAAACAGTACCAAGATTGGAAAAGTTCAAAATTTAATTTTAAAAAATTGAAAAAAATTTTTTTTTGATGTTTTCCTAAAAACATTTAAGGGGATAAAAATTGTGTTGTAATAAGGCTTGTTAAATACTGCTAAAAGTGTGGAACTTTCAGTACTTTTTAAAAACATAACATTGAAATTGGAATAGTGTCTATTTGATTTTCAAGGACAGAACTGACAAAAACTTTTTTCCTCAAAAAGTTCCATATTTCTGAATGTAAACCTGGTCAGAACTGTCTGAAAAATATATTATGCGAGAAAATTACACTCAGCGACGTCTTATTCGGGAAATTTTAGATAGCTGTAGTTTGACAAATCAAGGGGCGACAAAAAAGAAGCGTGATATGTGGGAAAATGTCTTATGTATGAACGTATTTACGGGGTTTTACAGTAGTTAGGTATTTTCTATCGAAAATAATTTCTGTATTTACTTCATAGCCCACAGATTGAAGACCACCGTTATAGACAATCCAAGTGCATCAATTGTGGAGCATGTTATTTTGAAATGCGTAGCTATAATCTTACTTACCAATGAAGAACCAAACGTACGATTTTCCATAAAGTTGTTGCTTGTACATTTCACATAAAATTTTACGAGCAGCTACCTCGTAGAATAATCCGAATATAATTCTCGCATCTTGGCGTTTTAAATTTTTGACCGCATCGGCTAGATCGCTTATAAAACTTTTCCTGGTAACAATTTCAGTATCTTTTTCTTTGCATCGAGCTTCCGGATCTTCTACAGTCTGTAAATTATAGTCCGTATCTATAGGTACCGTTAACATTAGTCCTTGCACCTTCCCACCTATCTAAAAGTTTTAATTTTCAATTGTAATTTTTAAAGTTGTAATTTTTTGTGATGATTAAAAATCAAAATGTCCCCCCTTAGGTGAATGTGTTAGCCTTCTACAAGAAGATAAGTAATTGAAGTAAATGTTTTTTTGTATCTATCAGTTAAGGTATGAGATATAGGCCTACATCATGGTAATCGAAGTACTGCTGGAAACTAAATAAAATTTTTTGTATCGTGTAGTTTATCAGCAAGTCTAGGTGTACCTGGAAATTATGTATACAGCCTTCTACAATCTACTTTTGGGTGATTTCAGCCGCACATATATCTATAGTATATTATTAGTACATATAGATGATGAATATTATTTTATGATGAAAAATTGTATGCCTTTTCAAGAACTGCATGAAGCCACAAACCTTGTTTCTCAGTTTTTCGCTCATAATTTCAAAATTATTTAAAAAACATTTTGTTTTTTTTTTTTGTTCCCTCATATCTGAACTACTAATCCTGGTAAACCTCGAGAACTGGTATTTATGATTATGAGAAAAACCTGATAATCATGTACTTAATACCGAGTGTCTGATTAGAGGGTAAATAAGTTAATTGAGATTTCGAAGGTAACTGGATATGAGAATCGTCTAAAGGTAGCATCAGCATATTTGTAACATACTTACATATATTATTTTACTATATAGGTGAATGAAAAATTCAACTTTATCAACAAGATTGATGGTGAAAAAACAAGGTTTTACTGACGAGACTTCACAGCAGACAAAAAATAATCAAAAAAGGAAAAAAATACACGAATAGGGAAAAAAATTATTTGTTTCTCTTTTTGAGGATGACTATTTTCATGTTGTTCAAATAATAGTGATGAGCTAATGAGGAAATTCGAAAACTGGTACATATTGATAAAATGTTATCACTTTCTTCTTACTTACTTTTTCATTTTCTATAATCGGTACGACACATCTGCACCAAACACGTTTTTGGCAAGGGTATTTTATAATTTATAAAACTAAAATAACTAAAATAATTCAAAAATTAATGATTCAAAATATTTTTTCATTCACCTGTATAGTAAAATGCCTTACTATACAGAGTCAAAATGTAAGCGATTGCTTCGCAACTCGTTTGCAATTGCGTACTTTCCTCTCTTGTATAGTAATGTACTATATCTATGAGTAGCATTAACATATTACGTATTTTGGAATTTAAGGAGTCAAGAGGTAGGTAAGATAAGCGACATAAATTTTTTGTATACACGTATGAATGGATTTAATCCGAGCTAACAAACGAAATAGCACTTCCAAAAAATTTGCCTGGTTTCAAAATTGAAGGGGCTAAAGCCAGTAGTATTCGCCTTGTCGCCATTGTCGCCACTATTCTTTGACACATGAGGCTATCACCCATTTTTTCTAATTTTTGAAAATAATAATATTTAAAATAAACTTTTTGGCCGTGTTCAAATAATATCTATACATATAATACGTACCGAGGTTGTTCATGTTCATACTCATTCATTTCATATTCATTCTTCTATTCTTCTCACTATTTTTGTTATCTCTTCTTCTATCTTTTTTCATATATTTTTCTTCTCTCTCACACTCATAGTCACAGTCATTCACCTTTTTCTATTCGTCGATCTTTTCATTTCTGTTCACAAATTTTCTAAATCTTACATATGTTCTGAACGCCCTCTTATTGCGCATACCTGCTTCACAAAGAAGTTAATAATTTGAAATTTTAGATTTTGGACAAGGTGTTTCGATTCTTATCGTTTGAAGACCGAAAAAATTTCGCATTAGTTTGCAAACGATGGAACGACGTGTATAATCGAACATTCCTCCTCAACGAAGAAGTGTTGGTTTTTCACGGCGGTTACGACGCGGCGGACGTTGCGGCACTGCTGGTCAACTCCAAAAGGGTTGTGCTGAATTTGGCGTTCCACGGTTTGAGATTCTCCCAACAGACGGACTACTTTTGGGAGCAATGCGGTAAAAAGATACGATCGCTGAAGTTGGTAAATTGCGCTTTCGACGTGGGTGCGAGCCTGGAAAAAGTGATCGTCTGCTGCGACCAGCTGACCCACATCGTTCTGAAGCTTTACGATCCGACACCGGCTACGTTCCAAACGTTCGGCAACCTCATCGCGAAGGGCGTAATCCGAGAGAGTTTACACTTTTTCTCCATTTACTTGTGGAGCAGCGACTGGATTACGAAATATAATTTGCCTGAAATATTTAAAATTTTTCCCAAAATCAAATCGCTGGAAATTGACTGCTACACCATCGAGAACTGCTGCGCAAAACCGGCCAAAAAGGCGTTGTTCAGGTCGAACACGAAAACGAACAGCCGGTTCCAGTGTATGCTGCGCAACATAAATCGACTAAATCGTCAGATCGAGTACCTGAAACTGGATCTGGGGCATTACGCGGAGCCGTCTGTGCTGGTGCTGGATTTCGTTTACGACGTTTTTCAAGTTGTGCCTAAACTAAAGAAGTACGATGTGTATACCTCTATGTACGCTTTCGTTTTCGGTACATATTTCGCCGCGAAATTGCGCCCCGCCCCTTCTTCGTTATACCTACTACTAAGTGTTACTTGAATGTTCAAAAACGCAGGTTGAAGAAATTCTCGTTTCTTATGAGCGATCCGCGTTCTGACGTCTCGTGCATTCGGTCCGTTTCAAAGCTAAAGCACCTAACATCGCTGGATTTCGTCTGCTCCGACAGGACGCAATTCGAAACACCAGATTTCGAATTGAAAATATTGAATAAACTCATCCTGCTGCGTCATTTGAAATTGTCAAATTCGAAAGTCGACGAGGCCTTCTTTGTTAAATTGATCGAATCCAATTTGGAAACTCTGGTTCTCGAAAATATTTACGTCGAATCGATGCTTGACATTCGCTCGTCTCATTCGGACGTTATTGGACGCAATTTTTCTCTTCGTGACTTGACTCTTAACATTGATTTTTATAATAATGTCGACAAAGTTCGACCATTTCTCGTTTATTTTCGAAATCTACGTCATTTAAGCATAAACAAGTGCACCGATTCAGTTTTTAATTGGATTTTCAAATACCAGGTAGGTGATGTATCAAAGATTTTTTTTTTTGGTTCTTCTGGTTATCTGTGGTTATATATAATATACTGCACTTGGATGTTTCTTTGTAGATAAATTTGAAAAGTCTCGTTGCAATTGATTGCCACATGTGTACAGACATAGGGTTTTGTGGTAAAAAGCCTCAAACCGTTACTCGCTCGCTTGGTAACCTTAAAAGTGCGTATCAGTTATTGTTAATAATGGGTACCGGTCAGAGATGAATAGTTGGATTAAATTTGCCCCCCGATCGAAGGTTATCAAAATATTTATGAATAAATCTGGACAGTTTTTGTAAATAATATTTTAAAATATCAGATTGAAATTGCCTATATAATTATGTATTTCGGTAAAGCTGATCAGGAGAATTAGGTCTCAAATGAAGTCGTAAAGTTAAATTAATTTCTGTGAAAAACTTTCCTGCTGAATGTGTTGGAAGTGTTCTCCGAAGTATGAGGTAGAAGGTCCTTAGCCCAACTCCCCTAAGCCCTTTATAAATAAATAAGAAGTCATATGTTACCCTACATTTCAAATTCGGTTTTCCAGAGAATTATAAAAAAAAAAATCCAGTGTGTTGTGGGTTAGGAAATGTACTGCTGAAGGTCTGTTTTAAATGACCATTTAAATCTGAACGCTTTAAACGTAAATATTAATGTACATATTAGACCTATATAAAGATGGAATTTTTAGATCTGATATGATTTTGATTCCTCAGTAGAGGAAAGTGATGTAAGAGTATGCACATAACTTTCTAGGCACTATATCTCAAAAACTACTCACTGGAGAGGGGTCAAAATTTAATGGCACATACCCTCATCCTTCGTCTATAACTTACATATATTCAATGTATTTGTGGAAAAAAAGGAGGAGAGGAGGAGTGCTATTTATCCAAAAAGTCAAATGTGTACTCTTACATACATGCAAATGTAAAAGTAGGGGAGACTGGGGTACCATGGAACAAGTGTACCATGGACAAAATTGATTTCCTTTTAATTTTTGGACAAATTGGTCCTATAGCATTATGCATCATACACCTGTTAAATACTTCATTTGTTTACTATAGTTATGCTGTTTGTTGTTCAAAAGTTATTGCAATATTTATCAAAATTATACCAAAAGTAAAATTTTGATGACTCATAAAAAGTGTGACCAATGGGATATGGTAAAGTGTAAGGCACATTGCCACATACAAATAAACTCGTCTTCTTTTAACCCTCTTTGAGATGCATTGTTTTAAAATAGGAAGTTTTCATCGGTGAGTCCTGTACCTCATCCCCACGGATTTGAAAAAAAAAAATGCATTAAGGGATTGAATTTTCAGTAATATACCTTAGCAAAAGTGGAAAAATCAAAAATTAAAAATGAACGAGAATTGAAATACGGATAGTGGGTGATGGATGTTTTTCCTGCCGATGAGTTTAAAAAATAATCAACAATTGATAAAAAATAATTCAAAACTTCCTGTGCCTCGGATGCGAATTTAAATACACAAAAATTATAATTTAGGTGGAGATGCATTCTAAACCACTGTTCATCGGTTCCTCGAAACTCCCACATATTCTGATAATTTACACCTTTTTTTTTGTCTTTCAACTTTTTATTGGATTCAGGGCTCGAACACTTAACTCTCGACTTGAGTGACTATTCCTGTAAAGTGTCAAGTAAAACATTCTCCACCTTCTTGTTACCGAGTATCAAATATTTGAATTCATTAGTTTGCCTTGAAAATGAAGTAAGTTTCCATTGACTACGAACATAACTTACTGCACCATTTCTTTACAAAATCTTTTTTTTTTAGTTTAACCATATGGCAGATATTTCTGTTCTTATTCAATGCATTCAATCGAATCAACAGTTGGAAGGTCTTAAGATACATTGGGAGCTGGACGTTCCATTCGCTATTTGCCTGGAATTATGTTCTAAATTGAAGAATCTTCGTTATTTGCACGTTGTGGATATCACCTTTGTACGTTAAACAAATTTTTTTTGTCCTTTTTCTGCATACGTTGAGGAATAATATTGAGGAATAACCATAGACCGCCGAAAAAGGTGGGACACCCAGATTTACAGCAAACACAAAACATTCTTAAAAATCAAATATTTTGCCAACAACTGAATATAATATTAGGCTGGTTTTGGATTCATTTTTCGGATAATTCTATTTCTATAATCTTTTTTTGTCCCAGTTTTTCTATCTATATTCCTTGATACGGTTTTGATCCGAAATGTGCTAGGTATCATGTTTTTCCAGAATTTTTTACGAAACTTCAAAGTGCTGTAATTTGAGAACAATGGTTGTTCGAGCAGTGCCTTAACATGGCTGGATAGGAAATTCGTGTTCAAGTTTTATGTGCGCGATTTTAAGGGAAAAGATTAACAGAATTCACCTAAATGATAAAGTTCTTAATACATTGAAATTTTTTTTTTTTTTTTGGATTTTTGTATAACCGTAATTATGTAATTCAAAATTTTTAGTAAGCAAATATCATGAAGAAAAAATTAAAATTTTATTCAAGACTTTCAAAAATTTTCTGCAAATACAATTCTTGTATTAAACTACAAAAAAATTTTTTTAGATAATTGTTTGCCGAACATTATCAAAGCGAATATTATAGCCATTAAGCCAGTCAAATTAGATAAAAAAAAAGTGCTTCACTCAATATAATCAAGGAAAAGATGGAACCCGGTAGTTCCAAGTGCTCGTTCGAACGTACTGAAAATCCCCAAAAATCTGACTGCGGCTTCACCTCTAAAAATCCACTTTTTGTACTCCCAACAGGTTTTTAGTGATTTATTCATTTCCTAATAGTGATACAAAAAAATTATTCGAACAAACAATATAGTATATTAAATTGCCAATCACAAAAATATCTAGACATTTTTTGCAAGTGCCATAGAAAGCTCAGAAAATGACTCAAAAGTTTGCACCTACCATTAATAAATGGTACTGTACTGGATGAGGCTTAGTCTCCCTATTCATACTACACCAATATATCCAGTCAATTTAATAGACCTGCCATAAATATAATACGTATAAATGAAAACAATTTCATTTTTGTGTATGTAGGTTATGTGTATGTTTATTTGCAACACCATAACTTCAGAGCCACTCTATCAAACAAGCAATAATCTTCTGTGCATATATGTTTTATTTCAAGAAAGGTTTTATGATAACTCGAAAGTCTGTAGCTCCTTTGGGGGCTAAGTTGTGAATAAAAATACGATTTAAAAAAAATGTTTTTTAGTCAAATTTTCGATGAAAGGAGACGTACCTATTTACCATCGTTTTTTACACATCCGTATGTATTGTAAATTGAAGTTTATTTTTGTTTTTATCGCATCTCCCACTTGACAAATTTTCTCAAAATATTATATATCTTCATAATAGCTACTTATTTTTAGATGTTTTCTGCCAAGTTTCGTTTCGAAAGTTCTACTCTGAGACCTGTGATTAAATGTGAAAGTTTCAGTTCGGAAACTTTTATTTTCAAAGTGAGTTATCAATTCTCACCAGTGGTTTTTGTGTCGCTTTTGTATACCTTCAAATTTAATTATTTTTTCTTTCTCGTACTCTTCGCTTATTTTTCTATAGTATTTTATTTTTTTTAATGCCTATCAATATGTTTTTACGCGCCTACATTGTCGATTGTTGATGTCGGAAAATTTTTACACTGTTTTAAAACGTGCCTCAATCTCGTCAAGATGAACATTTTCAAAGTTTAAACGTGGTTTTCTTGGTCATCTGGTTCTGACCAATCATCTTTCGTCATTAATTACTGATTTACTGGCAAATAACCGTTACATTGGGGAAGTATAATCCTGATGTCGATGTCACATTAGGAAAACAGTAATTCTTATCTCATGTGTCATAATTATGTCACGTAAAAAAAAATTTTTTTTGTTGGTAAGGACTCGGATGGTTTAAGAAGAACTGTCGAGGAAATCCATAAAGATCTCATAAAATTGCAAATAGGTAACTAGAAAACAGTTGAGAAATCAGTCAATAAAGTGGAAGGAGATCATTTGTGCATTAAATGTACCTATACTATCTGGTGTTACAAAAAGCACTGTTCAAAAGAGCCGTCACTCTCGAATGGTAGCACTTTGAAGTTTCAAGAAAAATTCTGAAAAAAAAAAAACAAGAAGATCACTTATTTTTGATGAAAATAGGAGGTTTATAAAAGAGTACTGTTAGAGAAAAATGTCTTAAACAGCTTTTACAGGACTAGACTTTATTTTCAAAATGAGTCGAGAACCAGTCTAATATGTTAAGCGGTTGGCGAAATATTAGATTCTTCAATATTGTCTTTGTTTGCTGGAAATTTTAGTGTCCCACTTATTTTGGGGGTCAGAATATGCATGTGGGTACCTATAACTTGCTACATATAACTTAATATGTTTTACGTTTTCAGAATAATCGATTCGCTGATTCGGAATACGAAACATTATTCAATGTGCGACCATCATTGCGTGTGTTTGTCCATAACGGTGGTAGCTTTTTTTATGACGTTTTCAAGAAAAAGGTCACGGAGAAAAAACAAAACATCGAGTACGTTCTACATTCCTATAAAATCGGATCCTATCGTGTAAATTGGATGCGATACTGATGCGAGATCATTTCACAAAATAATGATCCGTCACTTTTCGATGACTGCGTTGAGTATTTTTTCCAGTCGACGATTACTGTTGACAAAAATGAGCCGTTCTGTTTGATGTTTTGAAACATTAACTCTGTTCGTACGATCAGTGGTGAGCTCACTTTGCCAATAGGTCACCTGTTTTTACAACAAACTGGAGAAGTTATTTATTCTAGTCCGGAGTGCTTTCATGTACAACTGCTTCTGAACATTTGTGTGTGGTTGTTGTATGTCATCCCTCAAACTTCAACCGGCTTATGCACAGTTTTTCGATAAAATAATAAACCATATAATTTTTTTTTTGGCTGTTTTCAACATAATTTTCCTAAAGTGTTTTAGTGTTCTGATTAGGTATACCTACTATTTATGTTTGCGGGAATTTTATTAGTATTCTAGTATCAAAATGGCTGCTAATTTCCAGTGCCTGGCACGGAAGTGTCTACTTTCGTTGATTTGCTGATGTACCGCCACTACTTTTCATTAGAGCCCTATAGATACGAGCACGGCAATGCGCCATTTTGTATGCACAGTTCAATTCACATAACCTTTTCGTAATTTCAGCTTTATCTCAATAACTAATAGTACGATTTTAGCGAAATTTTTACAGAATCTTTAACAAAAATATGTTATTAATGTTTCTTTGAAATTTCAGCTTTCTACAAGCAAATGTTCTCTTACAATCGTATTCGATACCTTTGATTGTATAGTTTGGTCTCATAAAATTGTGTACAAGAAGCTTGTTTCTTTGGTCTTTCAATGTGTTGGACAAACGTAGATTTCAAGTAAAACGATTAAAAAGATTTAAAAAATTAATAAAAAAATCTAAAACCATAAAATTTTTCTAAATTTAACATAAATATCAACGAATTCACTTATGAGATATAGAATACAATATGGAGAATTGCCGAACTCATCTCACCAATATGAGAAAACACTGGTGTCAGAGAGAGTTGTATAATTTATGGTTATATCTTTCAGCAGGTTTTTAAAATGAGCTTAACTCCTTCCCGCGGTTTTTTTTCTCGAATTATTTCGATCTCTTGAGACAAATTTTATTTGATAAATTTTCTGTTTTTCGTGTATAAATGGTACGCATGCGCAGAATGGAACTTTGTCCGTATACCTAATAAATCAGGCTGAGATACGTGCAGTGGGCCTTATGTCTAGTCACTTATATTAATTTGTATAATTATATTATTGTTTCTTACGTAGGCTATTAATTTCATTTATTTTTTGCGATATTTGCCAATTTATCACCATTTTAATATTTTAACCATTTTTTGTGTTCTTCATAATAGTATGTAATGCGTTATAATTATTCTGGAGCAGTACAAATTTTAAATTTTCAATAAAGAATCGTTTGAGAAATAATATTTTTCATCGGATTTAGGTATGCGATTGATATGACCGGTTATTCACTTTTTGTTTTTGTACACCAAGGCGTTAGTTATAATGCAACAGAATATTTTTGGAGAGTACCCAACTACGAAAAGGTACTCAAGTATTGATGCTAAATGACGATGGTATTCATGAAAATTTTTTGAAAATTTATCATTTTTCAAAATAGTTTTTGGCTGATCAAGAATGTGCACCTTGGTTTTAAGATTGTGCCGAGGGGGAGGGTAGTTGGTATATTCTTCATCTGCGATTCCTTCACGTTGTATGTAAATAAACAAATTCATCTCAGATTAGTAATATTTAGTGTTGATTCATGATTCTATGATGTTTTTGAATAATCGGCTTTAAACAATCCATTAATATCAGCTTCACTGCTTCACAGTGATTTAATTAAGTATATTTAGACATGAGTGCAATTTTACAAATTTTTTCATATCACACTTTACAAATAATCAATTTATTACTAGATTGGTGATTGGCATTTATGAACAATTTACTAATCAGCAAAATTTGTAATAATCAAATTCTGATTGCCAAGTACCGATTATTTTCGATTATTTTTGACAAAACTCAATAATCAATTGCGATTAATTGGAGAAAATAATCAATTGAAAAAATCAATTTAATCGGTGCGAATAATCGATTATTTGATTGAATCAATTATTCGATTAAATTGATTAATAATATGCATCCTTGTTAGATTCCCTTCTTAATGAATCTTGAATAATAGTTTAATTTTATGAATTATATGATCTGATGAAATTTTGATTGAAGTGAAAAATATCAACTTGTCAATGGCAAATAAAATTCAAAACATTAAAAACAGGCACAAATCTATTTTAACAAATTACACATTATTAATTTTGTTGCATTTGTTTCATATTAATTATGTTGTAATTAAAATAAAGTAATATTACTTCACATGGCTATCAAGTAAAGCAAATTGTCAGTCCTTTTCAAATACCCTCAGTAATTCTCTTAATTCCCCTACTAAACTGATCATAGTGTCCAATGTTTGATTATTTAAATTCCTCATTTAAAATATAAAAAAAAAAAAACAGCAACAACAAGAGAAGCTAATGATACCTGAAAATATACTTTAATAAAATTATTCAACTTTCGAGAAAATTTTTTTTTTTTATTAAATCCCACTATTCCACTTAATCCTACAAAATCTATATAGAAATGAGAACTGATCTTGTTAAATTTTCAATTTTTGTAGCCCCAACCATTATTTTCTGCAATCTAAGCTCGAGTGAGCCACTATCCGTACAGCCATACATAGACACAAAAAAAATCAAATGTTCATTGCTTCCTCCAAAATGAAAAATTCTACAGTGTTACCTATAGGTATACCAGAAAAAATCTAGGGTAGACACAAGCCAAGGTGCCATGGAGTGGCGCTTTAGTACATGTATAGAATACACACTGATGGAAAATATCAACATGCTAACTTCACATCTGTATTCATTTTCAGCTTCCCAATAATAGTCCAGTCTAATCTTACAAAAAAAAAAAAAAATCCCATAAACTTTTTAACTATTTAGAGTTGTTGGGTCTGTCTTCTAGATTAATAAACTAAAAGTCACACCCTCCCCACCGCTTGGATTTTTGTGGAAAGGGTGTTTATCCCCAAAATTTGATTTTTTGCCAGAGAATTTTGATTTTATAATAAAAATAGGTCACAATTTCTTATAAAAAAAGTCACATGTGATTTTTTGTTTGACGCCTCCCTTTCCCTCCAGAGAATCTTGAAAACAATCATATTCAGTCTTTGGGCAAGGAATAACTCGATTTTAAGGGGAAAGGTCTACATCTTCTCAATCATCCCTTCCGATTCCCTATCCCCCTTCACAATACCACCTTCCACAACTACAAACACTCAATGTTGTTTTAGAATTTTTTTTTTCGGAGTTGGAGGTACAAGACACCCGTACAAACACCTTATGCTTATACGTTATTGATACCTCACTTCAGACTTGAATAGAGAATAGATGGCAGTAATAAAAAAATCTAGAAGCATCTCTTCGATGAGAAACTTCATTTTGTTCTGGGAAGAAGCTAATTTGATTATTTCATAATGACGTACAGGTACCTTTTTCTCCTGTTAATATTTTATTTTTTATATGTTGTTCTCATTTACAAAGATTTTTTCTTCACTTGTTTCACGATAATATCCATCACTGATGATTATGGACGGTACGGACGACGAAAAAATTTAATTATTTCATTAAAAAAAATATATATTATTTAAACTTTTATTTACGAAAAATTTTCAAACAAATAACATCATATTTTTGGATTATATATGTCTGCGCAGCTTGGGGTTTGTATTCAAATTAAATTGCGGCAAATAAAAATTAAATTATTCGTCTTTTTTGGCATAAGCTGGGTACGATGTAGCGGTCGAGTAACCAGCAGGATAAGTAGCTGGTAAAGCACTTGGGTAGTGAGTTGGTAAAGCACTTGAAATGGCAGATGGGTACGCACTTGGATAGGCAGATGAGTAAGCACTTGGAAGGGCAGCCGAGTAAGCACCTGGATAGGCGGACGAGTAAGCACTTGGAAGGGCAGCCGAGTAAGCACCTGGATAGGCGGACGAGTAAGAACTTGGATAGGCAGTTTGGTAAGTAGAATATTTGTTGTAGGAGCTGGCTGGGTAGGTGCCTGGATAATACGATCCGTGGGCGTATGGATAGTTCTTGTATTGGTTGTAGTAGCCTGGATAGGAGAACGATTGGTATGGGTAGGTGGATGAGTATCCCGGGTATCCAGTATATCCTTGGTATCCGGTATAGGCTCCATAACCTTTGTTGTAGTATGGATAACTTCCAGCGACTCCACCGTATTGAGCAGCGACATTGTAGGGATATCCGGAATAGCCGGCGGTGTATGGGTAGGCTCCTGCAGCATGGCTATATGGGTAAATACCGGAAGCGTGGCTATATGGATAAGTACCTGCAACTGATCAGAGATTGACGCGTTAGAATTAAAAAGGTTAAATAGATTTATTGAAGCGGGGGAGTAGCCGGGAAAATTTGGCCGAAGGGCGGAAATAATCAATATTAAGTTATCAGGTTGGGAGAAAAATATGTTGAAAAACTAAAAAGTAACGATTTGTAACATAAGACTTTGCATTAGAAATAAATCAAGATAAATACTAAGCTCCGGACTGTCTTTAATTTTCTGAAATAAGCCATATCAATGATACCTGTAGCCCCCCTAGGTACCAGGACATATTACGAACATGAAAATAGTATACAATGCTTTGTACAGACATGAGTATGGTAGGTGGTGTAGATCAGGAGAACAAAATTAAATAATGCAGAGCATTATATCATTTTTTTATATGATTTTATTTAACTTTGTCCTGTATGTAAATTGAATTGGAATTTATCCTATATGACTGCTTGATAGCGTATTCTTCGATCACAGCTGTATCTTTCCAGAGAATTTCTTGATTATCAAACCCATTAGTGGGCATAGATTTTCTGCACATGCGCAGTAGGTATTTTTTCGTTTATTTTCCATCCGTTGTTTCGGTAAATAGCTATAGCTGTCTAAGAATTTGCTGTGAAGCCATTAAAATCGAGTGAAATCTATGCTCATGGGTTTTGGAGTGTAATGGCATTACTTTTCATTTTTACCTGGGTATACGTACACCTGTATGATCGAAGAGCATATTCACTGGAGAACAAAAAATGTACATAGTATGGCAGATAACTGATTTGTTGAGTACTGCTGACCTCCTGCTGTGAGTGTGTGTCTATGTGAGTGTACTAGGTTTCACACACTGTTTAACACTGAGGTAGGTATTTAAAAAAATTAATTTTTACAGAAACATATAGGTTATTAATTTGTTGAGGATTTTCCTCAAAATTTTCACACTTGAGCTAAATATACTTTCAGTAGCGGGTCTGTGGAAAATGGTCCAAGTGTCAAAATGCTATAATGCCAATGATAATCCAATGATAATTTTATTCTGTTATCAACCGACCCTTTTTCTTTTATTTTTAAGGAAACTGCGCATTTTGTCACCCGTTAAAAACGGCACTGTATAATTTTTTGTGAAACTTATCGATGTATGCTGTTTTCATGTCCAGGATTTCAAATAAAATCCAAGAACTACCAGAGTAGTGCGAATGATAAATGTCTATCCTTGAGGGGTTCATGTAGAATGAAATTTGTTTATTTAACTTAAGTAGGTACTGAATGTTGATACACTGGAGTGTTTGCAGTAGTTATTTTAAAGAGTGTACCTACTTACGAATCTGAAGTGGTAAAGTAACGAATGTTTTTTACGCCTACATTTTTCAAGGCGATTTTTATTCCAAAATTTTGTTTTCTCTGTCTCATGAAAACAGCTATCGTAAATATTTAGGTGTCAGTGCACTCAGTCTAAAACTGCACTCTTCATACCAATCTCTTTAATGGGTAAAAATAAAACTGTTGTTGGACGTAGGCCAATCAATTTGATGGTTTGAAGGTGTTCTATGTATGCAGTCCGTTTGTGTACGAATTACCTAAGAACAATTTTGACCGATTTTCATGAGATATTTATTTTATTTTATTTTTTTCTTCAAGGTAAATGGTGATTCCGTGGTGGTCTCATTTTGTTTTTATTTTTGATGAATCGATGAGATGGTTTTTGAGTTACCTTCAAGAAACTGTTTATTTTGAAAATTTAAAGCAGACTTTTCGCTGATGCTAATGCAAAGTATTAAAAAAATTTTTTTAACAAAAAATTGAACCAACTTGAAAAAAACTCCTGTGCAGCATTGCTTCGCTTGAAAACCTAGTTTGCAGATGGAGATTGAGACAGAGATGGGGATAGAGATAGAAACAGAGACAGAGATAGAGATGGAGATGAAGATAGAAATGGAAATGATGATGAGATGGAGATGGAGTTTTAGATGGAGAGAGAGCTTACTTGAAAAAATTACAAAACAATATAGATAGTAATCTATATTTATATCGGTATTATTCGATATTTATGTAGATATTAATTCGATATCTATATCGATAGTTATCGATCTATCGATGTTTTATCACTAAAAACCGCTTTTCCAATTTTCTCGAGAACTACGAAACCAATGAGCACCAAACTTCTTTCAGACCTGCTCCCATATAATAGCTATTTCTTGCAAAAATTTCAGCCTTATCTGTTTGGTAGTTTTCTCAAAACCGCAAACACAGAATTTTTTCCATAAATTTTTCTTTTCTAGTTTTCTCGAAAACTACTGAAAATTTCTCAGAAACTTGCACCTACATAAGGAAAGTCTATCGTGAAAGTTTCAATTCGATCCGTTTTGTCATTTTCTCAGTTTCCTGGAAAAACGACTTTTCCAGAAAATTTTTGTTTTCCAGTTTTCTCAGAGACTAAATAACCGATAGGCAAAAAACTTCTTTCGGATCTGCTTCAATATGAGAACTATATCTCGTGAAAATTTTAATCTTATCCATCCAGTAGTTTTTTCAGAAACGTAAACACAAAATTTTAGGCAATACATATATATATATATATATTTACGTACGTGAAAAAAATTAGGTTAAAATGAAAAAATAGTACGCAATCGTTTTATTTTCTCATGAAACGGATAATTTTCATCATCCCAACCCCTAGCTCTTTTGTGAGGTCAATTTTAATACACCGTTTGCAGGAAAACTGGGTAAAAATAAAAATAAATTCCGAAGGAAAGAGAGAAAATAACCCTTTCAAAATTTCTACAGCAGGATCGAAAGACTAAAATTACTGAAGTCGATGCTAATTAAAAAGTTTTGCTGATAGAATTGACGTGAAAGCCTACCTACATGATAGGCGTAGAGAAAAAGAACGTCGACTTTAATAATTCCAGTCCTTATAGATATTGTTGGAAAAATTTTAAAATGGTAATTTTTCTCTTTTTAGCGGTTGTTTGAAGTTGGTTCTTTTTTTTTTAAAATTAGTTTTTTCTTTATCTATCTCATCGAAATCTCCTTTCGGTTGTGCCATATTTGGTTCGATTTATATATAATTAATCGTGTGTATGCTCTTCAATTTGATCAAAAAATCTACGTCAATTGCTTCTCCGCGTTACGTTTAACCTATACTGAATAATGGATTATAAAAAGATGAAATAGAAAATTCAATAATATTGTGACAACCATGAACAATTGAGGAAAATACGAAACTAAAGAATGGATAAAGTATTTTCAGTTTTTTGTTATATTATTACATTGTGCAATCCGTTAAGATCGTAAGAAAAATCTCAATTCAAAAAAAAAAAAAAAAAAAACGGGCAGCTAGCTGTGCAAGAAAATGTAGATTTGTAGATTTTCTTTGTTTAAAAATCTCCTCTTATCACGAACATTCTTCTGATGAAGTAATATGTAAAATATTTATATTTTTTGCAAAAAATTACCAATATCACCCAATTTTGATGCATGCGATAAAATATACTAATTCAACTTAATTTTTGTCAAAAATTTTTTTTTTTTTTTTTTTCAAATGGAAAATTATTTTAAGTTTTAATAAGCACGGTTTTAGGAAATAATTTGATGGTTGTTTTCCTGTAATAACAAGAATTGTGAACTATGCAAAAAAAAAAAAAAAAAAACAAGAAAAAATCAACAATTACACAATGTGTGACAAAAATCTGCCATTGCAAAACGAAGTATGGTGCAGTTGTCTACGTGAAGCCGGTCCGTGTTCAAATCTAGTGTGCGAAAGAGAGTGGTGAGTGGGTGAAAATTGACCTTCTGCTGAAATCGGGTTGTTTTTAGGTTAAAACGAGTGTTTTTCTTGATGAAACTTAGAAAATAAATTTTTCAGGATCTTTTTGAGAAAGGTGAAAGAGGGAAAATCACACTGAAAGTTGAAAAAAAAAATTAACCAATCAAAACCAAAATTTGTAGTTTTGTTCCTCGTATGAAACGTACTGTTTGTACGAAATTTCGTGACTATTGAAAGAGAATTGCAACTTTAATTGAGATAACATGAAAAGTTGGCAACTCCAACAGCCCCAGGGAATGAACTATAATACCAATAGGAACTAAATTTGGAAGCATGTTACATATACGTTATATCAATATCTGCACTAAATTTTATGACCGTTTCTTGAAAATTACTCCTTTTAAAGCCATTAATCTGTTAAAAATGCAATAAAGTCCTCCTACCAGACGTACCGTAAAGCCTATTCGCACCAAAATTGGTAGGTATTGTTCTTGACCTAAAGCACATTTGTATACCAAATTTCAGGCCTATTGATAGAAAATTGCCACCTGCAAGTTCAATAAAAACTGCACATAAACTAACCTACCGAACGGATTATGCGTTCGGTCCGGACCAAAAACGATAAGGTTCTTCCTTCGATTAATCCGAATAGGTGTTTTAAATTTCGAAACCATCCGATCAAAAGTATCCCTGAAAATGGACTCGGAGCCAACGGGGGTATACAGTAAAAAAAAACAGAATTTTCAGAAATGGTGCCAAAATGCTCAGAAGATCGTGAAACGAAAAACGTACCCACTCCCACTCCTGGATCTGAACACTCGGGCAGTTTTAATAAGTAGATTTTTCTCCAAAATCTACTTAGAAAAAAACAGCTATCGTCATCTTTTTTTCCACCTTTGGTTACGCCACTATTAAGGCAGTATATAGGCTACATATAAAATTCGTTGCCAAAATTTGCGATATTCCATCAGAATTTCGGATTTTGTTGAGGTGACATAATAATACGGTGACAGAAAAGTTCGTAACGAGGAAACAATATTATGTAGACGGTAGGTATACCTACTGAGCTGCATAAACGCGTAGGTATTTGATGTTTGCCATTCAAAACATGAATTACAAGCCTAATATTTGTCACGCATAAATGATTTTCATCCTTGAAATATCCAATATTTGATTTTTCAATATTACTTCTTCGTAGACTAAATAAATGATTATTTTTTTGCCGTCTTTCTTTTCGTATGTACCGCGAATGTCAACAATTGAGGGATAAGATTGGGTTCGCGTGAGAAACACATACCTGGCAATGTGGGGCTTCCAAGTGCACCGTATACGTCTTTTTTGTCTCGTTTTTCTTCAGCTTTTTCGGCGCAAATCAGTTGGAAAAGAGCGAAAAGGAACAAAGCCAACTGAAAGAAAATGAAAATAATATAGGCGAGTTAATCGTTAGGTACTTTGCTTAAATTATTGGTCGGAACACGTCACCGACGAACTGTGTAATCGCGTTTAGGTGATGCAGAAGAAGACTGACTGCATATTGAAAAAACATTTTTCACACCTTTTCGAATTCTCTATTTGGAACTGATCTACCAAGAGTTAACGTTTACCAAATCCGTACGGTTTACAGTGGAGAAATAAAGTTAAAATATCGATGAAACTTTCAAAATTTTCGTGGTTTAACTTGAAACGAACAAAAAAAAAGAAAAAAAAAAAAGAACATAATATTACTATTTTCTGAAAATTTCGATGATTGTAATAGCCTGCCAGAAGTTCGAAAAATTTATTAAATCTATATAGCAAATTTTTTGGGACAATACGACGAAAATCAGAAAAACCAAACCTAGGCTATTATTTTTGGATTTATTTTTCAGACGAGCCTAGCTACGTATTATATCCATCATCGTATGTAAATTTCGCTGCTGTTCGCAGTACTGCTTGTGGCCTACCTCATTTTTGCAGGCACAAAATCCTGCAACGCGTTATCGTCATCTCTCGTTTCACTATTTTTGAGTAGATACTCGCTTCTAATTGTGATATTCTAACTTTTTATCAACAACTCGCAATGGCGTGGCAAAGGAGATGAATTTTGGTGGTATAAACCACCCGCTGGAGCCAAAACATTCGAAACAACTTCTCTCTTCTCAATAATGGCCAACGAATGAACATACGCAAAGTTTAATGACGCTAAAAACTCTGTTCCCAGAATCTTGGCCTATGACGACCGTTATTGATGGAACTGTATAGTTTTTAAATTCGTATAATGAAAATATTTTACTGATATTCTAGCGTTGAAAATGTTAATAATGTTTCAAAAAGTCGACCATTTACCATAATTTATGAAGTAATTGCACGTTAGGCTACACTTTTTTGGTCGAAAAACAAATCTGTTCGTGTTCGTGGAATGTTAGACGTGTACCGATAAATGAGAAATAATTTCAGGATGAACAAGAGTCGTTCAGGATATGGTAACTATGGGCGACATTTACTCAATGTCAGCGATAATAAAAAATAGGTAAATTTACCTAGTTTCACCATGTTACTATTTCGTCATACTATTTCGTCAAAAACAAAAATATTTCTTTAAAATTATAAAAAAATAATTTTTCATAATAAATGATTTGAACATGCTAGAAAAGTATAATTATAGAAAAAATTTTATGTTTAAAAATCTAACAAAATATTGGTCAGAAATATTTTTCTTGTCAACGGTATTTTAAAAAGTTGAATATTTGTTCTATTGTGAGTCACGAAAAAAGATAGGTATAGGTATCAGTAACATTATTATGATGTTATTCAAACATTTAGGCATGTGAATAGATTTTCATTTGGCCACTGTTCGAATAACTGGATTTGATATCATGAGAAATGACACTTTCTAAGCATAAAATAGGTAGGTACAGGCAGCTGCTTTTAGTTTTTACAAGCGTATTATACCTAATTATAATTAAACGCTTTTGTTGAAGAACATTATTTTTCAGAAAGAAAACTCAAGGCTACCAATAACGGACAAAGATTTTGAAACGTTAGAAGTATACGTCAATATTGGAAATTAATAAATTTTTTCGATGGGATACAAAACGAATAACATTATAATATTTCAGTGAGAAGAAGTTATTTCATAAAGCTTAAATAGATAATTTTTGAAAATATGCCTGATATGCCTGGTATTTTGAAAGAACGGTCACATTTTTTTGACGACTGCTTTTTCTGATAAAAAATTTTTCTACATTCTATCTTTTGTAAAAATTCAGAACGTTGGAATGCTTTACAATCCAAGAAAAAGATATTTCACTTTGCATTTGTTAAAATTTTTTTTGAAATATTACTTGGAGCGGATTATTGATTTTATTTTAAACATGTTCCTGTAAACTTGAGCTGGTAGCCTAATAGGCTACTTTGAAATAACCTTCTCCCCCCCCCCCCGAAAAAACTGATATAAAGTATATCTTCTTTATTCTATGACGACGATAAAATGCAAAACATTGAAAATTTGAGATAAAAAAATTTGTAAAAAAATCAAATAGGTACCTAAATCAATTGAAATTACAAATAAAAAATGTCTAGATAGAAGTATTTTCAGTCCACTGTGCTTGTAGCCTACAAATTAGAGCTATTACTAAAATTCAATAATTTTTCCGGGGACACAATAGTACTCACCCGTTTATATCATAATTATTATTTAATTTATGCCATTTCCAAAAAAAAAAAAAAAAATTATACAAAGCAATTCTTTAAATTATTAATTATGATAAGTTATAGAGTTGGTGGTCCTATAATTGACTTTAATTTTCAAAATTGGAAACATTTCAGAATACTACCATTAATATAGGTACAATAAAAAGAATTTATATTTTTTCTCAATTGTTTCAAAGCCATTTATCTACTGAAATTAAATTTTGAAGAAACTATAGGATGAGCTTTTAAAATTTTAGTTTTTGAGCCTTTTAATGGTAACTTCGTTTTCTTGGTTCAAACCTATGGACTATTTGAGTACTTAAGGTTTAAGTTTTGAATAAAATTTAAATTAATAATTGCATTCAAAATCAATATTGAAAATCTCTATCTATGGAACAGTGAGCATTTACTGATTAAACAGCTCTGCAAAATCAATGATTTCAGTATGAATCAGGGAATTTTCATTTATTTTGCCACGATTGGTAAGACTGTCACAGATTTAAGAAGTAACAGAAAAGTAGGTGTTGAGCAAAATTCCTTTTTTTTTTACTGCCAGATAATATTCAATTTCTGAAATCCTCGTTGGGTACAAAAATTAAAAGAGAAATTAGGTTAAATTAACGTTCAACGAAAACTCTCTTTTTTTTTTCTTCTAAATTTAGAAAAAACTGTTTTCCAATCATTGAAACGTTGAAATACCGTTAAATTTTGTTTTCTTAATTTAGACAACAAGCATAATATTATAAGTATAGGTAGCCCTAATACTGAAGACTCGAGTGATCAACTAACCTAGTTCTTTTTATGACGATTGAGAAATTTTTATGTGTTGACGATAAAGTAAGTAAGTAGATTTAAATTTTATTTCACGAATGCGTTTAAAAGTGATAAAAAATGGCATGTACGAACTACCTAATTAAGGAGGTGCCGATAAATTCGAAATTCCTACCACAACACACTTCACTGGGTCATGTAAAATACCACCTATATAGGTAAGTAAAATTAAATTTGTACTCACCAATTTCATGTTCGCCATTTTAAATAATTTGTAGTATTATTTATAAAATAAGATAGATTAGTAAAGTTTCAGTCTTTTGCACCGAATGAACACACTCACAGTATTATACTTCACGTATTGATGCTATTTTGAATTTCGAATTTGCTTATATAGTACGAAAATTTTGGCGAAAAAAGCCGGTTGTTACGTAAGGTGGGACAGGTAGCGCTGCGGTTGTCAACTTGAGCTGCAATTGCTGCCCTGACCGAAGGTCATCCGACGATATGAAAAATCTAAATTAAATAATATGAATCGTTCTCGATAGCCTTGATGTCAGATGCTCAAATTGGCCGTCGTACTCGTCATTATATTCTTACAATACTGAAAAAAAAAAAAAAAAAAAAAAAAAATTAAAGGGGGAAAAATGAATGCACAATCTATGCGTATGAACGCAGATCGAAAAATAAAGAAAAAAATAACAACAACAACAACAACAACAACAACAACGAAAACTTTGACGTACGCCGTCAATAAACCTCAAAGGAGTAAATTAGTAATGGATAGATATATACGCACAACACATTATGATGCAAATAGACAGCGATGAGGAAGAGAATGAAAAAATTAATTTACACTAGTTGGCCAATCATTTTGAGCATATATAGGATGTCCGCAGGAAAAATACTTTTATTATAGTCAGGAAAATTAAACTATATGTTCTGCGGCTTTTTAGTACTTCGAATAGGTTCGTTATTACTTTGGTCCGATTCACAAAGTAAGAGAAAGTTGTGTTTGGTGGTCGAAACAAAATTTTGGGTGTTGTATCAAAATAATAGAGTCTTACGTGTTTTCTTTCAACCCTTTTATGGGATAAACTGCCGAATCGTACGATTACCCAACTGTTGATCATCGTATTCGCCATTTTATTTGCCAGAGGATAATATGGAGCTATTGCGGATTATCGTTCGGGAGAGGTAAAAAATGACTAAAATCAAATACCTACTTTAGTAAAACGATGCGATAAACTTAGAATTATTTTGTCAGACAAAACTTACGTTCATGAAGTATACTTTGATGTGAAAAAGTTTAGTCAAGAGCATTAGGTGATCATATCTTGTCGATAAGTTAAGGGCTAACAGACTGAATGTTAATACTTATAATATATTCATTTTGTGAGGATCTTACTCGTCATATGATAGCCTATTGGTTCAAGGGCGGAGATTAGGGAGATATTTTGGAAGTATGGAGTCCTCCCAGCCCAACAAAAAGCTTGACATCAAAACGTAGGGTGTCACTGTTAATGGTGGTGGTGGTGGTGGTGGTGGTGGTGGTGGTGGTGGTAGTAGTGTGATGTGATGTACCAAAAGAGCCAACAAAATAGGGACCTCCTCTTAAGATGGAACTATCTACAACCTTGTACAGGTATCAGCATTCGTTACATCTTCATCCAAGTATTCTACTCATCGATAGCCCCAAATATGGTGCTATTGATGACAATAGTCGTTCAAATTGTTCAAAGGAGCAAGGACTCACGCCCTGTTTTCAACTTTAAGGTAATGATTGCATGTGCAACTTCTAAGGCATAATGTCTAGCTTATGTAGACACTGTTGGAGCATGGTGTGGGTCTTCTCATTTATGATGTCATGAAGTAAAGGTGGCAAAAATTCCGCGTTGACAAAGATGCCGCACTTTCACAAAATCATTTTAGCAGCATTTTTGAAGTGAAAGTGATATCACTGGTATGTGCAGAGTAGTCAACAAACCTTCTGTTCAAGTTTTTCTGATAAGAACTCTTGGTCCCTCTTTGCATTTTATTTTAAAGTGAATTTTGTGTTTAATGATAAGCTTAAAAATAATTAACTTGAATTTTGATGCTACTTATTGTGGGAATGAATTGTCCTATTTCCTCCGATAATGTATGAAATAGTTGGCAAATTTTGTGTAGATTGCGGTAGCATTTAATTCCTCTGATTTGACTGTCGTTATTTAATTTAAAAATTGTGAAACAATAAAAAATTCAAATTGGCTAATATAGCCAACATTCATAGCGGCTAAGATGCCGCACTAATATTTAAATTACTCATTGCGGAATGATATTTAATTGATTAAATTTAATGAATAATTGAAATAGGTACTACCATTTTACATCATTTCTTTTTTATTTTTAGTCAAATTTTTGGGAAATACATTGGAAAAACATATTTTGATTTGAGGGTCTGAAGACTATCTTTAGAAAAAAATTAAAACTGATTTTTTTCTATTTTCAAAAGCCAAGAAAAATGATTCTGTGTGGTTGTTCTTTAATTTTAATAGATTTAAACTGTTCTCGATTACGTCACTGATAGAGTAAATTCGAAATTAATATTTGTCTTATATCACAAGTTGAATGTTAATCGTAGTTGAATAATTTTAATTTATGGTACCTAGTTATCAGTATCTTGTAATGAAATAGGTATATTCGCTTCTGGAATTCAAATAACGCATGTCATTAATCATTTTTCAGGATCTTGCTTGATTACATGTACCTAGGTACTTGATTTTATTTTTCATTGTTTTTATCGAAAGTAGTTGAGCTATTACTTAAATATTATCCTCCATTTTAATGAAATATAGTTAAAAACTTTATTACTGATGTAGACTATACAAAAAAAAAAAAAATTTCAGTCATTTTTGAATATTAAAGAAATCTACTTACCTATTGAAACGTACTTACTCATATCGTAACTGAAAAATTGATATGAAAAAATTACTTTCGTGTTTAAAACCATTGAAAAGTTTAGTTTTACAACTTGTCACTTTCACAAAATTCTCCGTCTTTGGATACACTGTTCCACGTCAAAATTGTAATTTATTTTTTCAAATAAGGTGCTGCATAAAGTCCCTAACACAAGAGGGATGTTTACCTCGAATATCATTTACTTGGTGCGTTTGGTAAAAAATTGAATACATTTTAGCTTTTGAAATGTGATTTTCCTGCGTATACCTGCCTATATATATTTATTATGATGATAACCGGAAAAAGCATCAGATATTCGATATACGAGAGTTCGAATGACGACTGTAGGTAATTCGTTTCGGCGACAAAAGTGAAAAAAATTTCTTATTTTGCGTGCGAAAGCTTACTCTCGCATGTTAGTAAAAAGTTTACAACTCTACCATTTTTTTCCTCCATTCCTACAATTGTACCTTTTTCTCGTCGTAAATACGCCTTTTATCATCGAATGATTTATTCTCCAAATTGATATCATTTATTTGGCTAGGAACTATTGCTCCTCTGTTTGAGCAAATTTACTCGACTATATATTATAATTTAGATATATTTGGGTGTTATAGCGTCACTCTTCTTCTTCTCCACTCCTTTACTATGCTGTCAGCCACTATCCACGCTCCATCTTTCCTCATCATTTCGATAAGTTATAATTTTTCTCACTTAAGAATCGAGTTTTGTTGGTTTTTCTTCATTTACCGCACGAAAAAAGTGTATTCACATTGATTCCATTGACGTCGAATCTCAGAATAAATGATGTAGTTTTTTGTGGTTTTTTGTTTTTTGTTTGTTTGTTTGTTTGTATTGGTGTGTGTTTGTGTGTGTCCTACGTATCAACTCTTGAGAGTAAATAAACAAATTTGTCATTTTTAAAAACGATCGTTTAATTGCATATATCTTTATTGGAAATGATTGCCAAAATATTATGGAATAAATTGTGGAATTTCGTCCAATGAGTTTTTTTTTTTTTTTTTTTTTTTTTTTTTTTACATCTTAATTAAACGTCTGTACTTTATTTTGTTTTTTTACCAATATAGGTATGCAATAGGTGTACGTAAGTATAAGTCAATATGTAATGGGTGATTCATGAAACTAAAGTATCTGGTATCTTTTAACCTTCCAAATAAATTGTTTTCTCCAAGTGTTTACCTACAAATTGTATAGCCTGGGGTTTTACTTTAGCCTATTCTTTTTCAGTACTGAGACTTTTTCACACGCACAATATGACTAATTTGGATGACCGACTAAATTGTATATTTGTCAAACGCGACCGCAGTAAATACAATGTACCAGGTTGCTATTCGCGAACAGATGAGGTGACTATTCATAAATAACACTATATAGGTTGAAATATTATGTGCATGAAGAATTTTCTCGTTAATTGTCGTCATAGTTTGGGAGAAATGTATTACGTTTATCTTATCATATAGACTGTATTTTTGCGGTGAGATGTGTTTTGGTATTCGAAAACTTCTAAAGTCTATCACTAAATTTATTTGTTTAGGTAGGTAATTTAAGGTATCGTAGTTTAGTCATTCGCATATTTGGTTAGAGTATAACATCATAATTATGATGCAAACGAATGGAATTCTTTATGTTTGTTTGTTTGAAAAACATTCTTTTTGTGTGGTGGTAATAGTGGAGTAGATAAAATATTTTACCTAAATCTATGACTAAGGCCCTTATTCACAAACGTTACTTTAACATCCCTTCATTTAAATTTCACTTAAAAAAAATTTTTTACACAATTTCTTACTCAAAAATGTGAAAACACTGTATCTCATATGAGAGTTCCTATGTAAAAATAAAACTTCACGACACTCTTAAGTACAAACTTATGTCAAAAGTCATTTTTAAGTGAAATTTAAGCGAAGAGAGGTTAAAGTGACGTTTGTAAATATGGGCCGAAACGTAGGCACCTACTCGTAGACTTAATCATGAATTGAAAGAAACATATTTTTTAAATTAGGCTTCAGTTTTTCTTCTAGTCAAAAGTAGGCAAGATCGGATTTAGCGAAAACAATTATGCATAAAAAATACCTATAAAATAAGAGTTAATTCAACAAAAGTCAAAAAATACACTCGTGTATTGCAGAGGAGAATGGCGAAGGAATTTTCATAATTATGGTCGGTATCTGATGGCTAATGGTCCGCCTGCATGAATTTTTCAATCACATACTGGAGCATTAATAGAACCGAATCGAATTCATTACCATTTTTGGTTGCGAAGGTAAAGGCAACCGACGGATTTCGACTGACAATTTTTCGATTACAGAGCTGAGCACCTAACCACTAGGCTATGCTACGACGATCACGAAGACAAATCGAAATTGGAAGCCCAAAAACAAATGAAACGTATCATGGACGAAGGATGATAAGCCTGTCTGATATCGCAAAAGGCTGAATTTTCATTCATTTTTTTCAAATATTTTTTATATCAGAACGGAATGAAAAAGGAAAATGATTTCAGAAATTGTTTCGTTCAATTTTGTAATTTTTTCAATTAATTACTTGAATAATGTAAATTATTTGCAACTTGAACAGAAATGGTTAATGATTTTTCCTCTTCATGAGAACCATTCATTTATCTATAGTTACAAATTTTATTGTAAGGTCGAGAATTAATTTTTTCCTTTTGTTGAAAAAAAAATTCAATAAACCAACAAAAATCCCTATAAAAATACTCGGAAACTTTACTTTATCTTCTTAGTCTTTTGTATTATATTTATAAAAAGAAGCCCTGACTGACTGACTGACTCATTAACATCCTGCTAAAACGACTGAACCTATTGATCTGAAATTTTCAAGGTATATTCCTAATATGACTGTCATATAGGTGCTCATTCAGAGAGGATTTTCTTAAATTCCACTCCATAAGGAGGGGTCAAATGTGTTTTTACATAATTATATGTCCGAATATCGTTTTTGCGCGATAAGATATTGAACCGGTTTTTTTTTTTTTGAGAAATCATTCAACTAATTATTTAAATTTTTTTTTTTGATATTTCAAAATTCCACTCCTAAGGGGTCAACTGAGATAAAATATATTTTTAAGTATTTGTCAATATCTTTTAGACCTTGAAGATATGGAACATTTGAACTAGTTTTTGTTTTCAAAGATCACTCATCTATAACCCGTCCAATGAAAGATGATATCCCTTCGCCTTGAAACAACGTTGCCAGATATTCATATTTTCACATATCTGTTAATCACATAATTTCTTTGACTATTTATAGTACTGAACCAGTAAAGCTCTATAAGACCAATGTACTTTTTAATGTCGAGACATACCACTGTAAAAGTAGATACCTAATCCTCTACGTATTTTTGACATTTTGGTTGGGTTCACCAATTTAGAATACAGTCATCCCTCAAATTCACAAGGATAGCGTTTATAAACGTAGTGTAAAGAATGTCAAATGGTACGCAGTGGTTGCCTATTTCGCACTGATATGTCTATCCAGAAATCATCATTTTTTACTGGTTTAACACATTATAGTCAAAATATAATTCTTATTCCAATGTACTCCAACTGAAAATAATACGTAAATAATGCATATAAAATTTTACGTAGTTGCGAGTTGCGTTTCATTTCTGAGATCAACTCTCGTTATGGATGGATTATAACATAGGCTATCGTCTAAAACTCATTTTTCAGATTTTGAAAAATTCCACTACCAAGTAGGTCAAATGAGAGCAAATTATTGATTACATTACTTGCTTCTGAATTTTCCATAACAGGCATTTGACTTTGTAAATTATACCTATTCATCAATACAATTTATTTTTTAACTAGTGTGATTCGAGGGGATATAAGCCCCCCTCAACCCCACTTTGTGAGCACATGTGACCTTATTTCACAAAATTATTTCCTGATATTATTTTGCCAGTTATTTCCCTGATATTATTTCGCCAATAATTATTCCCTCGATGTGCATACGTACCACTACCCGCACAGCCATATATGGACGTGACAAAAAAAAGTCCGTTATGTTCTCCGAAACAATGAATTCTTAAGTGTTACCAGAAAGTCAGGGTTGGCACAAGCCAAAGTTTCTTGGAGCGGCACTTCGGGGCTTGTATAAAATAAAGCAGTTGAATTATTTTATTTTTTTACTAAGAATCCAGTTCGCAAATTCAAGTCATACAAAAACCAGTTTACAAAAACATAATCAGACAATTAAACACACATTCATAGAAAAATAATATGTGATTATTTCTTTTTTAATAATTCCCAAATAAATCCTATTTCCCTCCATAATCCCCCGCACAGGATGAACAGCAAGTCTGAAGAAAAGTTAATTTTACGAGTAGGTACCTACCTACTTTAAAAAATCAAATCTTCTCACCATCAAGTATTTCCTACCCCTTAATTCAGCTTTTGTTTTTGTTGCTTTATGTAAGTAGAAAAAAAGTGAGAAAAAAAATTCAATGGTGATTTATTCGCCTACTAAATATGTCATGTGCTGCAGAGCAATTACACAAATTTGAGTGTTTTGTTCTTATATGTTCTTTCACCATTTAGTCGGCGTTTTAGGTGAAAACTGATGGTAGAAATGAATTTATCATTGAAAAAAAGGGTTGGTCGCCACTGGAAATTGTTTTCTACAATTATTACCGAGTTTTTGAAATAATTAACAAATTAAAAACGGAAAAATTCTCCATTGATTTACGATTTTCTTTTGGGTTATTTCTGAAAAACTAATGACGATAAAAACATTATTGTTTGCTGATAATTCGAGCAAATTTTTTCTTCTTAATAACAGAACCAACTCTAGTTTTGTGGCTTAAATAGTAGCTCAGGAATGGTGAAGTGAAAGAAGAGAAGTTTTTTTCAAAATTAAAATGTTGGGAGCGTTGCAAAAACAGTGGATAATCTACCAAATTGGGAGATTAAATTTTATTACGCAGATTAATTAATGAGATAGGGGAAAAAGGATGAAAGCAAAAAAGTCCCTCTTCTGAATCCTAAATCTAGAGTCGCGCGAAAAGGAAATAACGCCAGAGATGGTTGAGTTTCAAACTGGCCAGGGGGTGAAACCCCCCTGTAGGGACTCACTGATATAAGGTACAGGGGCTCGGACCCCTTGACGACAGTCGCCGCCCCAAACAGCTGGCAAATAATCGTCCTCGTGACGTTAAATAAACATAAATTACGTTCGATCGTAATTACCTGCATGTACTTGCAGGTAATGTTCGAGTACTGAAACGTGACTTATCTCGATAATTTGATGAGTCACAATCCATACACAAACCAGCCCATCATCTCTTATCGACGCAACCGTACGTATTCTTTACATACGTGTGTATGTGTACGTGTAATTAAGCCAGTATATAAACTGTCTCAACCGGCTCTAAAATTGCCAGTGTTCGCCTTGGTTTAGGCTTAACTATATGTTAAATATGAAGTGGCTGAACACCCTTAAATTCTATTAAATTTACCTTCTGGTGAGAATACTTTCTCACGACAAGGTATTCCACACCTCCTAATACCTACATATAATTTTTATTCCGGTTTTTTCTTTCAATTACTTAAATAAATATGATTTTAATTTATTTAATATTCCAATTTTCCTTGCATACAAATATTATATTTAGATAACATTTAACTTCTTACATCACGGAGAGTAAATAATTAACTTCGTCAATAAAATTGTAACGGCCAAAAGAGGTGGTAATGTACCTAATTAGAACCACTTTCAATGTTACACCATACACGTAATATCACGTACTAGAAAAGCAGTAATACTTCTAAAATAATTCAAGTTTATCATCCACAAACTATAGTGGACCTTAACGTGTAATAGAGACTCAATAATATTTTAAAACACACGAGTGAATTTACACATTTAATAAAATAATAATTTGTACATTACAGTACATACATTACTACGTTAATATTTATACATATAATATCACAATCCGTTCAACGAGACTGTCTGTTCACTAGAGACTTCTACTAGAGAGATTCCAGATACTTAGAAGTAACTGCCAAGGAACTGTGTCTTCTTCCACTGAATCGAGGGATTATATACTTGTTCAGGGTATGAAAACGTACGTGTCGGATAGGCTAAGTGAGGTAGGGTGTTGTTATTATAGGGTTGTGCTGACTTGTCGAGTACTCGAGGGGCAGACACAAGTAGGTCATGAATATACAGGTGATATATATTCATAAAATCAAATACAGGTAATTTAGTGGTTGTTTATAAAGAGTTGTAGGATGATTATTGTTGATAAATATCTACATTTTTGGTATTCGAAACTGTGTGGACGAATATGTTCGTCATTTCTAAAAATAGATGAAAATATACGTTACAAAAATCTTGTTTACTTTTTTTGTCTTTTCATTTTTTTCATTTTTTTTCCATTTTTTTTTTTTTTTGCTGGGAAAGATCTAATGAAGCGAGATGAAGCAATCTTCTTGATTTTCTTTAGTTGCCTATGCATTCTATTTGTTTAATGTTATGAGAATAATTCAATTCGGATTAAAAACATTGAAACCGACTGAGATCATGTAATTAAGTATTCATGTTTGATTTGACTGCATGCAAGTCATTAAGATTTGTGAATGAATTGTGAATTATTACAGAAAATATGACGAATTGTTACCAGTAGTGTAAAACAGAAATAACTTTGTTCTGTTTATCGCCAAATTGCAGCCATATTTTAATTTTATTTTTTATTTTTTCCTCGAAAAAAGGTGAATGACTAAGCCCTCTTTACCATCCTCTCAAAAGTGGCAATGATTTTAGCTCACTGGAGTACCTACTTAATCTTATTAATCCCATTTTTCCTTCGAAACAATCATGCAAGTGCTAATGCAGATTTAAAGATTGGGTTTAAATAAATTTAGAGAAGAAGACTGTTTATTTTTGTAATTTGTTGGTTAATTTTATTGAGAATGAAGGCTACGTCTGGAAATTTCGGTTTTTAAACCAAAGAAAATGATGTTTAGTCATCATATCGATTAATGTATTTGTTTCTCAAAAATTTCTCTTCGTTCAACTCTAACCCTTTCCCTCTACCATCGTACCTAACAACACCATTCCTCTTTCAAATATTTTTAGCCACACCACTTGTAAATTTATTTTTCGGGTTCGATAACCTTTTTGATCTTCCGAAAACCAGTGGTGGGTCAATAATGTCATTTGGGTGGGGAGGAATGACAAAAATTTTTTTGGAGTTGAATTTTTCAAGTAGGTTTTTTATTGAAAATCTACTTATTAATCTTGGTGTCATGGAACGACCTGGGATTGGGGGTTGGTACGTTTATCGTTACATAAATCAAGGAAAACTTTGACACTAAAAACTCAAATTCATACATAAGTATATAAAATTATTTATAAATAAGCCAATTTCTTGTTACCACGGTACAGGTCGCAATTTTTGTCTGATAGTCATGAAATTTAGAACGAACATTAGTACTAATCCGAGGACCTGACTTACTTATTTTGTTGTGGATCGTTCTTACGGTACTTCCGGTATGACTATTTTTGTTTTGGTTTTGGCTACAAAACTTTTAATTTTGGACCAATAGCTATGAAATTTGGAACAAATATGTATTATAATCCTTTGTAACTTGCTATAAATTTTGGCATGGATCGGCTGTACGATACTTCCGATAATACTATTTTCGTATTTATTTTAGCCATAAAGTGCTTAAATTTGGACCAATAAGAACTTAACTCGGAACAAATATTTATTATGGCCTATTAATAACTTTTTAGTTAGACTATAATTCTACAATTTTCGAAAACTTACTTTTTCTAACGGAGCTGTTGCTGTGTTGAGACTTTTTTGCACTTTTTCTGATTTTTAAAATTTTTATCTGAATTCTGCGGTCGTATTTTCTTTTTTTCTCTTAATTTTTCTTCTTTTTTCTTTTTTTTTTTTGGCATTTAGGGGAGGAAATTTTTTCATTTTCTCCTGGATCCGACACTGCCTCAAACTTTTTCACCAGAAAGAATTATAGGCCCACGAATATATACCTACAGGTGCTTAGATCGGTATTCATAAACGACACTTAGGGTTCACTAATCTAATAGTCTATTTTTAAACTAATAAAAAGCTGTAAAAAAAAAGTTTAGCTGAGAATAGTGAGAAACGTAGCTTTCTTGAAATAAACTATAGCAAATCTATGAAAAAAAAAAATTAGTTTTTCTGAGAAATATTGCTGGGAAATGTAGATTTTAAATGGACCCATAGATAAGTGAACCCTAAGTATCATCTATGAATACCTTAGGCTATAACTAATAATCTGTTTCAAATCCTGTAATTAATTTTTTTATTTAAAAACGTTTCTAGTCAAAAGTAACGCTACTTCATATTTGAATTGATGAGAGGTAATATTTTAATATTGCAAAATTATTACTAATAGGTACTCGTTTTTCAGGTCAAAATGTAGTTGTTAAATGTCAGAAAAAAATTATTCATTGTACCAAAAAGAATGCAACACGAAAAGTTTTTGAATAAATTAACCATGGAGCTAGTGGCGTCCTGGCCGGATCACAATTTTTTTCTTTTTTTTTTTAGAAAGGGTGTTTCAAAGTACTGTTTTAAACAAAACACCATTGTCGATGTTTTTTGAGGGCATACGAGGTAATAAAAAAATTTCGAGGGGTTCACCCCAAAAACCCGCCTCATTCCTGCGCCACTGGTTAAAGGCATCTTATTTTACAATATTCTTAATTGTTTTATTTTGAATTAAACGGTAAAAATAGTCAAGTTCATTAACGAACTGCATTTTTTTTCTTTCAAAGGGAGATAAATTTCAACGTAAATTTCATTATTCGGGAATATTGAAAAATCATTTTCAAATAATATAATTTATTGTAAAAAGTCATTTTGAGGTTAATGGTAGCATTTGTCTTACCCTCAAAGTCTGGTCTCTTCATGTACAATAAATAAGTTCAACAGTTTGCCAGATAATTGCTTGTGGGTACGATTTTCATTTAAATTATAGTTCTTCAGCTACATCGTGAGCTATGATCGTTTCCTATATAAATTCCAACTTAAATTCAAGTATAAAGTTGTACTATTTTTTTCTTCTTCTTAATTTTATAATTTTTAGTTATCAGAAAGGCTTGTCATAAATATTGATTGATATACACTTTTTTTTGACATATTTCATAAGAAAATATTGAAAACGTTGTAAATTCAATCACGAATCACGATTTTAATAATAATAATAATAATTTGATATAGTATAGCTGTTCAATGCCTGCCTTTCGAATTAATTTGTCGGCGATTGGTTCTCACACAAGAAAATAAATTAGTAAAATCCATACCTATTAGATTAAAGGTTTAAAAATAGATAAATAAATAAATAAAAACATCCAACCGATTCTCATTATTTTTCGTAACTTGTATAGGTAATTCATTTCGAAATAATTTCACGTGTTTGGTGATGATTATCAAGAACATTTAATAATTGGTTCATTATAGCTTGAAAATTTTCAATAAAATACTTTAAATTTTCAACTTTTTTTTTTTTTTAATTTATTTTTTGAAAGCACATCGACATACGATTACGTGTAAATGGCAATCACGAGCGTTCAGTTGTCGATTTTTTTTTTTTTTATCGAATGCATCCAATCGCATCCAATCCTTTTGTCTGTCAATAAGCTCTTTCTGACTCTCTCTCTCTCTCCCTCTCTCTCTCTCTTTTCTGTCCATGACTAATGAAAAAAACCTTGAAACTTGGTACCTACTCGAGGAAATTATCGGCTAGCAGTCCTCCAGGGTGGTCGACAAGGACAGTTTTGTTTCATTCCGGAACCAAATTTAATGTCAAATGCAAATTACTGTTGAGATTTGATATTTGCTCTTTTGGAAGAAGAAAAGTTGATGAACGGGGGAAAATAAAAAGTAGCAAATTTGAAAGGGAAGAAGAACATATTGGTGAGATGAGGTGAATATTGTCGAAGTAAACCTGCATAAAATGTACTACGTTGGTTGTGTGGGTGAGGGGAAGTAGTAGCAGTTCAATATGAGCCAGCTTTAAATTACCAATGAATTCAAACTGGATGTAGGTATACAAAAGATGAAGCATGTTTTCTACCTGCTGACGTTGAAATATGCCTACTCGTATAAACATTCGTATTAGTTCGTTGGTCTTTAGCATACCTACGTACCTATGTATCTATAAACCAATAAGAACTTTCGTTCGTTGATATCGACTAGAAAAGTAGCGTGGTCTGTGAACTAATCCTATGATTGATGAATGGATAAGGGAATGTATAAAGAAAAACAACAAAAAACAAAAAACAAAACTGCATTGTTTTGTTAATATTTGATGCTGTTAGAGATCTGTAGTAATGACAACATATTGCGAGTTCTGTTGCATAATTGAAATGTCAAATTTTAAATATTTCTTTCAACTAGCAGTTGAATGCAGTAATAATGATTCATTTTTTTAACAGTTGATGATTGTGCAATTTGAAAGCTGTGCTGTTTTTCATCGGAGTCATACAAACCCAGCTAAAATTGAATGTCTGCTAATTATTGCTATGTTTATTAATTGAGCATAACGTACAGAATTATTTTTTGTATTCTTGAATAACGATGTGGGGACTATACATCTTGTATACAGCCGAGAATTTTAAGCGCTATCCTCTCTATAACTTGATAAGAACGTACAAAAAAGAAAAAATGAAACTGTAATGATAAATCAAAACCTGCAGTAAATTCACCCATTTTAGAACTGTCTTTGAACTTAGACGTGTTTTTCTGAATATTATTTTCTGCTCTTTTTCTCTCTTTTCTTTGTCCAAAATTTCGCAGCCAAAACTTAAATTCTTCGACACATCCAATTCAAATAACATGCAAAAGGCTGAAGAGAACCCAAATGCTCGCCAACTTCTTGCATAGAAAACTGAATTAGATCGCATAGAAGAAGAATTGATCATGGACACAACACCCCCTAACCTCTAATAATAATAGATGATAATGAGGAAGCAGTAGACTCGAAGTCCTCCCAGACATGTGACTTATCATTTTTGCGGCTCAAAAACTAGGGGGAGTAGCTGTGGGACTATACATCTTGTACAGACGTCATTCCTTATCAGACGTATTATACTCAACAGTATATTATATACATTGTTTGTTCGTATGCTCTTACTTGCACACACAGGCAAGTAAGATGCAATGTTTGGCCAATGACAAAACGATAGGTAAGGATCTCGGTAATGTCTCGGACCGGTACATGAACGCATTATGTCATTTTTTATCAGCTGCTTTAGCAATGAATAAGAAATGACGTGATTTCTATAATACATATTATTCCAGAATACTAGCGTCAGAAGTGAATACTGGGTAGCATATACTGGATGGAGCAGAATCTTTTTATTGTGTAAAAATTGTAGAATACCTCCAATTTTGTCGTATGTACCTATTCTTCCAAATATCATAATATTTCAAGACCGAGCCTGATGTTTCTCAGAATTTCATCCGATAGTAAACTCACACTCAGTATGGCCATCGTATTCTATTTTTAATTTTTGCAAACAAAATGTGAGATACAATAGAATGAGAGTTTGTGTCAAACTAGTGTGGAAAGTAGGCAATTTCCTCACAAGTGTGAAGTTTGCACAGGCTGTAGGCGAGTACTGGAAATTTAAAGCAAGTCAAAAATTGCCTTTCCATACTTGTTAAATAGGTAGGTACTATATTTTTTATAACCATTGCCTGGAATTTGAGCCAACTTGCTATCAAATTAAGAAAAATGGGGAACAGTTGAGGAAGTGAGAAGGTATGTAGAAGTGAAGAGAACCAAAGTGTGCTGAAATAGCTCACTTTTAACACACTAAACGTGTCTGGAAAGAAAGATACCTATTTCAAGCACACGTTAACAACACAGTGGTTTTGATCACCAACATCGTAAATAAGGACTATTTTATTCCAAATTGTCAGTGTAATAATTAATAAGTAACTCTTCCAAAATGCATACAATTTGTTTAGTGGTTTGTTTGGCATACAGGTAAGGGGCTCAGCTTTGCAACTGAAAGGTTGAGAGTTCAAGACAGGCCACCATCACATTTGAGATCTAAAGTTGAGGTGTATTTAGTTCATTTGCATTGGTACTCCCAACCCGTACCTATATGAATTGTATTAGAGGTACAATATGCTACATTTTACGCAGTGTTCACTGAGGCCAGACACCCCTTTACTCTATAAACTCAACACTCTCCCTCCCATTAAAAAGAATTGTGAGTATAGAAGAGGCTTTGAATTTTTGATAGCGATTGTCTTACAATGAAAAACAGCTACTTGTTTGAAATGAACGAAATTTTATAAAAAGCTTCAAAGAATAAAATGAGTCAAAAAACGAGAAGTTTGAGCCCCTAGAAGCTGAGAAACGTTTAGAAGACCATAAAATCCTGCATCAAATTAGCTTAATTCAATTTTATCGTTGAACTTTACTCTAAAGACAACTGTGGGGACAATACTCGTATGATATATTAGGGGCTCACACCCCTTGACAACAGTTGCTGCCCAACGGCTGGCAATTATTTGTCTCTATGACGTTAAACCAAATTACACTTGTATGTTTGTATGTTTGCAGCTGTATGTATGTACAGGTAACATACATTGAATGGGCTATGATCAATTACGCGATAACAATGTTGGTGATGTCACAGAAAGGCAAGAAAATAATATGATACGATATGTATGTAACTCTTGAAACTGGCTACAAAATTGCCAGTGTTTGCCAAGGATTTGGCTCTCTCATACTGTGATGTATGAAGTGGCAGAACACACTGTTGAAGACCTTCGATGTGTGAATATCTCTCACAACAAGATATTCCACAGCAACCAATTATACCTAGCTACTAATTTTCATGAATTGGATGTTTTTGAGCGTTATCATTAGTTGTCTTTAGGGTTAAATTCACTCATGATATTAAAATTGCATTAAATTAAACCAGTTTGATGTAAAATTTCATCTTCTTATTCAATTTTCTCAGCCTCCAATGGCTCAAACTTCTTGTTTATGAACTCAATTTTTTTTAGAAGCCTCTTCTGAATTTTCATTTGTTTCAAAAATGTAGTTATCTCTTTGAATAAAATAATTATAACCAAAAATTTTGAAGAAAAGAAAAAACATATTTTCAGTGCATTTCAAATCATAAATCTTGGTTTAATGGAATGGGAATAGCGAACTCTTTAAAAACGAACAAATTGTGCCTCTAACATTACCATAATAAATGTATAAGCCATTAATTATTTCACGAAATTATTTCCCAGATATTATTTCGCCAATTATTTCGACATATTATTTGGCCAATTATTCCCTCATTTTTGATGCGCATGCGCTACTATCAACACAGCGACACACAGACACAAAAAATAATGTCATTCCTCCAAACAACGAATTTTCATTGTTACCAGAAAAAATCCAGCCAAAGCATCGCGGAGCAGCGTTTCAGGAATTGTAATTTATAATTATGCTCATTGAGTGCTCCAGTATGTATGATTGAGAAATTCATGTCGCTAGTTGACCATTGACCATCGAATCCTAACTGTACTCTTCCCTCAACCACATCAAATATAGGTATTCTTGAAGCAAGGTAAAATAGCCACGTAAGTGTTGACCATATACTCGAAACTAATAATGATGACAATAAATTTGTAAGCTTTTTAGATAAGGGGCATGAACTACAGAATAGATGATATGCTCTCAACCATTTGTAAACAAACTGTTCCAAACAACAATAGCTGAAAACCTAACCAAAGCATAATAAAAAAAATTTCGGTACTCAATTAATAGGTATTAGGACCATATTCATAAGGAGGGTTTTTTTTAGGAACTCTTGATAATAATCGTGAATCATCGACCTCAACTTTGAAAGAATGAGTCGAAAAAATGTTGCAATTAAACTTTTAAATTTTGTTAATATTACGTCTGATCAGTACTCATAATGTTCAATTTTTGGTTTATTATGACTTTCTTAGCCTTTAATTCACAACCACACTGTGGGTGGAGTTATAAAGTTTTTTTGTTGCATTTTCTTCGTTATTCTAGGAACAGGTAGACACGTATTCTAAATTTGTTGTTGGTATCGACTATTCTAAGCAACATAAAATAGGTAATACGAAAATTTTGCCAGTAGTATTCTGGCAGATTTTTCTTTATTTTCAGATAGTCGCATCGTCGAAGTGTATTTGTTTTTTTGAATAATTCGTTGATTGTATACTTTCGTCAAATGAATACTATTTGTTAATTTCGATTTTTCGAAAATGTGATCAATTAGTACGATGGGAAATAATTTCAGTATTTAATATTTTGTTTAACTGTTTCTAGTTTACTTCGTGTTATGGAACTGATTATTATTGAAAAACGTGAAAATTTACACAGGTACCAACATTTTTTCAAGTTCATGCTTAGTTTTGCAGAAAAAATTATATTTCTATTGATGTAAAAGATTCAAGATTCACAGATTAGAAACACTGCTGAAGTCGGTATATGAATGTGTTTTCGATCGTAAGATATAATGCTGTTATTAATGTTGAATACCAGAGAAAAAAAAACTGTTTGTAAGACACAACAAATGTGTTTTTCAAGGCAGGTTCTCTTTTTTTCAATTTTTCCAAAAAAATATTAATTAAAATCCTTTTTATATCCGTCCCTTTCATTTTCTATACATTCTGCTAATTCTATTTGGCTGAGAGTGGTTGAATAAAATTATTTCAACAGTCAATTAAGGAAAATATAATTTTCGAGCCAGAAGGTGTTCGTGAATGTCTAGAGATGAATATTCAATAGACACTCGTAAATAAAATAAATGTTTTAAATTAATTTCGACGACTTATACAAAGTTGAAAGAAAAGTCAATACTGTGAACAAAATGAAACCAATATATTATAAAATAACAACAGTCTATCTGTTTATCTATATGTAGGTACATACAGTATACAAGCTAGTTTTTGGATTTTGCAAAATTCCACCTCTTGAGCAGTGTTGGATTCGTAAATTTGACGCCTATAGGCCACCTAAATTTTTCGCCCTAATTCAGTGTTGTCCGCTAGGAGAATGTAAAAAATTATTGAAAAATACGTTGTCAATCTAAACAAGTAAAAAAAAAATTAATTTTTCTCAATTCCGCCTTTGCACCAATAGGCTGTGACCTCAATATGATTTCTACCATGAAGACATGTTCTCATGGCGAAGACGCATTTTCACAAGGAAGTTGCATTACAGCGAAAATGTGTTTCCACTGTGAAGATGCATTTTCAGTGCAAAGATGCATCGCAGAGAAAATGCATTTCCATAGTAAAGACACACTTCCAAGCGAAGACATATTTCCACTGTTAAAACGCGTTTCAACTGTGCAGATGCATCCCAGGGAAGATGTGTTTCCACCATGAAGACGTATTTTCACAGGGATGATGCATTTCCACTGTTAAGACGCGTTTCCACCGCAGGTGGAGTTATAAAATTTTGCACCCTAATTCCGTGTTGTCTGCGAGAAAAATATAAAGGATCATTAAAAAATTAGATATGCTAATTCAAAACAATTAAAAAAAGTTTATTTTTTTATCTTCTGCATTCGTGCGTATCAATTGCAATATCAATGGCCTCCTGGTAAATCCGCCGATGTCCTTGAGAGGTGTCAAATGAGGTTGAATAGGTTATTATGTATGTTTCAATAGGCTATATGTGGGGCCCAATAAAATTTTTAGGAGTTTTTAATTATAAAAGGTCATTCAAATGAGTTATTTATTGTTTATAAGTCATTACTTAGATTTTTACAAAATTGCACCTGTAAGGGGGATCTTATGGGATCTGGTGTGTTTTTAAGCATTTATCAATAAGTATTGGGTAGATAAGATATTGAACTACTTTTTTGTTTTCAAAAGTAATTTGACATATTGTCTGAAACTAATTTTTTGAATTTTACAAATTTCCACCAATGGAATTAAATAAGGTCAAATTGTTTTTATGTAGGTTTCAATGACATAAGGGGCACTTGAAAATGCCCATACTGTGATTATTTTTTTTATTTTTTTGACTTAGGAGGGGAATTCACCAGACAACTACGGCTCTGAAAATCATAGCTAATCGATACAATTTATTTTTTACTGGTTAAAAAAAAATTCTTCCAGCCGATAAAATCAACGAAATCAGGGGAAAATCCTGTTTGAAAAATTAACGAGCCTATAAATACATCATCATTATAATAAACACTTATTTTTTAGGACAAAAGTCTTCGAAAATTATACATGGTGTGATAAAAATTAATGGAAATAAAAAAACACCGCCAGATGGCGTTGAGGAGCGAATACCTACTTATTTTACGATAGTAATTGAAGAATGACTCTTTTAAAATTTCTCCAGTAAGATCTAGGAACTGGAATTATTGAAGTCATCGCTGATTAAACAGCAATTTGATACGATTGAAATACAAGATTTACTAGTCCAGTAAATAAGTCGTTTTTGAAAAAAAAAAGTTTCAGAAATTGGCATAATTAAGTGGTCTCGTAGAGTGGTTTTCGAAATTATATTTTACACCGTAAATTGTTTGCTGGAACCTCCTAAAAAAACTTAAAACTGGTTTGAAAAATGATGTTTTCCATATTTTTCCATTCCAGTGCACTTTTTTCAACAATTGTTTATTTAACAAGTTTAAGAATAATCAATTTTCGACAATTTCGATCCTATAATTTTATTTTGTAGGATGCACGGTTATACCGCTGGAGTGGCGCAAAGTCAATTCAATTTTCAAAATTAATTAAAAATGTAGGCCTACTTTTTCGTAACTAGATACGCATTCCAATACTGGACATCTAGCAATTGAAAAACATAAATAAAATTAATTTTGAGAATTTCATATAGAGAATTTAATGATGAGTAACAAAAGCTGGTCTCATGCTAATGATTATAGTGATAAAAATGTCGCGGGAGACCAATGATTTTTGGGAGGGTGGACCAATAATTTTGAGCCGTATTACCAAAAGGTCTTGGAGAGACCTTAGAATTAAAAAACAAAAATGTTGGTTCGTTTTAAACATGTATTTCTTGGACTATATGTGGTACAAAAAAGCAGCATCGACGTCAATAATTTCAGTTCCTAGACTGATTTGGAGAAATTTGAGATGGTTATTTTTATTGTTTTTATTCGGTTTATTTTTTGAATTTGGTTCAATTTTTTGAAAAAAATAGTTACTTATCTGTGATACAAGTGTGAAAAGTAGCAATCACCCACTTCTCATGCGTGTCACACGCTATTGTTTGCAATACCCCTCCCTCCCCCTAAAAAAATTCGTGATAAAATAAACTACTTCTTAGAGCTGAATAATAATTAGTGATTTTACTTTTTAATCAAAAATTAGGACACCTGTTCCCAATCCCTCTTCTTAACATCCCTAAAAGAATTTAGAATTATAATCGAACAATTAATTTTTCTAAATTATTAATTACCTAGTGTTTTATTTTCTTTTAAATTATCACCCCGACCCTTCAAAAAAAGGATTATAGGTTGCGTACTGAAAATACCGAAAACAAATAAATTTTATTAAAATGAGATTATACCTAATAATTTTTTTTTCTTTTTTTACAATAAAAATAAAATTGACTAACTTCAAAAAAAAACAAAAAAACATTGAGTCGTACATAAAAGTCAGTCTGCAAAAGAGCATGCGCAAAATCTTTTTTTTCCAGTAATGTTGAAATTCCTTACTTTAAGTTCAGTTAAAGCTCGTAAAAAAAACCTAATTTTCTGGTGAATGTTCTTTTTTGTTTTACCTAATATAATTCCAGTAGATTTTGCTATAGAGATTTTATTTTATTTTATTATTTTTTTTTGTAATGTGATTAAATATTTTTCGGTAGGTACTTTTTCGTGTCCTACACAATTACATTATCTGAAATTTTTCTTTAAAACAAACAATTTCTTAAACATATCTCAAAAGCTAACTCGTCAATTTAAAAAAAATCAATAAAATACTATGTGAAATACCTTGTCATGAGAGATATTCACACAAGAAGGTCTTCCCACTTCATAATGTGAAATATGGGAGAGCCAAATCCTCGGGGAACACTGGCGATTTTGTAGCCAGTTTTGAGAGTTTATATACCAAATTTGGCACATGCACACAGACACATATACATACGTATATGTACATAATTATGTCATATGTTACGTCGTTTCTTGCCTCTGTTGAGGTGATAAGAAATGACGTAGCGCGTTTTGTACCAGGCTGTGACATCACCAAGATCATTATCAGGTAATTGATCACAGCCCGTGCAATGTATCTTACTTGTATGTACATACAGGTACAAACATACCAACGCACCAGTGTGTTTATGTTTTACGTCATGTAGACGATTATTGCCAGCCTTTGGGCGGCGACTGTTGTTGAGGGGTGCGATCCCCTAATACCTCATATGAGTGATGTTCTCACATACTACTACTATAGGATCATTGTTCATCATGAAAAAAAGATTATTGAAATTGGTGTCGTAGTTATCGTAGATAAACATACATTATTACTTATAGGTTCATACGTAATATATGTACATACCTACAGATTGGTCAAATTTACAAATTTACAACTTCCCTTTTTTTAAGTCTGTTAAAAGAAACATTTTTGAGGACTTTAATCAAAAAAATTTGAGAAAATCATCCATGAGTAAAACTGCGGTATTTAGGCTACCTGAAGAAAAATTAATGAATAATGTTTATCTCTCGTATTTCTGAAACTATTGTCAAAGTAATTTCGAATATTAGGAAGCTGAAAATGATTTTGGTTGCTAACTCGAAATAAATCTGACTAAAAAAAAAAAATATATATATTTTTTTTACATTATAAGTATTAAGTAGTTCTCACCCTTTGAAGCTATTATAAATTCTACGTCAGCCCTCTGCAGTGAAAGTATTCGAAAAATTGTTCACCTACCATAAACGACTAATCAGAATTGAATGCGGTGACCAAAAAATTTTGTCGCCTCGAGTTGAATAAAAAATTTAATTGAAGATTTGTCAAGAGATTAATCCGCAAATTACGACAAGTAATTCCTTAAATACTTCTGAAAAAAACGAAGCTGAAATATCGCGCGTCAGGTAAACAAATATTTTTCAATTTTTAAACAAGTTTCGGTAACCTATGTGAAAATACAAGAATTAAAATTCAAAATGCATTCGGTAATATTTAATTACCTGTTCATTTCTGTCGAATCTATTGCGCCAACAATCTTAATCATATCCGTAGGTATAAATGCATGCGTTTTGACACCCAAATAGACATCATCTTCTCCTACTGTTTAATCGTAGGTACGAAACAGAAAATTAAAACGTTGATATATCCTCGTCTTCGGCAGTGGAAATCACGATTAAAGTGACGAGATTATGAAGTAAGTGCACCATGATGTGTGAAGGATATCGCGCCAGTATGCAATTATGAATTTGAATATCTGATCGCGCGAAATTAAGTAAGGCGATAACACCCTTAAAAAATAGCACGTTTACAAGTAAGCTAGTTTTAAATTTCGAAAACTAATTTTATAGCAGGTATTTAAAAATTTTAATGAATTTTTATAGGTAGGTACGTATACGTTGTATTTGAACAGCCCTGTACATTGGGAAAGGTCATCATAGTTTCGTTAGGTAGGTATAAATACTTGTAGAAAAGTGAAGACACCTGAATACCTACATCCGTTGGATACCTACCAATTCGTTTGAGAAACAGAACTGAAAATGACTGTTATCAGACACCAAAGGTCACTATCCACATGGAAAATGATTACAAATTGCCGAATTTTATCATTCATACATTAGGCTCCCCTGCTGAGCTCATGAATGAAGAATATAAAATGGGAAAAGAAAATATAAAATTTTTTGTTCGGACTAATATCAATGGCGATTTCGAATAAATAAGTACCTACTTTGTTTGAGGATTACTCATTGATCTTAGCGACTGCAGAAAACTTTTATCTTGCATTATGGATTCAATAGGTAGGGTAGACACTCCAGTTTGCAACAGTTTGAAGTTTAAAGCTTAGAAATAAGAAGAATAAGTAGATTTATCTGTTGGAAATATTTTTATCACAAATATTAAAGCATATTCTTTGATTCCCATCTACTTTCAATACCTCATCTGTGACATAGATGAAACCATAAAGAAAATTCCAACCACTGTGACAAATGCAAAAGGTGCTTTTCCTTAAAAGAAATCTGCGCAATAGGTGATGAATAAAGCTCAGTTAAATGGGAATAATTGATACAATATGAATATTTCCGTGTTCCTAGATGGTAGGTACACTTCAATATTGATGAAAATCAGTATTGTAGATCAATTTAGCTAAAATTATTAGTATTATACACCTGTTGCAAAATGGTTCATTCAATGTGAACATTTCCAGTTTGCAACAGATATTGCAAACAGGTATAGTGGGGAAAAAATCATGAAACTAGTTTAAAACAGGCACTTTTTGCTTCAGTTTAAATGATAAAATTCAAATTATTTTAATCGTTTGGGTGTGATAACATGAATTACCAACTCTGAAATCATATTCCTTTTTCAAATGTTATATTTCTCAAAGAATTTTTATTCACTACTGCAATTTTAAAATATACCAATACTGCAGCCAACGTTCTGAAATGAAATAATGTTTATTTCGCATGAAGCTAAAGCCAAAAAAAAAAATAAAAATAAAAGCTTTGTTTTTAACCTAAACTTTTTATGACTCTTAAACAAAAATACCATTTGCCCCAGTTTGCAACACTTATGCCCCAGTTGTGCAACACTCATGTTCTAGTTCCAATCTGAGGATGTTTATCAGCTTTATTTCCACACAATAAAAATTTTGTCAAGTCCCCCCAATCTTATGGAAGGGGAATATTGAAATTTTCGATTGATGTTACTAGTTTATGAAATAAAACACATGTTTTTTCTCCTATTTTGTTCTTATATTATTTGTGGGTTGCAAACTGGAATATAAATGTTTCCAACTTGAGCAGAAATATTGCAAACTGAGGCAAATCGTATTTTCAGTAGAAGTAATTAAAATTAATATTCACAGCAATATAATACAAATTTAAAAAGAAAATATTAATCCGGATACCATAATTCACGTAAAGAAGCATTCACATAACAAATTCCTTCATTCTACATTGAATTATGCCACTTCTAACTCAACAGTTCTCTTAAACTGTTGCAGACTGGTGCAGATCTACCCTAAATAAATTTGTTCACATTATTTTTGATATAAATTTTAGGTTGTAGTTTATTCAATTTTTTGTGTTTTTATATAGTGCAAGCTTCATAATTTTATTAGCATTTCATGTCATTTGGTTTTATCTGCCGCCAACTTTATTTTAATAATATTTAGTTATTAATATATTTCCAGTTTCAATGCAGACATTCAAAACATATAGGCTAAGCAACCATTAGTGTGTTTTTTGTTGAATACATTATCGCTGAAGAAGGGCGAAAAGAGTTCTTTTTTTTTTCTTTTTTTTTCCATTGCTGATACATTTGTTAAATAAAATTTCTTGTCCCCAACACTTTCCTCAAATTCTAGGTTTAATTTTTAATATCCACCATGCCAACTTTAAAAATATTAGGATATGTACATATATAAGTTCACATCATAATGTTTTCTCAAAACTTAATTAATTTATGAAAAAAAAAAATTTATTTGTAATACAAGTGTATATAATGAAGTAGGTGATTTTGATTTGAGAGTGATTTTTGCACAGCTCATACTAGAAACATCACACTTGAATCAAAATCAACTACTTTATACATTTGTATTACACATTATTTTTTTGAAACACCTCCTCTACTTAAAAACAAACAAACAAAATTGAGGTAAATAAATATTTTGGCAATTGGCAAACATGTTAGCGCAAACTATAACTTTTTAATCAACCAGATCTTGTAGTACAGTGTTTGTGGTGCCAGCATTCAAACCCGCGTGTCAGTGGTTCGTATCTCCAAAGAAGAGAAACTTATATGAAAAAATAAAAAAAATATTTGAAAAGAAAATGATGTAGTCGATGCGCAGAAGGACCAGTGTATAAAGTAACCCATGTGCCCAAGACAGTGTTCAACGTAAAGACCTATGTATGAAGTGAAGACATTATACATCAGTCCTAAAATGGTTCTAAAATTGCCTGCTTTATGAATGGTCAAAATGCGTATAAAAATGTAGCTTATCAGCAGGTGTTGCGAAAAAAAATTTAATACCCAATTGTTGTTATACCTACTCATGGTGACTATTTGTGGTAAGTTTTTATGATCTGCAGCTGGGACTGGTAGCCCTGGCTGATGGTTGTGATCTCTTGTCATGGTCACTAGCATCTGAGGACACTGGGTATAATCAATGGTTATAGTCCCTAACTGAGGTCGGTTTCTATGATTAGTGGCTGAGGCTGATAACGTTGACTTCTGGCTATGGTTGTTGACCAATGGTCGCTAGCTGAAAACATTGGACATAATCAATGAATGAGATCATTGGCTGTGGTCAGTTTCCCTGACCAGTGATTACAATTGGTTACTATGGCTGTTAGCTGTTGTCACTGGCTGAAGTTGCTGGCCATGGTCAATGGTTGTGGTCAGGGACTATTATTCGCGGGTGTGGTTGAAACTAATAGTTGTATTTATGCTCTTCAACTGTTGTTGATAGTTTTGTTTTACTGATGTCATCAAATTTTTAGGGTGGCTGGCTTCGGTGCCCAATTGGAAACGTAGGTTCTGTAGTTTTAATCGAATATTTGCAAAATAATCTCCCTGGTGTAATTTGGTGTAAATTGATGCAGTTCTGTCCAACATACCTATGGTAATTTTGGTTGGTGAAACTATTTCTATTGGTGTAACATAATAAGTCGGTATTACAAAATTTTTTTTTATTTTCATTTCTTTCATTGTAGCCTATTTTATTTCATAACCTAACAATAATAATCGAACGGAATAAAATGTTTAAAAAAAATTATTTTTTACTAAGGATTCGATTTTTTCATTAATGGTTTTAATGGGTACACTCATAATATCTAAGTGTTGTAGTCATTATAACTTTGCAGATTTTAATTCTTCAATGATAGAATAACAAATAATTTTTAACTAATTAATCTATTTTAAAAATCGATTTGTTGTTACAGTAAATTTTTCAAATTTTCATGTCATTTTTCCGAAACAGAATTTTTCAAGCACTTCTCGAAAATAACTATTCTGTTAATCAAAATTTATCTCAAACAAGAATTTCATGAATGGCTATAGCTTCTCCAGTATTTTAGCATGGGTCATTGTATTGAATATATTTTTAAACACAGTTAACTGTTCATTGAAAATAGTCGAAAAACATATTTTTGGTCTAATTAATGTGCTACTTGAGCTAGTAGTCTATTATACCTACAGACCTTCATTTAACGATTATTGTCTTTTCACGAAACTTTAGTTTTCATTGAGATTCTGGTTCTTACAAAATGGTTTCAGTCTCGGCAATTCAGAATGGCTTGCGGTTAAAAAAAATGGGCGAGCAAAAAAAAGTGAAATGCGAGCATCCATTCCGATGTTGTTACTGTTTTGTAACCACTTGCGTGACTCATCATCCATTCCTTTGAGCATTATTTAATACAATCTACTCAGGTACTTACGTACCAAATTTAAGTAAGAAATTAAACATAACAACAGTGTCGTAATTAATTTTGGATAAACATTTAACCATGTACTAAAAATCACGATTAAGTGTAACTTAACCTTCTGTAAAACTTGTTAAAAATTATTTTCCCCCTCGGTTTTGCATACGAGCAAAAGATTGCAATCTGCGTGTGATACCGTCTCATATACTTCTTTATGTGAGGATATTTATGCGGTCCCCGATTTGTGACCCATATTTTAGTCATCTTGCGAAATTAAATTATTTTAAATTTTGCACCCGATAGAACGTGTAAAAATAGGCTATAATATCGAAGCTGAGTGGTCACTATTTTCACGACAATATACTGCGTAAGTGGTAGTCATAAATTTCAAAATTTTATGACTTCATTATCTGGTGAACCACGAAAGAGTATAGATTTACGAAACTATAGACTGTCATTTCTTTCCGCAGAATATCTATTCGCTCTTCTAATCTGTGATTAATTTGTACACCTGCAGACGAAAGTAACGCCCTATCTAGCTGATTAGATCATTATTCAGGGTTCGTATTATCAGGTTCTCACGTAGAACGTAGTCTAGATACCATAAGAAAAATTGAAAATAATCGGTTTGAGTTTATGATCACGAATGCATAATTTTGTCTAAAAATAACAATAAAAATATTGGTATACATTCTTGGTTAACTAATTTTCAAAGAAAAAATTCAGCCCACACCTAACAATTCATTTTCTATTGTTTGAAAATAATATTGCTGATCAACTTTAATACAGCATATTATTATAATTACACGATTGGTCGGAATTTTGAAAACAAACTTTAATTTTTCAGGTTTTATTTACTTTTTTTTAGTTATACCTACTGATTTTAGAAATTGAGATAGAAATTTGACGACTTTGATAGGTATTTTTATATACTATAACCTTCAGAAAATCTAGTTGAAATTTCAAACATTAATTAAACTTGAATCAGCTTTTTCAGGTTTGAATACCTATTTTTTATAAGTAGTCAACTATAAGTAATAGAAATCAACTGAATAATATGTATTGGCACAAGATATAGTGACTGTGAAAAAAAATTCTATATGTATGCATTTTTTCAAACAACCCTTAACCATTTCGTAAGTTAATCATTCAGTTGCAGTCAACAAAATATCAGATGTAAACCACAGGTGGATAAATATAGCCTTTTTGAAGAGAGATGATGAATTTAATGAGAGAAAATTCGAGCCTAACGGTGCCAAGTTTTGTGTTAACAACCTGTTACATAACCATCATGTCAAAGTGATTGATGGAGAGTTGATATCTTTGATGTATGGACCACTTCCTTGACCCCCAAAGAAAAGCGTTACTCAAAAGAATTGTATGATTTTGTTGATGGAAATGGTATTGTGGAGGCGAAGGGAAGGCATCTGGATAATTCCCTCCTTACAATGAAACTGTCTGGAATGATCTACATCCTTGAGTAATGTTATGAAATGAGACAGTTATCTCTCTTTCTCGCTATCTCTCTCCCTTCATCTATTTGTCTTATCAGTCTGTTTTTTTTATGTAGATTTCGTAGACTGCCTATGGCGGAGGGTGGTATACCACGACTTTGGGGAAAATTTTGCTGTAGTGTTTCCGATCATGGTCCCCGGATTCATAAACCATCCTCCTTCAAAAATTTATTTAATTATATAGGTATAGACAAATATAGGTATAGGTATTTATACAAATAATGGGGCGAACTTTTTGGTCCGTAACTTTACCACTCCTCTTTTTCTCAGAAAAAAAATGAAGATAATATATTTTTTCTCTTGGAATTTATTGTGTTAGGGAAGTAACTATAAAAAATCGAATACATGGCATCTTTTAAATTGATACTCCCTTCTTACCCTTCCAAGATGTTTTAAACCATACTTCACTGTGGTTTTCGTAATTTTCTCGTCTAAGGATCAATCTTACAGAAAATTTTATTCGTGGTAAAAATATTGTCATCAAATTTTCTTCAAATTAGCCGATTTACACATTTTTTATTGGCGCCATAGTTTTTGAGTTGAAAACTCAAAAATTTTATTACACAAAATTTTATTTTCAGGGAGCTGTAAAAGGGGATAATATCAACTTGAGTGATGTAGACGTTTATGTTTCATGATATCCACTACCAAATATACAAATTCTGTATAATACTTTCCTAAAATTGTCTGAAAAATAACTTTGTTTTGAAAGATGATAGGTAATATGCCGATCTAAAAGTGAAAAAGTAAACTACCCTCAATGAAAAAATATCAATGATAGGAAAAAAGGACCAAGATATACTCCCATTCAGACATAGCTGAATGAATAATTATACAGAATAAAAAAGTTCGCCATTCTATCAGCTATTTTTTGTCACCTTACCTAATATTCTACCTTAACTTATTAGTACCTGTTTCACCCATCTTTGATCGGATGTGGTAAAAGATAAAATTTTGTTAATTTTAATCAAGTTGAAGAATTGCAGCAATATATTTATTAGGTATATCCTTCGGTATTATCGTATTCATATATCTCGAGAATTAAGATCGCAATATTTAACTCATACTTCATTAGTCATAAATCATAATAATCATAGCAGTTTAGGTCTAGCAAAATTCACTAATAAAATCTTTCTTATTCGTTACTCTTAAGGTTAATAAATTTTTCAACATTTGTTATCATTTGCTGCTAGTGGATAACCTGAGATGCTTATAAATCTGTTCAATGAATTTTTTCAATAACTTGAGACCTATGTAGATCATTTTCTCACACCCAGATACGTCTATACTGTAATTTTCAGCAACATCGTCGGTCTAGTTCTTCATAAGGTATTTACATACAAACATACCCATATACAATTATTGCTCGTATTATAGTATAAGATTTTGCTAAATTAAATGTACATGGGTCCACTACCATAATTTTTTGTTGTTTCCACCAATAAAGAATTGAACAGTTTTACCACATCTATATCAATAAAAGTATCGCAGAGCTGCAGGGCTTGTATTATATTATATAATATACATACATGTCGTAATCCAAATAAATGATATTTACATTTTCTATATAACTGCTTGACTAATTTTAGTCAGAAATAAAAATTTGTTGGTTTCCAGTCATTTGTCACATTAAAGTTTCTTCCTGAAATTAAACCAGTTAATGTCGATAATCAGACAGATCTGTATTATCTAAATTTACATTGATTCCCATGCAAACAGGTAAAAGCCAGAAAATTCAAATAATTCGCTAAATTATCCTATTTGACTGCGATTATTTAGTCAATTATGTTAATAATTCATAAAATTTTCTGCCTTAGCCTTTACATATTGGGGGAGATTGGGTAAAGTGGATTATTTTTTATTCAAAGAGGAATTTATGTTATCCTTTCGGTACTCAAGTAAATGTTATTGAAATTGAATTAAATTTTCTAGGTAGAATTAAAAATTTTATCGAATAGACATTCTTCTTTTTCACTACTATTTCATCCTCTCACAATGTCCACATACTCAATGTATTGTATGTGGTGTTTTTCATTTCTCTTTTGGAACCGAGTATAGACAATTATCATAAATGCCTAAGGTACATATCCCAGTTATTTTTATTTTTCATCAGATATTTATGAAAATGGATAAAATTGTTCAGTCGTTATCGATAATCGCTTAATTTTCTTCTGTCATAAATAATAACATTTAAAAAAAAAAGTGCATTTACAAGTTATTAATGTTTTTGCCTAAATCATTTTTGTAAATATACCTATAGAGACTATTCATTGCGATAGAATTCAGAAGATTTTCATTTCTTTATTGTTTAATTTGTTTTAGGTAGACTTTGTAGAATATACCTATTGTGGAAGGTATAAGGTGTTCACTAGCGTATGTCATCGTAATTTGTAAACAAATTTCATAATATAAAAAACATTCATCATAAAAATATTATTTATTTCCATCAACATATTCGTTTTTATTAATTTTGGTGGCTGAGCGACCAAGTTCACGCCATGAAAGTTCAATGATGCATGTTCAAATCCTAGTAAGAGCAAGAATTTTTTAAACATTACGGAATAATAGGTGTGTTCTGTACAGATTCTGTATGGGTATAGTGAAATTTACAGAAAAATTATAGAAAGTTATTTGGGCAAGTGTAAATTCAGTACAGAATTATGTTTGAGCCCCCCACCTGTAAAAATTACAATTCTCCAAATTTCATTGTAATATTACCGTCGGTTGAGAGGAAATGAAATTTTACAGATTAATTAGGACTTGTTGTTTATTTGGTAGTCAGTTGCTTTTATCAGTTTCATTTCTAACCTGCCGCTGATTTTGATTTACTTTTAATATCAAGGTATCGGATTTTGATTTCTTCAGTCATCAGTGATTTTGTCATTTTTATTTTTTATTTTTTTTGGCTTCGTTTGAACTTACTAATAACTTGATGCGATGGCTGAAAGTTCGATGGAAAGTCAACAATAAAAATTCACCTAAAATAATTGAAGTTTGTGAAATTCGGGAAAATTTCAATATAGTTTTTCCAATCGTGGTCTTGAGACCGCAAAAATACCATATCTTTAAAAGGTTATATTTTATATGGGATATAACGAAACTTGTCAATAAACTGGAGGGCGTATAATATAGTTATTTACGAATCGAAGCGAAATTCAGTACGCGTGTACTTCGGGTCCTTATCTTAGTCAAATTCGAATCTGGGCGGCATTCACCTACTAGTTTCGAAATGGCGGCTGTTTGAAATTGAAATTTTTAGATAATGGGAGTTTGGTCGTAATTCTTTAGCTACAGATCGGGATACAATTCGGCATATGTGCATAGTTTGAGTCTATATCTAAGTAAAGTTCAGTGAGGGGGGCAAATCTATCCATTAGTTTTCGAATAACGGATTTTTGAAGTTGTCATTATGATACAAAAATTAAAAAATTCTTAAAACCTATAATTAACGCACATAATTTGAAATTCTGCCTATTTTGAACGAAGTTTACATTGCCAACTGGCGTTCCATCGGAATTTTTTCCTTCTGCGATGGTAGGTAGTCTATTTTTTATTTTTCTTCGATAAACGTGAAAGTAAACTCTTGATTTCTTAGTTACCTAATATTGCAGTAATAACTAACGAACTGTTATAAAATAAAAAGTTACTCATAAGTTGGTGATAAACGTTATATATTTCCAGATAGATTGAACATAATTAATGATAGGATACCTATGTCAAAGCGACTTACACCACTCGGTACTTATGCGACCAACTGACCATAAATTACAACCAAATTGACTGCACTACTACTTTCTGCAGTGCATAAAACGTAAATTTAATTAATCAAAAAACTCGTTAGAAATAAGTAGTTGATGTATAATTACACTTGCATTTTGTCAACTATAAATTAATTTGTCTCAAAATTTTATACGGATAGCTAGGTATGTATATATTTTATTCACGTGCACTCTGACTCGCACCTACATCAAATAAAACCAAAAAACATTGTAGAAACATCATAAATAAATCACATTTTATACACCCAATTCTACAGACCATACGGCGTTGGTATTTTATTATTACCTAAATACCTATGGGTACTTTTTGATGAATTTATAACCCCAAAATTACGTGCCATTTACTTTTTTTTTTCTTTTTTTTTAGTTTTTGGTAGGTAAGACTGATTTAATCAAATTACTGATCAATATGATAAGTAAGATTCAATATCAACTAACGCTGCTTTAACCTATGTTAAATCGTGTTTGTTTTTGAATAACTTACATCAACAAAACCACACTACAAGAGGATGGAATGGTTCAGCTTTCGACGTGCACGAAAACGTGAAGGTTGTCCAATGGAATTGTACGTATAGACTTTATCTTTGATGGAATTGACTAAAATTAATTTTCTTTTACTCATTTAAATATTCTATTTATAAACGTCGGTGTGAATAAAATATAATTTGTAATCTAGCTGGGTAAGATGGAGTAATTTTCGATACATTCTCTGTCCATTAGACAAAAGCCGGTTCGAGCAGTTCAACATCCTGTTCAATAATCATGAAAATCCTTGATGGTTACGTCCATTGATAGTGAATGCAGAAAAACGAGTGAAAAATATGCAGGAAGAAGCATAGTACATCAACGTTTTAAATTCTGCCAATAAACATTCTCTAACGTTAAACATCATTTATGGGCTGAAATCAAGGCGAAAAAAAAAAGAGAAGTATAATTACGTATATATAATAATAAGTAGGTTACCTTGGAAGGTATTGGGTACTTACCTACATGAATAAATTCAATGACGTAGAAAAACGACTTAACTATTTTAGAATTCTTTTTTTCCAGCCCTTAAAAGGTAATAAACCTTCAAAATTAATCCTCCAGATGAATTTCAAAACCTTAACGAATGAGAAGCTTTCTTGGACAATTAAAAAAAATGGTCTGTATAATGAAAAAATACCTACCTATGTTTACCTACCGAGCTAATGAACCCGTGATATTTCGTTGTTAAGTACAACAGAAGATACACCATGGTAAGAGAATTAATTTTTAAGTTCTCTATATTATAGTGGCTAATCTTGGAGAAGAAAAACAAATGAAAAATAATTCTCTTCGAATCATAGAAATTAATAATGAAAAAATAATGGAAAAAACAGAAGAAACGAAACAATTTATATGATTTTATTAAGTTTGTCTCCCTTTATCGACTCGTTTTATAAGAATTCTTTCCACTCAAAATTTTATTGGAAAAAATTAATTCTTCAACTTAAATTTTTCACTCCAAAAAAATGCCTCAAAATTTCCCTTTTCAAAACGTAAATTTGATCCACTAATGTAAAATGTGTTTTCATCTGTCATCTAAAAGGCTGCTATCATAAAAATAATTACTGGAAACAAAATTCGTGATAAAAAATTTTCATTATTATTTTGTTATTTATTTTTTATTTCATACTAACTTACAAAAATACATTTCACATTTTTCTTTCTGTAAAATCGAAAAATACCTCACAAAAATTCTTGTTCCTCTCTCTCTTTCTCTCTCTCTCTCACTCTCTCTCTCTCTCTCTCTCTCTCTCTCTCTCTCTCTCTCTCTCTCTCTCTCTCTTGAAGTAGGTATTTTAAAACTGAAAATTTTCAATTACCATTTTTTTCATATTAAATTGTATAAAAAATTTATCAAATTTTATCCGAATCGAAAATTCATTCAAAAAGCCTCTTCAAGGATACTTTTTTTTTTTGAAGAGCTCGAAAGAAAAATTGAAAATTTCATATATTCAAAGAACTATATACCTACAAAAATCTCACAATAGGATTGGGTAGGTCCTCAACTTATTTTCCTGAAATATGTTTTATTTATTTATTATATTTTCAATGATTGTTGTATTTTTAACAAATGGTTATTGATCTTAAAGCCGAAATACACACTCAAGTGAATAAATAAAAAACTCTAGCGCAGCAAGCAACGCTAGAAAATGTAGGTTTTTCTAACCAAACAAGAACTAAAGAAATAAATACATTGAAAAAATTAAAATATCGAGAATTATTTAGCACAATTGTGTGCAAATATTACCTTTAAAATTAAATGTCAAAGGAATTCATGATAAATTCAATTAATCAATTAATAGGGATATCAAAAATATATTTAGTAAATAAAATACTGAAGTAGGTTAAAAACATATTTTGCAATTTGTTGAAATATAATATTATAATTGGGTGAAATTAATCAGGTACAATAGAAAAATGAAAAATAAAATTATTTGGTAAATATTAGGTACATTCAAAATAAAGTGTCAAGGAAATAAATAGTAACTTACGCAAGTTATTAAATGATTGCTCGGCAAATTAAATAAAACCAATTCTTCTATCGACCAGCTTCTTTGTATCGTCAGGACTTTATATTATTTTCTTAACAATAGTTCAAATTGTTTAAGATTTTTTCAAATCACTACTTATGAACCGCTAAACTGTTTGATACAAAATTTTACAGAATGATGGAATATAATATACTCAACGTCTGTACCAAATTTAGTGATAATTGGTTAAAAATTACGCATTTTAGAACCATTTAAGTCCCAAAAATGAAACATATAATAGGATGGAATAGACGAACCACAAGAGTGATCTAGACCAAAAGCCATAGGGTTCGTTCTTAAGTAAATCCAAATAAGTATATCAAATTTCAAGCCTATCTGATAAAAATTGCGACCTATTCCCAGTTCAACAGAAATTTTTATCTAATTATATATACGAATTTTGGCTGATAGTGCCAAAATGTTCCTAGGGTCATGTGACGAAAAACGAACCTGCCCTCACCTCAGGCCCTCAACACAAGATTAATTTTAATATGCAGATTTTTTTCGATAACCTACATGAAAATAAATCAACTTCATATTTCGTGGTTCAATATCATGACGTATAGCCTAGCTATAAGTTACAGGAATTTTTAACGTTTCATAGTTTTTGAAAAGTCCATACTGTATGATGAGAACCATCGAATTTTCCTGATAACATCTACCGATCACTGATACGGATTTGGCCTGCTGTGAGTATGCTATTTTATTTGTCATTGGAATTTGAGTATAATTTGTTCTCAAAAGTTTTCAGTGAATTTTTTGCAGACTGATCACTCGATAGAAAAATTTATTAGCCTTATAATTGTGTCAGAATTTTGAAAGGAAGGAAACATTTCAAAATTATTTTGGGCTATCCCGAAAGATAGAAAAAGCAACAACAATGAACTAAGAATACTTCAAATTTGAATACCTATAAGTACCTAATAAAATACTTAATAATGAGTTTGGTTTGTCCATTCCAAAATACGAAATTACCTAGATTATTAGTATACGAATATGTATATAGAAGGATGATCAAGAATATTTTGAAAAAATGTCCAATTATGATGGATGTTTTGTCACACACGTACTTACCTACAATATCCAGTCAACAAAGGGGTTATACCCAGATCTTTTGGAATAGTTTTTTTTACTTAAAGGATTTGGTTTCCGGTATTTGGAGAAGGGTTCACTGAAAGTCTTTAAATCTACAAGAAGAGCTAATTTCAGGGCTGCCAGGAGATCGCAAAGTGTGTCTTTTATTTCGGCAGTTTATTGCGAATATCTCGAGAATGGTTTGTCGCAGGCAAAACATAGTTTAATACGAAAATAAAGCTGACAAAATTTTCTACAAGAATTCTTCCTTTTAAGTTCGTACTTTTATCAAAAAAATTACAGCTAGAACAGATATGCAAGTTACCTGAAAATAGACCTTAAAACAACGAAAAGAATAACATTTTCACAAGCGAATTTCTCAGAAATTATAACGGAAACCATCAAATTGAACGAAAACATTCCTATGCAAATTTAATGCGATTTATTTCTATTAATGTCTATTTTCAGCCTACGACCAACTGTTCACGAGTTATTTATGAAAAACCAAAACAAGCGACGCATTTTGCGATGCCCTAGAGTCGGCTCACCTCGTGGATTCGAGGACTTACTTTTAGTAAGTTCATCTCCAAACGTTCCAAACAAATCTTATAAGTGAAAAAAAAAAAACAAAAAACTGTTTAACAGATCTACCAAGAAACCTTCTTTGTGTGTTTGCGACTGGACCGTCATTCAGTATTACAATATATTCGTGCATCTATTACCTTGAATTTGCCTAAACAACGCCTAAGTGTTTGAAAAAATTGCTAAGCATGTTGCCTAGTCCACTTGTTTCCCCCAAACGTTGTAGATATAAATCAGCAAATAATGTCTAAATATTTCTTCCATAAAAGCGAACTATTAACCTCGAATGTTTGATTTTTAACTTTTTAAACGAAAAATAACGAAGTTTTTTATAGGCCTTTGCAGATTTTCAAACGCTTTTTATCTCATCCATTTAGCAAAATTACGAATTATGAAACTAGGCCTCGCAACCTGTTCTTCGAAGATAATTTCAAAAATTGGCATTCGTTTTTCAAGTATCACTTACCCTACAAGTTGTTTATTTTTCTTTTAATTTCGAACAAATTTAATGACTATATAATATTCTCGTTTTATTCGATTTTTACGATCGCAAATCTCAAATACGCTCCAGTTATCAGTGAAATTATTTTATCTGGATATTATGTCGACGGCTAAAAATGATTTTCGAAATATTTTTTCTCTCTTATTCACACGTTGTTCACCTCAGTGGTAGGTGGTCAAGCTGATTCATTACATTAATGTAGGTAAATAACGTAGGTAAACGATTTGAACGAAAGCTCAAGTCTTTCCATGACCAGAAAATAATATACTCCGCAATTTTAAATGCAACAAAGTTAACAGTTTCAATTCTGACGGTAATTACTATCATTCGTGTAATCTGCCAGCCAGCCCATAAAAAAAAAAAATTCCGTTCGCTGTTAAAACAAATCTAAATTAAAAAAGAAAAATACAATTCTTCGCCTCCGGGTAAACACATAAAAAAGAAGCCTATCTCCAATAACCATTTGGAAAATGAGAAAAATAACAGATTTTATTTGATCAAAGTAAAACGAGCTACCACTGTATTTAACCTTATAAAATATATATTTATATTCGAACGGTGATCTTAAAAATGCAAGGACTTCGAAATCTTTTCTCGCAGCAGGATTTTTTTTAGTTTCGATAAGCATCAGAAATGAATATAATACAGGCACCTACAGGTACTCTGAAATACTCGAACCAGTTGGAAATCTGCAGCTAATAAGTATAACTGTAATAAAAACCTATCAAGTGTGTTTTTTTTTTTTTCTACTCAGTCGTAAATGCAAACTTTATTTGTTAGTACGGTCGAATAGGTATATATTACGAAAAGCCTATCTTTTTACCAAATGCAGGCCTGAAATTTTTATTTTATTTCAGTTCTCTCCGTAAACACAACACCCTTATCCGGTTTTTACCAAATGAAGACTACGTTTTCTTAAGGGATACGTGTTTTTTCAAATACAGTATTGTATATTTTAGTCTGATGCAACAGAAATTTTAGGCCAAGGTGAAAAATGTTTTTCTTGCCTTTTTCGAGAATCTTGTCTGTAGGCTACTTCGAGAATTAATAAACCTTCAACTTTTTTCCGTTTCGAAATGTCCTTCTTTTCAATAATAAAATTCCAGGATTTTTTTACATTACTTTTATCGAATAGCATGAAGAAGCTACTACAGTTGGTGTTCTGCATTTGGGTTTATAATAATACGTTATTACGTTTGCGGAATGAAAGCTAATATGTTAATTCAGTCTCATGTTTCTAAGTATAATAAGCATAATTATGAAATTAGAAAAAATTTATTGATACTCGTTTTATGATGTTATAAACTGAGGAGAAAAAACCGATGATTTGGAGGAAAAATAATGTATTAATTTATTAAAGATGCGAAAATAACTATCAGCGTGGTTGAAAAAGTAACATTCGTTTTTTATGACAATTTTGTTTTCAATATTTTTCAGCACTATTTTCGACGTTAATCTTAAATATTTTAATGTAACTAGATACTGAATTCGAACTTACTTATAACAAACCATGAATCTTATGACAAATCTAATCAATAATCAATCGCTAGAGACCAAAGATTTTCAGAACGTTTGGCATATCGAATTGCTTTTATAGTCGTTGGCAGGAAGTTATTTCTAATAGTTTTTCGAAAACAATACTAGACAATAAATTTATACAGGGTGTGCCAATTTCTCTTCCTATCCTGCAAGGGTGTGATAAAATTAGTTCAAACAAAAAACTAAGTTCTCTTCACGTAGGTATACTCTAGCTTCAACATGCTGAAAGGCAGTTCCGCAAAGACATTTTGACATGTTTTTACAAAACTGCCTTTCAACGTGCTCTATGCAACTTGTATTACACATATACTTTTTTTTTCTGTTTCAAAGCCGACTTCATTTGCAATGTCGCAAATTTATATCCTAGGGACCGATTTCTGACAGAACTAAAGTATTTTATGTTGATTTTCAAATTCCTCATTCCAAAAAATGTAATTTGTCATAAATTTCTAATAGTTTTCGACATTTTTTCTTAAGTTATGCTTGAATATGTGCTAAAAAAGTGAAGTTGGCAAATGCGTTGAGGAACTGATTTTATATAATACATGATCAGAAAGGCAATGTTTACGTTTGTATTTTTTGAGTGAAAAATAGCTGGTATCATTGATGAATATAATCTCGATATAAATTGAACACAACTCCATGTAAAAACGTGAAGCATCTTTTAACGTGAAAGCATGTTCAGTTTACATCGAGATAGAGGTTACATTTTCTAAATAAAATGTTAAATCTGCCACAAAGTAGAGGTTGATATTTTATTCAATTTTTTATAATTTTTGAGAGAGACACATCATTATGATAGAATTGTTACGTTTCATTGCTTTTTGATCATTAATTATATAAAATATCTAATTCAACAAGATTCAAAACTAAGTTTACATGACTTGGGAATTGCTCATTTGCTGCACTTATTTCACTAACTCCCTCACATGTAATCGCTCACTTTTGAATCTTGATGTGTAATATACTATTTATTTTACTTCATGATTTGATAAGTGAAGTTGGCTTTGCCTGTTTCAAATGTGACCAAAGGTATTCCACACGTACATTCACACTTGTTTAAGAAAAAGCTTAGAAAGAGAAAATTACAGTAACTCATTAAACAAAAGGAATTATATGTTAATCAATGTATTTTTCCAGGTGTTTGTTACAGTTTTGTACTTACATTAAACCTACAACTTTCAGGCAAAAAAGGTTAAAACTGCACTTTTTGTCATTTTATTATTTAGTTTGGTAGCTATTTCTTATAATAATATTTTTAATATTTTTAATTTAAAATTTTGATGTGAGTAACGACTATTCTGTTGACAACTGTATAAATTTATTTCAAAAACTCATGGAGGGTGCAGGATTGAAATCAGGGGGAAAACCAAAAAATTTCATTTTTGCAACAATTTTTCCAGATTTTTTCTTTTTATATTTGTCCTTTTCTTTCTTTCTTTCTTTCCTTTTTTCCATTATTTTGCCTTTTCCCTTTGTGTACCCCATACTCTGGCTTTAAAAGGTGTTAAATTAAAAATGAAAACTGAGCAAAGTTATGTTCAAATTTTTTATGATGATAATAAACTAATACCTAAGTAAATTATACTGAAGGTGGTATTTCATTAAATGTCGTACCCTACAGTTGGTTTGTGGAAAAATCTCAATAAGAATATTTTATTAAATAATTTGTATTTTGGATCTATGTTTCCTTTCTTCGGCAAATCACTATCAAAATGAAGTAGTCTTTAACACTAATTTGGCAGTTCGAATGAAAATATAAGTTCAAAAACATGTGTGTAAGGTGATCAATAAAGACTGTATTTAGTCTATTTCTTATCATGTAGTATGGCTACACAACTTTAAAATACATTTTAATTGTTCCTGTTAATTTTCATGAGTCAAAAAAAATGGCGTCCATTTTCACAAGACATTTTCTCAACATTTGTTTTTACAACATTTATTAATTACAAAAAATTATAGGAACAATTTAAAAAAAATTACCACCTTATCAACTACCCACTAAAAAAAATCTGGGGAACTTTTTTTTAGGATAGTCAATTTGTGAAAATCGGTGATGTGAAAAAAGATTTCAAGAGATTTGAGTTTTGGGAAATTTTATTGTCGTGAAAATGACTCTCATCATTGTGATTTTTTATTTGTGAAAATAGGTGATTTTTAATGTGGCACACAATTCTATTTTCACTACGAGGTTAGTAATGAATTGTGAAGGCAGACAGCATGAATTTTGGCACAACTTTTGGCATGAGTTTTGGCAAGATTTTTGGTATAAGAAGAAAATGTGTCTGTGTGTCTGTTTTTCTGTGTGTGTTTGTGTGTACCACATTGAATGTTGAGGTCCTCGGGCACTGATGCTGTATTTTTCTCATTCTCTGTCATTTTTTTAAAATTTTTTTGATGTGTAAACGTCTCAATTCTCGGTCTACGGTAGGGGGATGAGAATTACAATCGTCAGATTTGCATAACTGTAACTCTTACAATTGTAACTCTCATTTGTGTGCGTTTCATGACATGTGGGTGTTTGTTTGGGTGTGTGTACACAACCACACTTTTCTTATGTTTACACATTAATCCTTCATACTTTTTTTTCTTTCTTTCATCTGACTACTGAAATAATTTTTGAAAAAAGGTAATGATTGATTTTAGACATTACTTCTTTCTGTCACCAGTTGATTCAAGTCTGAGTTTGATAATATGATTTAATAATATGTAAAATAGTTGAATTATGGCTATCATCTATCAGTGGCAGATCTAAAGAAAAAAGCCTTTGCATAAAATGCCAAAAAATCCCATTTAATTACTTATAACAAAATTGAAGACTTGATTAATTTTATGTAGTTACAAATGTGAAAAAAGGGCTTTTTGGCAAAATCCCGTATAAAATTTTCTGATTTAGTACTTGTTAGATCAGTCGTTATCATTCATAATTTGTAGATGCTGTCAAAGTAGTTCTACTTGTTTCAGTTCATAGTACAATCTAAATACACCAATTATTACGAAATAAATAGAATTTTTTGGGAAAGAAAATGAATTTTTTGACTTTAGATATTTCAGTCATTCCCATCGATTAAATGGACTTTCTCATTTAACATCATAAAAAATTTAACCAGCTTCAAAAAAAAAAAAACAAATGAAAATGCTCTAAAAAGAAAAAATAATTCTTTTAAAATTGCTCCATTAAAATCTACAGGAATTAAAATAAAATGAAAAAACATTATGGTAAATCAATAATTTTTTTTAAAACATAGAACCGACTAAAAAAAGGAAAATACGCTAAAATGAGGAAAACATTCTTTTAAAATTTCTCCATTAAGATGTAGGTGTAGGGACTGGAATTATTGAAGTCGGCGTTCTTTTCCTTACCATGTAGGCTTAATATACATCAATAACTTCCAATCTTATGACAAAACCTTTTAATTAGCGCCGACTTTAATAATTCCAGTTCCTAGATCTACATCTTCCTGGAGAAATTTTAAAAGGATTATCTATAACTAAGTTTCTCTTTTTAGGGCATTTTTTATTGTTTTTTCATTGAAATCGATTCTGTTTTGAAAAAAATTATTAATTTATCATAATGCCCTTTCATTTTATTTTAATTCCCGAAGATTTTTCTGGAGAAATTTTAAAAGAAATATTTTTTTCTTTTTAGAGAATTTTTATTAAATTTTTGTTTTTTGAAGTTTATTAGATTTTCTGATGAAAAAATTTTTTCAATGATTTTTCGTTTCTTGCGTTAGGGGCAGTATTATACTTGCTACTTTAAAACTAATAGATAACCTCCTCCTTACTTCGAAGTCAGTTAAAAAATCCGTGGGACTAGTCCTAGCCTTCCCCATGCTGGTAAGTTCACGCTCGTAGAATATTTTATAAATTGTCATACAAGTGCCCAAAACGATAAGTAAGATTATAATATTATGATCAGCAGCTACCTACAGCTTCAACGTTCCAAACAATATTTTTCTGATGGTAATACCTATTAATGAAAACACACTCCAGGTGTTCCTCGGTCAATGTCTTTTTGGCAGAAATTAACCCATACCCATAATCTTCTAATAAATCTTTGTCAATTCGTGCAGATATACTGACGATATGATAAAATTCACTGATTTTAAAGCCAAATCAAAAAATTTTCAATTTCATTTCATTAAAATACGATTCGCAATTTTCGTTTCTCTCGAAAGTCGAACGTAAAATTTATGCGGTATGTCGATCGTTGTCAGGTTTATGGTTTAACATAAAGGAACCGAAGCGACAATTAATATACTCTGCTGATTTTTTTTTTTCAAATCCACAAAAATTAAAATGCCGCAACGAACGTTTTCGAACGAAAGGATAAATACTACGGTAGTAGGTTTACGAAATTATTTTTTTTCTTCTATTTTTCTGATTTTCATAGTATTATTGGGTACGTTTATTGCTTCATGGTTTGTTACGCAAGTATAGAATTTTTATACCGAATTCATTACGATTCATTTTCAATGGTTACATTTTAGTTTAGTTGCTGTAGACTGTATTTGACTGTTCAACTTTGGCCCTTTCTGCTGGTGATATAATACGTGTATATTATATTATTCCTACACATACAATGTTCGAACGTTATTATTAATTTGCTCATTTTTCTTCTCATCCAACGTATAAATGATCGAATCTGATACAACCGTTCTCCCGTAAACCCACTCGCATCCTTTACATGATACTAAGGTACCTAAATACACATACTCATCCACCCACCCACTTACCCATACATTCACACACACACACACGTTTTTTGACTCCAGAAACGAAATTACGACCCCTTAATCGTTTAGAGTGCCTAAATTATTAATCAATAATGATGTCTAGCATCGGAGAGGTTTGGTACCGAAACCAATTTTATGACTTTCTTTTGGATAGTGAAAATGATATCAATCTTTGCATATTCTGTATGTTATGGACGTTCCGCATTTCAGAACCAAAACTAGTTAACAACAGAAATGAAATTTTAACAGGTCAGAAATTCGATAATTCTAGCCAGTAAGCATCTCTAGAAAAAGTATGTTTTTGAGAAAAAGTATTATGAATTTTGATGGTCACGCTAATTGTCTGTAGTTTATATGCGCTAATGGTGCGTTATGATTGTATGAAATTTGTTAGCTGCTGACAAAATATTAGACAATGCGAAATTTAAAAGCATTATTTCTTGAAAAGAAAAAGTAATTATGATGATGAAGTATGGTAAATAATCATATATTTCAAATAAAATCAAAGAAATATAATAAAATTATAAGATATAAAAAAAAGAAAACATGAACAGGTGATTAATTTTTGTAAAAAGTTCAAGAAAATTAGAAAAAAAAAGAGGAAAAAAAAAGCTTTATCTAAAGTACTTTCCAGTCAATCCGCACCAAAATTGGCAGCTCGTTACAATAAATTATAATGAATATTTTTTTCAAATTTTTCACATATGGTTCCAAAATTCCGCCTTTTATAACCAATATAAAAACAAAAATAGATAATAATAATAATAATAATAATAGCGTCACCGCTATTTTAAACCTGTAGGTTGCCGGTTCCATCCCCTACACTGGCAACCTACAGAAATGGTGATCCCAAGGTGATGTGAAGTGCATCTCTCATTTGTGCACGTACCCCACTCCGCACAGTGGCATTGAGCCATAATGGCATATGCCTGGTTTGCTGGTTTGCTGGTTTGCTGGTTTTCTGGTTTTCTGGTTTCCCACGTAGCAACAGCAGCCTAGCTCCACCCTCTTTGTGCTGTCCTGCTGCAATCGCAGCATTGGTGGGAGTGATTGTGGGGATGTGAATATAATAACGCCCGCCACCTTCATTGGTTATTGGTGTCATCATAGCCATGTGGTAGCTTTGCCTCTGTTTTAAACCTGTAGGTTGTAGGTTTGATTCCCCACGTCGGCAACTTACAAATATATATATAAATTTACTCTATTGGTGCCAAAATTTTCTTCAATCGGTGAAACAAAAAATGTACATACCCACAACCCTGGGAGCTAATACCACACAAAGTGTAATAAGTAGATTTTCTAAAGAAAACCTACTTAAAATGAGATAGCATTATACCACATGTTATTTCTGTCTCTTTCTAATGGGCTTGCTTGCATTTTACTTCACATAGTTAAAGGCCAGCAATCGTTCCAGTTGTATTTAATTTAGTAGTTGAACCAGCCAATGGGTGATCATTTAGAAAAATGTATAAATCTTACACAAAATACAGCCAAATCAAAGCTGAATTGAGGTATTTACAGTTCAGTAATGGAAATAATTTTTTTTCAAATTTATGTAAACATCATTCGCCTTTAAATTTATGAGAAAAAAATTCAATTATCTGGTACCTATTATCACCTGTTATCACCTTAGGAAATGTCTGTGAATGGATGATTGTGGAGCATTTGCTGCATCATCTAGTTTCATCTTAAATTCAAATTATAGCAGTTAGTGAATTTCCAGGGGATGCTCATTCAGATATTAATAAAAACTCAATCCACACGGCATGATGTCATCTATATAGTTGGTGCAATTCGCATATATTTATTCGATTATATGCAATGGATGAATAGTGAAACTAAAGCAGAGCGGACATATGAATTAATACTAGAGGCTCAATGCACTATGTTTTATACGATGCTCAGTGAGGCCAGCTACCCCGACTCCATCAAACCTATAAATACCATTTAAAATACATAGGCAATGTGCGTTTTTACCAGATTTTTGGCAATAATTCTCTTGCTATAAGCTTTTATTCTATTCACTACTGTGATTTTAAAATATACCAATACAACAGCCAACTTTCGGCAATGAAATAATATTACTTTCGTATGAATAAGATAGCCACTTTATGAAATTTTGGAAGAGATTTCAAGAAACAAATTGAACTCAAGAACCAGAAGTTTAATTGCCCTTGGGGGCCGAGAAAATTTGAAAGGAAGATGAAATCACGCATCAAATGGATAAATTTAATGTTAGTGGTAAATTTTAGCCTAAAGAGAACTAATTCTAACCATTTATTTTCACGAATTCATAGTTTTTGAGCTTTATCATCAGTTGTCTTTAGGATTATGTTTACTGATAACACTGAATTAAGCCAATTTTATGTACCATTCCATTTTCTTCAATTTTATCTGATTTTAAGGCCTCAAACTTCTTGTTCTTGAGCTTATTTTGTCCTTTGAAACTTCTCTAAAATTTCATTTATTTCAAAAAAATAGCTATGCCATTAAAAAAGAGAATATGGCCAAATATTTGGGTAAAAACTCATATTTTCTACATATTTTAAATGAGAGTCTAGGTTTAATGGAGTGGGAATGGCAACCTCACCAAAAACAAGCAAATTGTGCATCTAATATTTATTCTTATGTTTGTTGATAAAGTGCTCTTATTGGCTCTTTTCTGCCCCAAGTTTCTTATCATTTATTAACTTTTTTTAATCCTCTGCCGTTCCAACTCTCCAAGAATAAACACCTTTAAAAGAACAAAAGAATGCAGGGGTGCATTCACAATAAACATGCAACCCAACTATGGTTGATAGGATAAGGTTCAAATTTTACCCTAAGTTCACCCGATTCAAAACAAATGATTTCTCCAAGTGTCAAAGTAAATAATAAAATCAATATATCGTTATCAAATATTTTACGTTGTTATCAAAATAATACCGTATCAACCTATCAAAATCATTAGGATAACTTTTCACCTACTGTTATGATTTGCAACACTTGCCTGCGGCTTGTGTTGTAAATTGTACGAGAGTCAAGATCGTTCCCTTGTGCTCGAGTTGGAAATGGTGTTTTTTGTAATATATGCTCATGCACAATTCGGGAAGTTGTCTGATTAGTTGGAAGGAGAAGCTGAACATTTTTGTCGTGGGAGCAAATAGTTGTTTTGCTCCCACTATTGACATTTGCTCTCTGTAAAAAATTTTTGCTCATTAGTTGTAAATTTTATTTTTTAGCCCTTAAAAACAAATAGGTACCTAAGAGCGCATTTTGCGACACGTACTGCAAAAAAGTTTTTTTTGCAACATATGCGCAAAAGAACGAGTTTTACATGCATGTACAGAAAATGTAAACAAACAAATTTTTGGCCTATGAAGTAGATGATAATTTTATAGTCTCTCGCGCATCACAATCCAGTTGCGCGACAGGGTGTAAAATATTCGAACATACATGCCCATATTCAAAAACGTCACTTTAACCCCCCTTCACTTAAACTTCACTTCAAGAAAGTTTTTTGCACAATTTCATACTTAAAAATATGGGAACACTGTATCTTTCATGCGAGTTCCAATGTAAAAATAAAATGTTACCACACTCTTAAATACAAAATTGGCCAAGTCATTTTTAAGTGAAGTTTAAGTGAAGGTAGGTTAAAGTGTTGTTTGTGAATATGGCCCATAACAATTTTGATTCTATTATTTAGTTATTTTGTGAAAAATTATTTGTCAGGTTACCAATCTAATCAAACTACATATTTCAATTTTCAAAAAAGAAGTCACTAATGATTATTCAGTCTCTAATTAAGTTAGAGAGCTCGGATTTGTAATGATCGAAAGAGGATAAAATCAAAAACATTTCCATATAATTTTATAAATGAAAAAAACTCAAATTAATGGGAGATTTTCCATATTTTGGAATCTAGAAACTTCTCCTCTTTCCCACAATGATTTCCAGTTGCTATTTAAGCTAGAAAGCTGAAAATGGTATCTCTGAACTTAGTTTTCGTTTAATTTTTTAATCATCTTTAACAATTTGAAAATAAACAAATGAAAAAAACGCAGATTGTTGAAAAAAATTTTTTTTCGAATTCAAAAACCTTTCTTTTTTCACTCAGTGATTCCTCAGCCCCTGTTTAAGCTAGAAATCTGGGATTAGTACTGCTGGAAAAAAGAAAAAATTTACTTGAAGCCACTTTCCTTATAATTTTTTAATTTTTCTTAGCTGTTTGAAAATAAACGAACAAAAAAATGCAAATAATCGAAAACTTGCCATTTTTGAATTTTTTCAGCTGTAATATCTAAAATTTATTTCCTTTACGAGTTTTTTTTTTTTTTTTTTTTTTTATTGGTAGTGGGAGTTATTGCTATACTTTTTTCTGTGCATTAATGGCAAAAAGTATGGCGTGTGACAAGTGCTTGTGGGCTTTTTAACTCGTGTCAAGTTTACAGCACTCACCTTCGGCTCGTCTGCAAATTCTTCACATTCCATAAAAAAAATAGCCCACGTTACGCACTTGTCACACAATATACTATTATTTTTAATTCTCATTTCGTCCATTTAAATTTAAAAAATAGGATTAAATTTTATAAAAAATTACGTTTTTTAAGATGTTTTTAGTCTTGATACAAGAATATTAGGCCAATTCACGTTGGTATCGATCATTTTGATAACGAAATTATCCATTTTACAAATTCGGCAAATAAAACACCAAATTCGACTGGCTTATCATAAACAACTAAAAAACCCCTTTTTCGAGATATCCCATCGACAACCGCTAATCATTTATAAACCAATTACATTAATTTTAAACGAAGCTCAAAGCCCCCATTTTCATTATATTGTTTTCCTTTTTTTTTTTCCTTTTAACAATTATTTTATCTGCCGAAAGTACGATCTTAGGTCCACTGACCTACCTACCCATATGGACACCAAATTATTTTTCAATGGCCAACGATTATCGAAAATTGTCGAAGAGATAAATATTACGAAAGTTTTAGGAAATTATAAAATTTTATATTTCTCCCCTCTCCCCCCTCATTAAAAACGTAATCGCTGCACAAATTCCCCATTATTTTTACTTTTATCCCTCCTGCTGCGGCAAAATTGTTTGAATTCGCCAAACTTAGTCATGCAGTTAACCCTTCCTCCAGCTAAGTCAAATTCGTGTGTAATTTAATGTCCGTAATTAATGTACTAAATAAGCGTCGAACGATTGAAAAAAAAAAAAACTTATGATCATAAATTTTTATACGATATCGGTGGGTACTAATGAGGCGAGTGTTATCAACGGGGGAGGCGGATGATTTTTTGTTTCTTTTTGGACAATGATGAACAATATTTTGGCTAATGAAAATGTATCATATTATAGAACTGTTAGTCGTAACCGAATTTGACACGATTTGAAATAATTTTCGTCATTTGTAGCGCAAGTAGAAAATGAGGATTTACTATGTGGAATTACGTATAGATTAGTGAATTTAAATAATGATATAGAGATGACGTGTTTTCATACCTAATGTATCTGAAAGTTCGTACAGATTAGACCTAATGCTATAATCTGCCAGCTTTACAATAAGCGTACTAACTCGTTGCTATGTTTGCTGTGATACATATTATTTTGTTTAACTGAAATTTGAATGAAAATCATTTCGCTTCAAGGAGTAAATTCTTACAAGCGCGCAGAAAATCAAGGAAAATCCTTAGAAAAATTAATTTTAAAATTATTATGAAAATAATTTTCGACGCATTGAGAATTTGAAATGAAGGAAAAATTGATGATTATATGTATTATTGTAACGGCCAAAAGGAGCTCTGGCAGGAAATATAATACTTACTGGAGACATATTAATATTTCTATAATATTTTCAAATAGTTGATTTATTATCACGAACCATTGTGGACCTTAACTTGTTGAGAGACAATAATAATATTCAAACACAATTGGTGCGTTAAATAGTTGTACTAAAAATATTTTGTTACATTCAATAATATTTCAAGCACAAATAATTCACCATTGGGTTAAACCCTTAGACAAAAATCGTCTATTAAATGTACATTAAGTAAGTAAACAAATGAACCAGTAACTGAACTGAACACTGATTCTATTGCCACTAGGGTTTATACCCATTCAGGGTATGTAAGTGTATGTGGTGAATAGACTAGGTGAGGTAGGGATTTGTTATAATAGGGATATGCTGACTCGCGATATAATCAAGGGACAGGCATATTTAGGTCACTGAATATGGAGACAGGATTCCTATATTCGTGAAATTTCTGATAGGTAATTTTAGGTTGTTTACAAAAGAGTTGTGGGATGTTTAGATTATAGTGGAATACCTATATTTCTGGTATTCGAAGCAGTGTTAACGAATATTATTCGTCATGATTAAAAATAGACGAAAACATACGTTACAATTACCTACTTCAAAGAAAAATCGACTTTTCCCCCCCCCCAAATATTGTTTTTTAATATTTTCAACAGTTAAAAATAATGCGTTTTCGGGGAACTCTCGATTCTCATATAAAAAAAAGAAAGAAAATGCTTATGCAACTTATTTTACACGTGTGCAATGTTCAGCAGTAAAATACAATTATGAATCTCCTTATGCATATAATATTAACGACCAAATGCAAAAACAATTCTTAAGAAATTGTTGCGTGTTGTGTAAGAATTTTTTATCATAAATAATAATTCTTACTGATATGATCAGATGATGCTTAGGTAAGAAATACTATAGAATATGTTATCGATAAAAAATTCATTGTTCTGTGGGGGTATAATTACTCGTATGAGTACTCAAGAACACTGTTCTGACCTGTACTTGAGTATTTCTTTCTTTTTATAACGTTCTGGCATAGTAATTTTAGCGGTAAAAAGTTCATAAGTAATTGCTAAGTCGTACTTAATGCTTGAATATCGTCCTTGCACTTTATCAAATCCAATACCTTTTTTTCCTCATTACCTACTTTTTACCCACTTTGTTTGCAAATAAAGTACCTATTAAAATTGAATTCACAGCGAAGTTAGGAGTGGGGAGAATACAAATTATCCGTTTTATGACAAAAGAAAACTATTGACATTATTTTCTCATTTCGACCTATTTTATTTTAACGAAAAGTATATAAGTATAGGTTACCTGTAAGTTATTTACTTACGTATCGCCCAAATTTTGGGTTCTCGGTTTTGAGAAAACTGCAAAAGGGATCGGGCTGAAATCATCACAAATGATAGTCCTTATACAAGAGCAGAGGTCTGGTTTGAGTTTGAGGCTTATTAGTTTAGTAGTTTTAGGGAAACAGATAATTGCTGAAAAAATGGTTTTTCATGATTCGGAGAAAACTATAAAAGGGATAGAGATGAAATTTTTATACCAGATAAGTGTTATAAAGTAGCAAGTAGCACGTCTGATTAGGAATTCGGCAAATACTAATTCAGTAATTTTGGAAAAAAATGCAAAACAAAAAATTTCTCGAGAAGAGTGAGTCGTCTGTGTTGCTCGAAGTATCGTATTTCGTATTTATGGCATTTTTTCTGCATTTCATTTAGCAGCAATTTTGTATTTAAGGCGCAATAAGTTGTAATGCCTAGGAATCTAGGGGCGCTTTTCTTCAATTACATTCCAGAAAAGAGGAAAATATGAAATTGGTTAAAATTGAACCAGTATTTATTTAAGAATTTATTACCAATAAAAAGAGAATTTAATTTTTTTTTTTTTTTAAGGTTTACTTGTGATTTGTGTTGTTTTGGAATATTGTTTTTCGAGAAACTTTGATTGAGCGTACATTGAAATTTTTATATTTTAAATATTTTGAATGATGAATGATTCGGCAAACTGGGTAGTTTAAGGAAGTGATGCTGCGTTGAAGGTTTTTCACCTCTTCAAATTACTTGAGCCTTGAAGCTATAAAACTTCGTTATATGTGTGTAGTTTATGTAATTTTTCGTAATTTTTTGCATTTATTTCTAAGAATGCAGAGGAGATACGAAATTTTTAAAGTTAATATCCCTCGAGCAGAGTCACAGCTAAGATAAAATTTCTGGAAGGGCTCAAGGTTATGTGATGTTTTCTTCAATCGAAAATAAATTGAACTATATTTGTTTGTTTAGTACCTACCTAGTAAGTACGTTCATATTTTTGATTTTTTCTGGGGGGACTTAGCCCCCTTTATCTATCCTAATTTCTCCTCTTCCTCTGTAAAGTACTTCTAATAATTAACTGGAAATTTTCGTTTCTCAACAAAACTAAACTCTTCAGTCTTTCCCTTAGCTAAGTGGGAATCTCAAACACAGGGATATAGATTTAACAAATTTAATTTTGAAATTCTATTTTGACTTCTAATCTAATCTTATTCCTCAATACCTACCTTAATCCGTCTTCATTGAACAAATATGAAAAAAAAAAAAACACTAGCTCCCTCTTTTTCAACCAATGAAAAAAAAAAAATTTTGTTTTATTTTATTATTAAGTCAGAAGGAAGAAAAAAAAAGGTAGGTACAAATGATTCTCGAGAAGTGAAAATGGAAAATTTTTATAATTGGGAAAATTGTTTAATCGAAATATTCTAGACGCTCTCCAAGAGGAACGTAAGAAAAACTTTTTCCTTCGAAATAAACTGTCCTTCAAAAAATAATTTAATTACTCTTTGATACTTGTACATTGATTAGTCTTGTAACTTACCTAGGTATACGAAAAAAACGCTCTCAGTCAACTTTCAATTTAATCAGTTGCCAAAGAAAATTTGTGGAAAATTTTCAGTTTAAAAATAAATTCATGAAATGAATTTTTATTACTCTTTTTTCTTATTATTTACTATTTTTTTTAATACATAACTGAATGTTTAATACTATATCGGGTGTTTGGCGGAGAGGTAGGTACTATATAAAGTTTAATATGCACTTAAAGTGCAATACCTACATCAAAATATTCTCCAAATCAATATAAGTATCAAATAGCAGGATGTTTAAAATGTTGAATAATTATAACGCCATAATTATTCAAGGATACAAATTAATAGACAATAACAAAATGTAATAAACTGAAAACAGAATCATTTTTTTCCGCAAAGCGATATAATCGATAGAACTTCATCTATAATTAATAATTTTCAATAAACAGCAAAATATTCTCCAAAACGCCAAAATTTAGCCAAATATTCCCAAACTTATGTCCAAAAACTGTCAAAATATTCATTTTTATGAATTTTGCAGAAAAATATCGTCAAAACATGCAAATAAAGTTGGGGTCTAATTACTTAGATTTTTATGACTGGTAAGATGTTTGGGTTGTTCCAATGTAGAACTGAAGGAAAAAATACGTAATATGTAAATAAATGAATAAACTTTCACCTTTTATAATATTTTAATACACGTATTATGATGTCTGAAAATGAAAACACATCCCAAGTATGGGGTTTGAAATCACAAAAGAAAGTATATTCAGGAGTTCTGAGAAACCATTAAATTGAGAACTCACAAGTCCGCTTAAACAGTTAAGCCACCAGTCTACCAGTGAAAGCTCCCAAGGCCTACGTAACATATTGGGGAATTTCATTTTACCAAATATTATCAGTAGACCGACCCATCAGTAAAATTTATATTTAGTACAGAGAAAGGACTTACAGTTAAATAAAACATAGTTTATTGGTCGTGCAATTCTTTATTTTTGTAACAGCCTCGTGTTTTCTGAATGTCCAGCGAACCAATGGATTCTGATTGAGTATACTCACTGTCAAAACAAAAACAGTTATGGGCAAAATGGGAAATGATTTTGCTAACAGTGTTCACCTTTCGAATAAGTTTTGGTAAAAACACACAGACACACATATGTATATGTGTTGTAGAAAGTACGTCATTTCATATTTATTACTATGGATATTGATAAGAAATGGCATAATATGTTTGTGTACTAGTCTGAGACATCTTCCAGATCTTTATCTATCATATTGTCATTGGCTGAATGTTGTACCTTACTTGCCTGTGTGCAAGTAAAAACATACGAACAAACAAAGTGTATATACCTATGTTGTTGAGAATAATACACTTGATAAGGAATGACGTTGTGTGTACAAGATGTATAGTCCCCACAAATAGCATAGCCTGATATCATTCTAATTTTTGTTCGAATAAATTTCTAAATGAAATGAGATGATGGTAAAAAAGAAACTGGAATAACGGAATTAGCAAAAGAATTCAAAATTTACTTTAATTTGTTCTTTCATCGCAGCTGACAATGATTGAAATTGAAAAAAAAAAAAAAAAATCATAAAAATAAGGATACAGCTTAGGGAGAGGAAAAAATGTTTTGATTAAACTTTTCAATTTTTTTTAGTTTGGTTTTTCTATTTTTATGAACGTCTTATAAGACTTGTGAAAATCTTACTTTACCTAAACTAAACGATGGAATATATAGTATTTTTTTTTTTTGTAAGGAGAAGAATTGTCTTCATATTCAACAGGTTTGCGTTATTCTAAGTCGTATATAAAAATATATAATATACTTTAAAATGACAAGATCACAATTCCAGGCTTCCGACGTCACTTTTTAAATTTCATTTTCCAAGTTGCTTTTATCATACGCCGTCTATATTAAAATGAACTAATCATGAAAAAAAAACAGAAAAAATTTGTGGCCTTGTCTCACAAAATATATAAGTATACGGTACTTTTTGGTTACATCGACGAAGTTTTGTGAACATTTATGAAACACAGGGTATTGGCGGAGTGGACGTCGAAATTCCTGGTTGTGGTAGAGAAGGTTAAGTATATATTCGTAGTTACATACCCACTTGCATGTTTTAGAAAAGTAGAGGAAGCAATGAGAATTTTTCAGAATAATTTGTAATTTTCTGTCTTTCTAGCTGATAAAATTGAAAAATTAACGTAGACAAAGACAAAAAGTACTAAACAAACTTTTTTGAAAGAAAGCATTTTTTTACAACTCTTTCTATACATAGTATTTTGATCGTAAAACATAATATTTTGATCATAGACGCCTACAGGGTTTCCCATTTGAGGGGGTCAAAATTCATTTTGGAGGACTTAGCCTTCCTGGTCCCTCCGAAAATAGCGTTTATAATTGTGGTCTTTAGTATTTTCCAACGATACACTGGAATGGCGTAATAAAGTAATAATTTATTTTTACAGGAATTTAAAAACGGTATTGTGGCTGGGTCTGCAACTATTCTAACTGGTCTGTTGATATGCTTGACGTAGCCGACCACCACCAGGAGTTTCGACTTCCACTCCGTCAACACTATTTTTATGTATAATATATGTCGCCGAACAAAAATAAATTACCGAAAGTTAGTTTCTCCTTAACGTCACAGGTCAAGCAACTTGTTCTTTACTAAGTTCGATTACGTAAAGTTTGCGAAAACGCTGTTTACGGGATCAGGTGAATATAGGCGAGCAGAAGGACGCGTTAAAATTTAACGAGAAGAATAAAAATGCTTTAAATTAAGAAACAAATAGTTTTTTAAAGTTTCTCCAGTAAAATCTAATGGAATTAAAATGAAATGAAAAAGCATTATGGTAAATAAATAATTTCTTTTCAAAAAATAGAACCGACTTCGAAAAAAAAAATGCAATAAAAAGATAAAAATATTTTTTTTTTTTAAATTTCTCCAGTAAGATATAGGTCTAGGGACTGGAATTATTGAAATCGGTGCTCTTTTCCTTTATCATGTAGGCTTTATACGTCAATTCATTCCAGTGGTATGACAAAACTTTTTCAATTATCGCCGACTTCAATAATTCCAGTCCCTAAACCTATATCTTGCTGGAGAAATTAAAAAAAAATTATTTTTCTCTTTTTATTGATTTTTTTTTTTTTTTTAAGGTTCTATTTTTTGAAAAGAAATTATTTATTTACCATAATGCTTTTTAATTTCATTGAGATGCCCCTATATTTCCCCTCAAATAACATTGTACTTTCCATTGAAAATCCAAGTTTTTTTTCCCAAAACATACCTTCCCGTGCGGCTATCGATTGTACGACTTTTTTTTGTGTCTCTTCGAAACACTTTTTCCTCCTCATACAGCCATAAACTCGATGAATTATTTTCGAATTATTATATACGATTTCTTCACGTAAAACTTACTTCGCTACATATTTTGTATACTCGTACGCGCCTAGGCTACACAGTTTCAACTTGTTTAGCCTGTCCGTATTTTCTTTATTTGCCACTTAGCCTAGCCGCGGATCTCGCTCATTTGTATAATAGCCTATACCATGTACTTGTAGCTGCTTGCCTAACTTTTGGCGGTCCATTTGGTTGCTCGCCTAACGGACCAAAAAATATGTTAAAGTTTAAATTCAGATGCAGCGGCCAAAATATTTTTATCTTCTCTTTCAGGATTGGCTGTATTTTAATGGTGTGAGAATGTACGAGGCGATGCAATTGGTGGTGAGTTCTGGGGGGAATTTCTCTCGATGCCTAGCGCGATCCTTATAGTTTAGCCTATACTTTAGTTGAATTTTAGCAGTCGGATTGCGCCGTGTAGAGGTTTTTGCCTTGAAAGTGTTTTTTTTGGCCACTTAATTTTCACTCAAAAATTTAGAAAACTTACTCAGAGGGGCCTGCCCTCACCGTTTAATGTTACCATTATAAATTGCGAATTGTGTGTCTAAAATTATCCTTGATTTCAAGGTTTCAAGCTTATTTTTGGGAAAAACAAAATTACTGATTTTTGACACACTTCTTTAAATTTTGTCCAAAAGGGCAGCCAATTTGTAAGCCCTAGTGTCAATCAAAATCAAAAATACTTTGACCTTCAAGATCAAATTCGAATTCTGGTCATTTCAAAATTCGAAAAAGGCCACAAAGGGGTGCAGAAACCGCACCTCCACAGTGGTCATATCATCAACCACATTGAGCAGCGGAAGCAGAGCAGAGGAACCAGTTAGTTGCAATTTATTTCAACTTTTTGCTGTTTTCGCCTACACCAGTGTTCGTCAGCGGGGCTACAATAGCCGGGGCGACAAGAGGCATTCCAGAGCATCACCACCTGAATTTGCAACGTCTCAAGGCCGCTGTGGAGCTGTCATGGAGGATCAGTAAATACATGGTTTTTCTCTATTACTCTGTTTCAGTCACTCTTTTCTTAGGAATCAAAATCTAAAATGATAGCCTAATAATCGGGCATGTGGTGGGAGGGGGTGGTTGGTTATTCTGGCAATTGGGGTGTCTGCTTTAAAGTGGTGAATTTTCCTTTTTCTTTCTTTACTGTCTACTCCTACATATGGCCATGCAGGGGTTCCCATACTTTACCTGCCTTTCTGTTGGCTCTTTTTGTTTTTTGTTTGTTGTGTGTGTGTTTTTGTGATATTTTCGGACGTCACATCATTTGAATTCCATTAGATTTTACTGGAGAAATTTTGAAAAACTATTTGTTTCTTAATTTAAACCATTTTTATTTTATCTTTTTTTTGATAGAAAAATTTTTCAATTATTTTTCGTTTCTAGCATTAGCGGCAATATTATATTAAAATTAATAGTTTTTATTTAAAGATAAGTCAAAGACTATCTCATCGACTTTAAAAAAAAAATTAATGGGACCATCGTAGTATCATCTTTTATTATTTAAAATAAAGTTCATCAAAATTGGTGTCTAGGTTGCGAAGTTACGCTGGAACAAACATAAAAAAAATTAAAAAAAACATGTAATTATACGGATCGAATTGATAATAGCTCATCCTTTTTTTGAAGTCGGTTGAAAAAAATGACAAAGTTTATTTATTTCTTGTTCTATGCATTCGATTCTGTATTAGATAGGTAATAGGTACCTGCGTGGTGCGTGAAATGTGCCCATCAAAAAAGTAAATCACTTCAGAATTTCTCATTGGACGTTCTATAGGCTCAAAAGAGCCATGCTATTTAAACAACATTTTTATTAATATATTTTATTATTGGTTAGAAGACCAATCTACTGATTAGTAATGCGATATCTCTTTATTACCTAAACGGAATGTTTTAATTACAGATTAATATTACAAAAAATTAAGGGCGCAGAAAAGAAAACCACAAAATCATAGGAGAGTTGAAGAACTGAGTACTTATTAGAAAATTGAAACATGAAATGAGGGAAGAACGTTGAAGAAAAGCATCAGCTTCTCTCAATAATGAATTTTCATTCACACGAAAGAGCGTGAAATGGGCCAAACCTAGTAACCGAATACATCGCCATTTTGAGTTGGTAATATGACGGCATGCGAAACAGAATTTCGTTACTGCTCGTCTGCCACGTCACACAAACCAAAATTCTTGAGCGTCTAATATCTGCAGAATTCGTATTTATGGCTCATGAAACAAAATTAGCATCTAAAAATACAACCCATTTCAAACGAAAAAAAAAAAAAAAATTGACCTTTTAAAATTTTTCCCATACTATCAACTGGAGTTACCGAAGCAGGTGATCTTTCCTCCATCAAGTAAGTTCATTTTTTGTCAATTCTGTTTAATTTTTTGAAAAACTTTTTAATTTATCAGTACTCATTTCAATAATTTCAGTATATCATGGGGAAATAATTTTAAAAGATTATTTTTCTCTTTTTAGGGCATTTTCATTTTTCTTTCATTTGTTAGCATAATTATTTTTACTTTGAAACGAACAGTTGTTTAAAGATAATTCAGAAACAATCTCATCAATTTTAGAAAAAATATAATATGACCACGACAAAATCATTTTCTATCATTAAAAAAACCTTTATCCAAATCATGCATTGGGAGGGATGAAAAATCATGCTGGAACCAACATGAAACTAAAAAATAAAAAAAGTACTAGGTAGGTATCTGTTACAATCCTCATCCAAATTGAGCAAAAACTAATTTTGACTGATTAATACTGTTTTCGCAACACAATCGTGTTGCAAAATGCGCGATTAGAATTTTTTGCACCACCTGTTGAAAAATGAAATTTTTATACGTATCTTGACGATGCATAAAGTAGGCGACTTTAGAACCATTTACAACTGATGTACGAAGTCTTTACTTTATATATCGGTCTTTAATTTATACATCGTCTTGGGCGCATGCACGATTTTATACACTGGTCCTAGTTACTGCACATAGCCTTCGTTGTCATTTTATTCAGTTATTTTATTTTATTTACTTTTTTCTTTGTAAAAAGTTTTTCTCCTAAGAGTATTCAAATCTTTGATATATATTTTTGAGAGAGTACTGTAATCACTACTCCACGAGGTTTCGTGAAAAGATAGGGGATAGTTTACCCTTGTGTTTTCCGACAGCAAAAATATTTATTTATCTCAAATTTTTTTTATGGGGATGGGGGGTTGCAAAAAATATAGTGTGACACACGTGTATATAGCAAGTGATTGATACTCATGGGGTTTGCACTACTCGCCTTCGGCTTGTCCTGCAAAACTCACACTCTGATCAACATCACCTACTTTATACCCTTGTATCACAAAATAAATATTTTTATTGAGGCCTGTGGAATACCTTGTTGTGAGAAAGTATAATCACCAGAAGTTAAATTCAACAGAATTTAAGCGTGTTCAGCCACTTCATATTTAACATATGGGTAAGCCAAAACCAAGGCAAACACTGGCAATTTTAGAGCCAGTTTGGACGGTTTTTATACTGCCTTAATTACCCGCACACATACACACGTATATAAGGAATACGTACCTAAGTGAGAGTGGCCCAGTTGTGCCATCTCTTGTGGTGATAAGAGATGATGGGCTGGTTCGTGTACGAATTGTGACATCATTGGTTTGTCAAGATATGTCACAATTTGGTACTCGTACGTTACCTGCAAGTACATGTAGGTAATTACGATCAAACGTAATTTGTGTTCGTTTAACGTTGCAAGGACGATTATTTGCCAGCCCTTTGGGGCGGTAATTGTCGTTGAGGGGTCCGAGCCCCTGTACCTCATACCAGTGAGTCCCCACAAGGCCCAAATTAGAAAAATACTTTCCAGGGAGTAAAATTTTTTTAGCAGAAGCAAAAGTCAATAGCAAAAAAAAATCAAGTATTTCTTCTTGAGACAAAAATGTTGAGCTCCTGTCCAACCAATCAGAAGCTCTCCCTAATTACGCATGCACATGTGCTGCGAAATATAGCTTTTACAACTTGAGCGTTATGTGGACCATCTTGACTCGTACAATTTATATTTGCCTGCCACTTGTATTGCAAATTGCAACTTGTCAAGGATTGCTCACTTTGTGCTCTTGTAACAAAATACTAATACTATTATTCCTAAGGCCATTTGTAAATACAAAACCAGTATTAACTAATGTTTTATCATTAAATAAGGATATAATAGAAACTAGTATAGACAGATTTTTATCGTTCAGTCATTTAATACTAAAATGGACTGATAATCTCCCACTTCATAAAAACAATCTGCAACCAAGCACACCTCCACATACACACATGTGGCTTGCACACACGTATGTGTGCATATTGTTAATTTATGGAAGGTGTAATTATCAGTCAAAATTTTAGTATTGTCTGATTCAACCTTTGACTATATACCGTAATGGACTGCTAGAACTGATAAAATCTTGAAGCCAAACAATGCAGGTGTTACTTTTTGAAAAAGGTACTTTGTGTGAAAACTGAATTTGTATCGAGTTATATTTTCATGACTTCTAACAATATAAGCAGATACTAGTGAAATATTAGAATGCTATACCAATTTATTGTCTGAAATTAATGAGTGAAACGTTCGAATAATGATTTAAATTAATCGACAAACTCTTCAGAATGTGAAAATGTAAGTTTTGGATAGAGTTCCTTTTTTCTTGAAAAGTTTGAAGTAAGGTTTTCTTAAACCAAAAAATTGGGCAGTTAGGTAAATAGTTTCATCATTTGCTGATTTGTTATTCGAAAAAAACTTTTGAACTACTGTAAGAATTTGAGCGAGTTCTAAATGAGCTAAAAAACGTTTTTGAGTGAAAATTTATTTTATTTTATTTGATCAGAGAAAATGTTTTTCGAATTTAGAATAAATTTCAGATGATATGAACATTAATGAAAATAAACAATTAGATGACATTTATGAAAATTTGGCTTTTATTTTGCCGGTTTTTGTTTTTAAAATGCCTGAAATAAGTAGTTATTGTAAAAGATTCAAGTAGGTACATTATTTGTCCTATAAAAGTTTGAAGTGATTAGAAATTGATGGTGTCTGTTGAAATATCACAAATTTCTTCGTTTTGAAATATATTTCTAATAATTTTTACCTCACGATAAATAAAATAGGTATCGATTTCATATGTAGTAGGTATGCTGTTTCTGATTTTTCGTTGTTTCTAGAACGGATAAACTCTTAAAAATCACCAAAGGTCATTTTTTGTAAAAAGAACGCCTGTTAACAGTGGCTTCAGCGATGTTCCATTTAACCCTATGTATTTTTTATCAGTTCTAGCAGTCCATTAAGCTATATAGTCAAAGGATTCAACGATAAAACGTAAGTCGATATTAGTTTTGACAAATGGACTTAGAAATAAATAGTATCAAGTGGTCAAAAATAGTTTTGCCAAGATTTTTGTTTTAATGGATATATTATATGTATGGTAGGAATACAATTTATAGTCTCCTTCATTTTCTTGTCTAATTAGATTGAAAATCCTTTGTACCGCCAAAATTGAACGTGCAATTAACACTTTTTTCCATATTTGAGACGAAAATTAATTTATCTGTAGAATACTCATTAACGGGATTTTCACTAGCGCCTCTTTTACAAGCTATAATCTTGCTTCTTCAGAAGTTGCAGTAAAAAGTCTGAATGTAAACAAGAAAAAACTAATTGCATAAAATCGATATTTTACTATCTGAAAAGTTGAACATGGCTTAACTTTTAGATTGTACAATCTCGCTTTTTTACATGTTGGTTTATTTTTGAATAAAATATAATAACGAGCTTAGAGGGGGTACGTTGCGATGACATCCTCCTCAAAATAAAATATTCGGTGTTTTGATCCCCATCTCTTTCCCAAAATTATGCTTATATGTATAGGCCTGTAGCCAGAGTAAAATCCCAAGGGGTCAAACTGTAGACCAGAGAGGGTTAAATTTTTATAAATTAGTAATTTTGGACCAAAAATAACTTTTAATTTAAAATATTAACTAAAAATTAAAAAACATCGTTAATGCGGTTCCTTCCTTCCTTTTTTTTTTTGGAATTCGGAAAAAATTGAAAATGTTTGCAGGGGGCGTTTCCCCCACCCCCATCCCCTAGCTACGGACCTGTATGTATAATTACACTTAAACGAACAAAATTCAAATTTTTATTCACAATTTTATGGAATTCATTAAAAACGTTCTTTTGTTTTTAACTGTTTTTTGTCTTGTACGTATATAGGTATAAAAAATAGTCTTGTGAATATATTGACATTTTTATGAATAATAACAGAATATAATTACGGTCTCTTAAAAATTGTATTATTCGTGTTTCAACTTCTCAGTTGTGTAGAATATGGAAAATTTGGTGCTACCCAACGCCTAATTCGAGTCGAAAACATATTTTGCTTCCTCAAAATAAGATTCGTGTCGTTTAGCCTACTCGAAAATATTATATAGTTTTTTCGAATGAAAGAAAATGGTGTGGGTAATTGGTTTCAGCTTAATTCGAGGCTTACGAAAAGTTTGACGCAATATTCTTATTATGATAAAGATAAACAGACGCGAAATAGTAGTTATGTGGTTTGAATTAATGAGTATCTACAGTAATTTCTCGTTAACGCCTGTTCACCTATTTGCAGGCAACTTATTTAGCACATACATGTACTTGGGAAAACGAAATCTATTCTTACTTCTTAGGAAAACATAATAACAACGAAGTGTTTTTTAGTAGAGAGCAAAAGTCGCTGTGAAAATTATTTTTCTCTAAGTTCATTTTTGATTTATAAATTTCGCATGAATCTTCAGCCATGTGAGTGAATTTCTGAGATAATGGAAATTTTATAGGTAGCGAAGACATTTCGATCGCCATCTTCATGTTTATGTTAGATGCACAAAGTTTGTTTCTTGATAATTGAACTTTTTGAAGTGAAAGTAACTGTTCAAGGTCGCACACGACGAAAATTGTCTATGAAAATTGTTAAGTGGCAGCCAAATTGAATCTCGGTGGTGGTGGTGGTGTTGTTAAGGTGATTTGGGGTGGCGGTGGTTATTCAACTAACATAATACTAAACTGAGGTGATATGATGGTCCGAATAATTATTTCTTTTTAATTCTAGTCTAGAAGGGTGGCCATATAATTTAGCGTCTTAAACATAATTATACATATTAAGTGCACTTAGCTACATTTTACATGCTTTTACATAGGTTAATTACTATTATATCAAATTAGTGATTTTTCGGCCGGTAAAACCTATTTCAGAAGTTATGCTGTTTAACTTCCGAACATCCTGAACATTTATTAGTTATTCTGTCAAAATTAAACAAAGAAATAACTAAAAATTTGTCTAAATAAGGAGGCACTATGGCCCTCAGAAAATATGACCTATAAATTATTTAGTTTTCTATAATTTTCTGTATTTAAAAAAATTTATTTTTGGGGTGGATGCCGAAATTTTTTAGTTCACTTATTTTCGCTTTTTTTTTCAGAGTGGAGGAAATTAAAAACTTTGTTCATAATTGCGAATGCGTTTAAAAACTTACTCATTTATTATCTCACCAACGATAAGGTAATTTTCCAATTACTCCCACATCTAAGATAAAATTTGTTTTTGAATTCCTATATCACAAAATTTTTATCCGTTATATTTGATGAAAATTAGATCATAGTCACTCTGAAGTATTGTGAGTATGTGGTATGAATTTTGTCTCTTTATATTTCATTTATATTTCATACAAAAGTTTTTATAAGAATTTGAAGAAAAAATGCAAATTTTTTAATCACCATTAATTAAAATAAACTTGTTGCCAATAGCCAACCCTTAAATACCTTCAGTCTAATTATTGAGTAAATCAAGGAAATATATTTACTAAAAAGATTAAAAGGAAAATTGACAAAGATGGCCTAATATAATTATGTACAATTAATGAGTTTAAGTTGACAAAGTTAAATTTTATTTATTAAGTTAATACTTGGTTATCAGTTTTGGAAAACTGTGTGGAAAATTGGCAAATTATATCATTTATTTTCTAATAGCCACTACACTTTCAAATCTCTAAATTTAAAAGTAATATGGTTGCCACTGTAATGAAACATTCTTGGAAGTTTATATTACATATTCCACAACCCCATTGTATTTTATTTTAAGCTCAAGTCCAAAATAACGAAGTTACGTGAATAACGTACCTTAATTTTTTTTTTAATTTTTTATTGATTTTCTCTTGATTTTTCAGAAAAAAACATTAAATTAATATCACCAGAAACACATAAAAGTAACAGAAAACAATAACTGAAATTATTAAATAAAAGAAGCATAGTAGATGGTATACTGCTTGTCAATGTTGTTGGATGAACCATCAACATATTAAAATTCATATGTTTGTTTTAGATTGGTGAAAATAGGCAGAGTGGCGACTATTGGCAAATTACCTTATAATTACCTACCTATGTGATTAAACGCGAAAGCAACTTTTGATTTTGAGATGATTTATTTTTATCATGGTGTCACGTATTACACATTTTTCTAAAATTTCGTTCGCCTTTCGCTACAGCTCTCGAATTCTTCACCTTCTTTTCTACTCTTGCTAAAATATCGTCATCTAAGTACGTTTAGATTATGCCAAATATTTTAGTTTTATGAAACCAATTAAATTTTTTTTATAGTAGCTGCAAAATAAATAAAGTATAGGTTACTTTAAAAAAGTAAAAAACAAAACAGAAACACGATTCGATTAACACAATTCAAAATTAACTTCGTAGGTACCAGTGCTAATGAAGTAACAATAACGAAGAATTTAAATAATTTATATCTATCTACGAATAGCTGCATTACATCAATAAAATTAACTGCTAGGAAAAAAAAGCTTTATGAATTAAACAACTTTTTTAATTCAAACTTCATATTTACGAGTGAGTGTGCTTCCAATACTGTTTAAAAAACCTATTCGAAGTTGTACCTATATAGTCTAAACAAAAATTTATACAGTTTTTTTAATCAGTGCTTACAGCTAGCAACTCACCAATTGAATTTCACAATCGATTCAGTCAATTAGAGTAGGTGAATTATTACCTACCTACTTTCAATAACATCACTGGTGTAAGAATTTAAAATCAAGAAATTAGCTTCCTATCTACAAAGTAAAAATTACAAAATACAAATTTATGCCTTTTCATTTTGGTTTTCCATTTTTATCGCCTGTTGTGCAAAAATTGTTGTCAACAAAGTTGAGCAAAATGTTTTGATTAAAAATGAAATTTCTTTGCAAAATTAAATTCGCTTTTCTCTCAGCTGAAAACATGACTGGTAAAAATGTCAATAATTAGTATTTATTACAGGCTAATGACAAAAGTCATCATTCTTAATCTTTTTAGAAAAAATTTAAAAATTGGATTATCGTCAATAATTATATTCAATAGGTATGGAATTTAAGTTTCTGAGAATTCAACATAGGCTACCAAAGTGTTCTTCAGTTCTTGAGTGCTTACGCATACGCAGTCGTTAATTAATTATTAACTGAAACATATTTAATTACCTCAGGGACACCTGAAGAGGCTGATGACGTCATAATTTTGAACTTGGAAATCTGGGAGCATTGTCAGTGGTTTAAGGGGCATTTTGTTGAGGTTTTAGTTATTTAATTATTGCATACTGATATGGATATATCATAGATTAAAGATGTTTTCCGGGAATATCGGTACTGTCTTTGACGACCACATTTTATGTTTTTCCTTAAATTTTTATCGTGTTGATTTTGTTGTTGTAACCTGAAAATCGACGTTTAAAATAGCCCCAATTTTGTGTACTTGATACCATAAAAAACAAAAAAAGAAGATTTTCATAGAAAACTCCCTTAATAATGCCCCGTTTGTAAGCGTTTTAAGAATATAATTCTTTGTTTAATTTTTTCAACATAATTATTACTCAGACACATTCTTATCTCGTAGAAAAAGAAAATTTTCATATTACATAAACAGAGACATACTTATAGCTAAAGAGATCTCCAACAGGTGATCAAAAATGTGACAAACATCCTAACCATCATCATCATCATCATCATCATCATAAACAATTTCTCAACTTCGTTTACTTTACTGCGTATGTGGGTATTGGTATAGAGATGTCTGTTTTCACTACAAAATATGCGCAGCTTTGGCAGCGCAGAACGTTAAACGAAGTTGATTTTTCATTGATGATGACGATGGTGGTGGTGGTGGTCGAAGATCTTTGTCACATTTTTGTACCACAGCGCATTTGGAGAGATGGACATCTCTTTAGCTATATGTCCCTGACATAAACATTCAACTACTTACCTTAAAATTAACTGTTTTCAACGTAAAGAGCCAAAAAAAAAAAACTTTCCAAAAAAAAAAAAGGTGTTTCTCAGTTCTTTTAACGTTCTAACATCGAAATGCGAATCTCAGTGTTTGTACTATCTATTACGAAATCCAGTTACGAGTAAAATTAATCTTGACATATAATCGGGAAATTCCTATTTAATGATTTTCCGGATAACAGCGATGGAACTAACATTCTCACTTCGTGAATATGAAAATAAAAAAAATGTTTTTTCTTTAGATGGTTAGAAGGAAATTTTTCTACGATGACCGAACGCGCACACATTGTATGATATCCGGTTTTTTGACACCCGAATGAAAGAAATTATGGTTCGCTAAATTTGAAAATTTTCGTCTTCTTACAGCTAATTTTTCTTGCATCTTCAAATCGCAAACTTACATAGGTTACGTGCTGGTCAAAAATTTATTGTTGATGTAGTAGCTACAAATACATGTTTGGGTATAATCAGTTAACATTTAAACTGGTTCGGAACCGATGTAAACGAATGTGCATTATGCACGATTACAAAATATTTCTGACGATCGAACGATAAATTAATATTTTCCAAGTCGGTATCTACCTACAAGGATATAAATTTATGTAAAACTCCTACCTTAAATAGGTACTCGTGGGTGGGTGCAATATTTTGTAAGTTTTATATGAATTTATCGACAGTTATTTTAACGTCGAATAAGTTGTGGTTTAAATTTTCATAATTTCGTTCGGTTAATGAAACGACGGTGAGTATTTATAGGCCCCTTAATTTGGTTGAATTTTTCGAATCGATAGCGTGCGCGGTGGCGGCGCTAAGTGCGAAATCAATTTCAAAAACTCGTCTTAAAGGTGAAAATTTGCAAAATCTTCACGTTTTCGCATGAAATTTTTTTTTCTATTTGGTCATCGGTGAATCGTTGATGACATAAACGTTTTTTAACGTAATAAGCAAAACGAAAAAAAAATAAATAAATAAAAAAACCAAATAATGTCACAGATCATAAAGATTTGCTAATATTATAACCGATTGGCGTATTACAGTATCTACCTACAGTTTAATGAATATGTTAACTTACATAATTTTGACGATTTGTCTTCTCAATTTTTTTGACCAATACATCATGCATTTCTTTGTTGCAGGTGGAAATTTAATCGCGAAATGCTGTCATTATAGTTGAGTGATAACGATGTTATGAAATTCGTCTATTTGTACCGATTTTTTTTTTTTTTTTTTTTTTTTTTTAGAAAGTCAACGAAATTTGATCCACCAATTTTTAAAGACGGTGATATTGACCATAAATCATTCATTCTCTCAAAAATGAGATTTATTTACTTTATCTGTTAATACAATCCTCGAAATAACTATTGAGAGGAAGATTTTAAATTACACCAGTGGAGTGAATTAAACAACCACTGAGAATAGGTACAACTAGAAAACAAGATAAAGGATTGACTTAGAATTGGAATATATCATTGCTTAATTTCCTGTGACTTTACAAGTGCTATATCAACATTTTTTATGTCTTTTCTTTCTTTTCAGATATTTATCTAGTTTTTAAATAAATTTAGGTAACTACGTACTTACGTATTATTATGTTCTGATAATGAAGACAAATTTCTCCATCGGCACTATTTGATATTAGTTATGATACCTATTGGTATACCAAAATTAGGTAACTGTATGAAACAGGAAACCGTTAAATTTCACTGAGAAGAATGGATTACAGTTAGGTTTTTTGAGGATTTAAATGGGCCAACACTGATTTAAGTCTAATACATAAAGGTTAAGGTAAAATGATCTTGCAATTTACAGAGACAATAATTTTTGAGGTAGTAAAAAATCAAAACCTAGGTGCTAACTGATTGGCTACATTTTGAATCAAAAGTTTAATTCAACGACTTGCTGGTGCAGCCACAAACAAACTTTCTTGTATTCCCTACTTGAAGGGTTTCAAAGAGAAAATACAGGCCCGGGGAGAAATAAACTGACAGGCTTTCTTAGTCATAAGTCGAATTTATCCGTGGAAGGGTGGTGTAACAAAATTCGAAAGCAATTTTGCCAAAGGAGTGATTGAAAAAAAATTTTTAAGGCGTTTATTGCGTTCTAAAACATAATTATATTATAGAGGTTTTTTTGGAAACTTGAGGGCTTCGATACTTAAACCTCCCATCGTTATGGCTCTGACGCCCTCTCTAATTATTTAATTGAAAATTGATATTTATTTCAGAATTTAGGCCCTTCCGGACTGTCTGAAAAAGCTTGGGTCCTGTACTTTTGGTATTCTCAAATCACAACTCTCTGAGACCCTGTTTACTTGTTAATCAATATTCATTAATATGGCAAACAGTTGTCAAGAAATAACTTCTATAATAATTTACGTTCTCATACTTACGCTGAATTAATATTTCATTCTAGTCCAACTCTGGTGTGATGACAAAGCAGTTATTCGATCTCATTACATTAAGACAACATGAGGTTGGACATGTCTCTCTCAAACTTCTGCATTATACCAAAGACTGTGATAAAGGCTGATGTTGTATGGATGGTAACAAAACATAAACTTGCTGATATTGTGACTAAGCCTAAGCTGTGACCAGCAAAAACCTACATTTATTTGAGAAATAAAATTCTGAACAGGCCTACTTCATAAATATTATTTAATTAAAATGATTTTAATATTACACATTCCATTTTTTTTTTCCTTAAAAAAAGGAGTACTTAACCTCTAATCCTGAGGGTTGGTGAACTGTAACGACCGAAAATGTTTTTGTTAACTAGTTTATATTTGTTCGATTGTTCGAATATTTCGAATATTTTAATTTGTGATTCATTTTGTAAACTGTAGACGTCACCTAAATCTTTGCCAGCCTCTGCAATTTGCAGTTCGTGTTTTATCAGTATTTCGTCTACGTAGGGTTTCGCATTTTCCACCCTTCCCTATAAAATTGCAAAACATTTAAAAAAACAACAAAAATAAAAGACGTTTCGATAACAAAATATATAGATAAATATAAATAGAGAGGAGTAAGAGATCCGTTTTTTAAATTTTGGCTCTTTTTTTCTTTTCTTTTTTTTTTTTTGTTTGTTTGTCTTTATATCGCCATCAATGATGAATTTTGATGGAAATGGATAACTTTGCCCCAACATGAACGAGAGACTTCAACGATTGCTTCAAACATTTCTTGAATAAACATAAATTAATCATGGAAATCTTTTCTCGATCTGTTCAGCAATTCTGAATTTAGGGACGAAAAAACAAACCTACTTTGAGTTTTATTAATATAGATGTAGACGGATATATTTACGTAGGCTAACAATGCTTTGTTTTGTGTCACAATTTGTAATTTTATTTTAAATTTAGACTGGCTCTCAAAAGTTTACTTTGTACCTACTTCAAAATTTATTTTATGAGTTTTGCCATTTTGAAAATTTATATTAATTTGGTCTAAAGGATGAGGAGTATACGCAGAAATGTAGAGACATGTTTTCTTTTCATGTCTATAACTTTAGCAAAATCATTTGGAATTCATAGTTTCAGTGTTTAAAATCTTCCTTAATGTAAACAGTGTTTAGGTTCTTTCATTTCTGGAATAAATGACATAAATTAAGAGCATTTCCAAATCTGTATTTTGGCTATAATGATGAAACTTTTTTATTTAGGTTAGATACAGCCGTCTCCAAAGTGATGAAACCAAATTATTCGATTCACACGCAATTTGAATTATTGAAATCGTATGATTTTGCGGACGCAACGGAGAAATGTATTACAAAAATAACTTATTTGCATACCTAGTGGAATACTACTCCACCAATATAAGCTAAATACATTCAACTACTGTATAAATTCACTAACGGTTTACTTGATTGTAAAAAAAATCTATGCCAAAAAAATAAAAGTATTTTCAAAAATACTAGTATGTGCGCACATTCATAGATGCTTTTGGTACTTTTTCGTCTTAATTTCAACAATAATTTATTATTATTTTTTTTTTAGGATACGGAATACACGACCAAAGTGTGTCCGACATTTAAATTACTACAAGGGTTGTAATGATAGTAATTGTGGCGATGGGTGGTCGATGACGAACGAGTGTGTACTACACACTCGTCGACCACCTAGCGGGCCAGTGGGGTAAAACCCACGAACTACCTTCTTGTGCTCACGGCTGTACATTTCGTCTGTGCAGCTTAATTGTTTACTGGGCTCGGCCCGCACACATACATCTACGTATTACACGCAACCGACCAGATTTGGTATTTGTGTGGTGTCGTGTACACTAATACACACAGTAATTATTCAAAATTACAATAAATTGGAAATTGGATCGGACAGAAGCACGTCAGAAGCTTACTGGTACAATTATCGGAACAAACTGGAGTGATTTACTTGCACATAAGTATATATCATTATTGACACACACTCAAAAAAAAAGAATCGAATGAATTGGTCCATTTTGGCCAAAAAAATTTATTGCCTACCAATCAGACGACAAGAGAATTTTAAATAATAAAAACAAAAAAAAGGTCACAAAAATTAAAATGTAAAATTAATTTTTACAAGCCTTGTCGACATTAATCGGCAGAATTCGTTTTACGTATGTTACAAGTGGTATTTTGTGACAACCGAAATTAGCCAAGTACAATTTTCATTTTACTCGCTTTTTTCGGAATGTAGGAGGAAGGTACGTTTGTTTGAAAAACTCAACATACTTTTACACACTATATTACGACAAGAAATATGTTTCAATATTTACTTTTTCATATAGAAAAAAATATTCGTCGTACTTATGTCGAAAAAGTTACTTTTTTCAGGTGTAACGGCAACGGGAAATTGGTTTTTGCGTAGGTACATGATTCGGTCACTCAACTTTCAACTTTTATTTCCTTTAAACATTCATCTTTTTTTCCAAAAAAAAAAAAAAAAAAAAAAAAACTGTCACAGCCATTTTACGTCCAATCGACTGTATCAGAAAACGTGTTTCCTCTTTGTTGAAATGCCTTGCATCAGCTCATATTTCATACGTCTCGCTGACAAGCTTAAATTTTGTGGATTGAATTACGAAAGTTTGCGGACATTTTCGGCTGAAAAATGATCAAGATATGAGTTTAGTGTAATAATAATCCGTCGGCAAGTCGAGATTTTCTGTTTCATTCGCGAGTACATTGATCTCTAAGTTCTTGAGCTTGTTACGTGAATGAATCAATCATTTGAGAATATATACACTTTAATGTCGGATAGATTAACTTATGTATAGTAAGAATGTATCCTTTACAAATGAAGAGGAAGTTGAGGCAGCTGATAAGAAAATCGTTTCATCGCAACGAAGAAAATTATTATAGGGTAGCATAATTTGTGGTGATTTTTAGCGTATGCATAATGTCGACTTTAACGAAAAAAAGATGAAAACAATGCGAGTGACCACCATAAATTTATTATTTCCAAAAAGTCGAAAACCTTATTAATAAACATCGAATGGCAGTAACTACGAACCATTTATTACTATTGACAACATTCTTAGAAATTATAATATGTTCGCAATTTTCTTATACAAAATAACAACTATAGAAGTGGAAAGTTAAATGCTAAAGTGATAATTATCCTTTGAGAAGAAAGTTCTGGAATAACCTAGTAACTATAGCCAGTCAAAATAATAGTTCTTTATTTCAGAAAAATTTATTCCAATCTTTTCTCTCGATTTAGGCGACTGAATTGTGACTAGTTGCTGTTAGAGTGTTAGGTAGGCATATCAATTTATAGACTAAAGCTGCTGTTATATCAAACAAACACGCAAGCAAAAAATATTTTTTATGTTCATTTAGTTCAAACGGACAACAAAAAAACCAATATGTTTGTTCTTTTTTGCAATGAAAATATCAATCTTGTATTGACACTCAACACCAACATATTTGTAAGGGTTTACCAGCAAAGTTCACATATAAACCCTAACACCTCTATGAAAAATTGCTTTTCAAAAAAAAAAACACTCTCCTAATATTTACCTATTTATTGAATCAAATTAATAGGCATCAAATTTGAACGTACATTATAACAAATTTAAGGAAAGTCATCCCATAAAACAAATTCAAGTCGCTGTTTTACCCTGAGAATAATAAGAAATATCAGATAACATTAATTCGTCATGACATTGTGTGCTTATTAGAAAACTATTTAATGTGAACAACGTAACGATCATTTAAAACTTGTGTTTTTCATGATATCATATCGTGCTTTTCTTTAAAAAACTCGATATTCGGACTTTTTGTGATTTTCATATTTAAGAGGTTTTTAAGGTAAAAAAAAATCAACAAATTGAATTCTAAAGACCTCGTAACTCTACCATCATTATTAGTGCTCCTATAGAAGTAAACTGAAACACCCAAAAATCTGACTTATGAGGTATTTAAGGCAAAATTTATATTAGCTGTCGACTTACTGGGTTTTTATGGAAAAAAGAGCCGACTTACGTGGTTTTTAATTTAAAAACCTCGTAAGTCCAAACAATTTCGAATAAAACAAAGGAGGGCGAATGAAAACAAACTATAATTTATACTTCTCCGATTTCCCCACACTTCTACAGTATAACGACGTTAATTATTACCTTGAGAAAATTTTTCTATTTTTTTTTTAATCAGTTTTTTGTTGTTCTCGTAAAATTTGATTTTTTTTTGCTTACAAAGTTTTTTAAAGAGAAACGATATCACAGAGAGAATTGAAAAGAATAAAAACGTCCCACCTTATCATCCACAGATGATAAGTATGAGATTATAACAGTCTCCCCCACTTAGCAGGAGGTAAGGGGATTAAATGTTCACATTGGGACTTGCTAGCCTTATAACTTAGGTATAATTAGTATAATATAATTAACAATTTTATTTGGAACCAAATTTAGAAAGAGACATGTACTTTTATTATCGAATGAGTGAACTCGGAACCGGTTCGCCGTACCGGTTAGGTGCCAGTCTTATTCTACCGGAACGTCGAGGTTCTTGTAGATAAACATTGCTGGTTAATAGTTGGCACTAGACCCCTTTCGATAGGGCATGGACATCTTGTGGGTTACAATTGTTCTGCTGTGAAGGATGTACCTACTCCCCAACTGGTTGATGTGTCTTTTTACTTCCAACCCATCGACACGTTTCACAATGTCGATAGGGTTCCCAAGATTTTCCTTAATAACTCCTTGCTTCCATTTTTCTTTATCAGAGTGATTTCGTGACGTAACTATCCTCCCTACTTGATAAAGAGTGAATAGTGGGTTTAAGTGTAGACGATTTATTGTGGGAATCAGGTTTTAATAGCCGGAGACTGAAGTGACATTGTCGTCCAGGAAATAGCCCAGAAGGTGTTTTTCTATTTTGCAATGATGTGACGCGGAAACGGAGTAAAATTGTGCGTAGTTAGAGCATTTCTTATTTTCTATGGCTTTCAGCTTTTTTTTTTAACAATTTGAACGTAACGTTCAACGAGGCCATTGGTAGCAGGATGGAGGGGTATTAAGAGACGATACAGAGAACACCGCATGAAACGAGGAATGTTGCATTTCGAGACACCAAAATCTCACCAAAAAGGTGTAGTTGGGAACCGTCCCTAAGTGGAAGAGGAGTTGAATTATAATTTTTTATCGAGAGATTGTAAAAGCCCAAAAGACGCAGGCTGAATCTTTGTGTCCTTGGAGAAACGTCATTTTATACTTTTTTTTTTTATTTTCGAAATGCCATCCACAACGCAGTTGTTTTTAGACGACATTGGCAATGCTACCTTCTACGTTATGTGTAAAAAAAAAAATTAAAAATATAGCCTATTTGACTTCTATAGACGATCGAGAACCGGTACTTTATATTGCAACGCATTGTTTCTTACAATGCAATATTTATTTCTTCATTCTGCGTCGAACACAGCATTCAGTCTGCGAATACTGAAACGCAAAGACAATTTTTATCCACATTAACCATCCTCGGAGTTCTTTTTTCTCGCAGGTAAATGCTTTTTTCTGTTTTGTAATCGCAAATATTCTCAACGAAGTACTAAATGTATTGTGTTCAAAATATATGCACTTGTGCTCAGCCGTAACTAACACATTTTGCTGTCTCTTTCGTGCAAAAACAAAGGTTTCAAGAGGGAGAAAAACAAACAAGTGAAAAAAACTGAATTTTTATTTCGGTTTGTTTCGTTGGAAATTGTCGTCCAACCGAATTCTGACCAAAAGAAAAAAAAAAAAAGAAGAAAAAACAGCTTACAAAACCAGGTCGTAAATCAATGCCAGCAGCATGTGTACTCGCAGTGAACTAGGCTGGATTCTGATAAATGCATCGCATCAAATTAACTTGGTGTTGGGGAAAAAAAATAACGACAACTTAAAATGTGAACAACAAACCTTTAAAACATCCAGTCGTTTCTTGGAGGCGGTGAAGAAATGGCAAAAAATGTACGAGAAATTGCAACGAAAAACCAGAAATATTACAATGACCGCCATGGGAGAGCCAAGTTCGACTTGTAAAAAGTTCATTTTTTGTTCGTATGCCTACAACACTATAGTTCGTAGATTTGGTGATATTATGAATGGGTAGGTTTTGAAATATGACTAATTATTTTGACAGGGTACGTACCAATAATTTGTTAACTTTTTGATTTGAAAAGTAAAAATTAAAAAAAAAAAATCAATATTATTCCATGTATCCTTTCGTTGAATTTTGAAAAAATTTAACCTCACCCAACTATTAATACAGAAATTGAAAAAAGCTTTCATAAATTCTGAAATTGTTGCAAAATCGTCGAAAAATTTCTTTTAGAAATATAGCATAGAACATCATACTAACATTCGATATAGTAATTTTAATAAGGAGAAAAACACGGAATAGAAAACAAATAAAATAAAACAAAAACCAAACACCTTAAATTGCAAGGTTAGACTGCATTGTTTACATAGTCCATAGCAATGAATCTGTTTTGATTTCAAAATGAATACAAAACGAAAATAGTGAATAATTCGACCTACCTTAATCATTTTCTAATATTTACTTCAATATAAACACCAATTCATAAAAAAAACATATCTACTTTGTAATTTTAATTTTAGATTTTTTTGTCATTTGTAATGGCTGAAGATTTGAATTTTTTTTCTCAAGTTTGTTCAGTAAACACCATTTACCTGATTTATCCTAAGGTAAGACAGGTACGAAGTAGGCGATTGCTATTCGTGTCATTTGCTACATTCTCCTTCAAGTCGTGCTGCAATCATCACGCCTAGCAATCACCTACTTTTCCCATTTGTATTTTTAATAACTATTGATCTCGAAAACTCTTATTTCAGTATTTTTTTGAAACTGTACTCGCTAAGGTACCAATATATCATTGAAGCACTAATTTTGAATTTAGACACATTTTTTTATCAAAGTATTCTACAAACATGAATATGCGATGGAATAAACTTTTTCATTTATGAATTGATAAAGTAGATATATCAAGTTATTTATTGATACAATTCAAATTTCCTGGCTCATCCGTTCGAATCCGTCCTCGTATACTTACACTGATAGCACGATAAACGTTTTTACACAAATTTTGCAAAAGAGAATGTCGGCTTTAATCGAGAAATTTCGCCAAATTTCTCCGAAAAGTTGGACTATTTTAGCAGCGACCCATTTCTCAACCATGAAATCATCTTCGGGCAGTGTAGAATCATCATTAACTATCTTCCACATACGCGCCGGTAGTCATAAAAACGAATATGACGTAAGTATACCGCTATTTCATCTGGGTAATTTAAGAATGGAAGTAGGCCACCTGTGGAGTGGCGCTACGTCGAAGTTTTTACTTATTTTTTTACTAATTTTTTTTTTTTTTTCTATTGGCGGAAAGGAAAAAAATAGGGCTGAAGAGCTCAAATTTACGATTTCCAAAGGGTTGTATAGGTAAGCATCGTGATATAATATGCATAATAGATTACTGTCTACTTGACATTATTATACGTAGGTACACACTCGTATATGTATATATACGTATGCTTATTTAAGTGTACATTATTATTGTTCCAAAGTATTTTCTCCACGACAACATATTGTCTACGTGATAAATTTATACCTTGGTGATGGAGAAAGACAAAATTGCACACCTACGCCAAAAAGCCCAAAAGGCAAACGGTAATCTATCCTACATACGATCTGAAAAATAGTAGCTCAAATAATTACGGTCTAATCCATTATACTCTACGTCTTTTTCTTCATTTTTGTAATTTTTTTTTTTGCGTTTCCATCCTCCTTTTTTTCTAGTTTTTTTTTTTTTGTATGTATTTTCATATTTTCTGTAAATCCGTTTTCAGCAACGTATAAAAACGTTAAATGACGGCCGCTGACTTGAGACAACCTTGCGAAAAGTTAAAAAAAAAAAACAAAAAAAAAAACTGTAATTTATATTACGAGAAAGTTACGTCGAGTTTTGGAATTTCTCCTTCTCTCCCTCTCTGCTTCCTTCATCATCGTCACATTTTTCATCGTTGCACGTCGTCAAAAAGCTAAATATTTTACTAACAATATACGTTGTCCATCGATAGAAATTAGTATTTACCTATTCATTAATCTGAGAAAACATTTTTTTTTTTGTTAAATCACGTTTATTTACTTATTTTGGTTTTTGATTTTTGTTTTGTCTCTATTAAATGAAATCACAATGTGGGTAGAGATGACGGAAAGACGAAATTGTGCAAAGAAAAATATATTCATGTCAAAAAAAAAATATCCTCGTAATCTGAGCTTAAATGTAAATATAAAATTTCAAAAAGTAGGTACAAGTAGAAAAATTAAGAATAACTTTATTATTTGAATAAATTACAGATGCAAACCTAATCGTACGTTTTGGACTTGCGTAACGGTAAATTTGGTCAGTAAAAGAAGAAAAAAATTAGGTAATCTTCTGGCAACCCTGCTGCCAGTGACGGTGTTGGTTTCTTAGTCGCTACTTTAAAAATGGCAACCATATATATTACAAGCATTTAGATAATACGAACATTTTCAATGCTAAAAATTCACGGGTCATGATCACTGAAAATTATTGAGACAACCAGCAAAAAGGTTTGAATAAGCTTCTTTATTTATACCAGGGCTATGTTACCAAAAGTGGAAGTGGTTTTCAGAACTGTTATTGACTGAAACCCTCAGGATTTTTGTTAAGAAGCGAAAGTGAAAAGGAAAAACAAATGATAGCACTACCAAGAAGGGAACTGAAATAACCTTGCCATTTGGTATCGTTTGGGTAGTGGAAGCAAAAACAACTTTTTAGCAATACGTGTTGCAAAATGTCCAATTACATATTTGTTTTCAAGGCCCAAAACATATAATTTCCGACCAAAGAGCAAAAATTTTTTTACAGGGAGCAAATATCAATAGCAGAAACAAAACAAGTATTTGCTCCCTCAATGAAAATGTTCGACTCATACTTCCAAATAATCAGATGCCTTCCTTAATCGTGCATGTACATATGTTGCAAAAAATAGCGTTTGCAACTCAAGTACAAGGTGAGCAACCTTGACTCGTACAATTTACAACAATTGCCTGTGGCTCGTGTTGCAAATTGTAACTCGTCGAGGATCACTCACTTTGTGCTCTCATAGTGAAATAAAATATACTTCAGAAACGGAAGTTGAGTTGGAAGCTAATTTCAAACAACTATCTACCTTTTTTGTTTTTATCTTAACCATAGTTTGATCTCTCTTTCTTTATGAGAAGTGAGTACCAAATATAATGTGGAAATGGAAATGGAAATAGAAGCAAAAGAGGAAGCAAAATAAAATTCATGACTAATCTATTGAAAGTGCTAAACAATTAAAAGCCAACAATAATTTAGTCCAAGTTTTCAAGGTCATAACAGAGAAAGCAATCATTTTTAAATATTAAAAGAACCGAAGGAAGTGGAATCCATATCTGATACAATTCCGCTTCTTAAACAGTAATTGGAATTGATAGAAGCAAAAACAAGAATAGGAAATGAAATTATTTTTAATATAGAAGCGAAAGTGGTTCTGGAAGCGGAGTTATTTAGGTTCCAAAGGCCCGATTTACACACCTACAGAGGGTACCAAAAAGTTCCATCAATTTTCTTTCCTATGTAAAGAGAGAAATATTTTTCCTCATATTTAAGGCACAAGGATGCCTCCCAATACTGTGTATTGCGGGAAGCATTATTCTATGGACAGGGGCTACAATATCAGTGACTATTTGTTAATGGCAAATTTCAAAACAGTGTCTCAGTAAAATCATTTACAATGATAAAAACAATATTCATGAATAAAAAACTCTAATGAAGCAGCGACTCCGTTAAAAAAATTAGAAAATTAGTTACTAAAAAGTTATCTGTAGATGATAATTTCGATAATTGTATTAAATTTTGTAAATGTTGATGTAGAATTACACAGCTAAAAATAATTACCTATTTCAAAATCGAAACAAAAATAAATTTTTTGAAAGTACCTTCCAGCTGACCTGCACCAAAATTTTTAGTATATTGCAATAAATTATAGCAAACATTGTTTGCAAATTTCTTAGTTATTGGTTTAAAATCAAGCATTTTATTGCCAAAATAATATCCAAAATAGCTGCATTGTACATATTGTGCAGCTAATCCGCACAAAAATTGGTAACAAATATTTGTTTCAAATTACCTATGTTATTTAGGTATTTTATAACCAAAATAAAAACATAAAAAGTACCATCCAGCCAATTCGCACCAAAATTGAAAGCAAGTTATAATATATTTTACTGAATATTTTTTCCAAATTTCATCGGTGTGGTAGTTGAAAATTAAGAATTTTATAAATAGAATATATAAAAATGAAAATAGCAATACCGGAAGTATCCGTATGATTGATACATAATAAAATCAATAGAGCAGATCCTGAGCCTAGTACTAATGTTTGTTTCAAATTTAATGACTATCGGAGAAAAACTGCCATTTGTACCATGGTAACAAGAAATTGGTTTGTAAAGGTATTCAATGCTCAGCACTTCGGATGTGCTGACCCTGAATTTCTGGTAACACTGTAGAATTTGTTGTTTTGAAAAAAACAATGAACATTTTTTTTTTGTGTTTGTGTGTGGCTGTGAGTAGTGGCTCATGCGCAAGGGAATAATTGGTAAAATAATATTGGAGAAATAATTGGTGAAATAATATTGGGAAATAATTTTGTGAAATAATTAACGGCTTGTACATTTATTATAGTGATATTATACCTGTACGTAATATATATGAATTTTAGTTTTTGGTGCCAAATTTTCCTTTATGAAATGAAACACATGTTCGGGCAAACCAAGATTAATATAAGTAGATTTTTACAGAAAAACCTACTCAACAGATGAAATAAATTTACATAGAAAACTAACTTAAAAAACAAACAAAATAGTAACGAAGACAAATTTTTTGAAACAATTTAGTTAATTTTAAACAAAATCTTCCGAATGCAGTTGAAAAAAAAAAGAAGAGCTCCCCTGCAGTAATGAATTTTTTCTCCGATATAAATGACGTCACCCACAACCTACGTTTTGAGTGGTTGATAAATATTCATGATAGGATACCTAATAAGTTGATGCAATTTATATATGAAAATGGAAATTAATAATTCATATTGTAATAAGAAATACTGAATGCGTTAATGTTAAATGTTAAAGAAATGTTTCCCCGTGATTTATAGTAAGGTACTTATGTTTGAGGCGTGATAATTTCTAGAACTCTTAATACCTTGGTACAGCTGACTTACGTTTTTAGTAAAGTTCTGAATCAGTTCTTTGAGGAGACTATATCTGCTTGTCAGTGGTAGACCTCGAATTAAGCTCTTATTCTCAAAAAATGCAGAGATTTGGACCTCAAAGAATTAAAACCTGTAAAGCTAGACGATCAATTATACTGATCAATATTCAGCTGTCATATTTCAATAAAAAAATTTTGACATCAAACGTCATTGACCGATATATTGATCGTGTAGAGATCCCTTAAAAGGTTTGAATTTGGAACTCATTTTCAATAGTACTTGCGGAAAACAGAACGTTATTGCAGCACTGTTATTACCAAATCTTATTCAGCTATTCTTCACTAAGATAGCCGTGTCACATCTATCACATCGTTAGATATAAGTTTTTTCGAAATTAGTTTGAAAAAAAATTTCGATTTTCCCCCAAAAAATTAATTGATTAATAGGAAAATTTTTAAATAGTCAAGTTCGTTAAACGAAAAGAGGTTCGACAATATAAAATTATTAAAAAAAGAATAAACAAATTTAAATGTATTTCTCCCTGGAAAGCAGTGGAAAGAGCCCAAATTGTTTAAAATGAGTATATCTTGGTATACTTGCTCAGAATTTCTATTTCACTCACAATTTACATTTTATTCACTTTCACAGTTTAAACAAACATTAATTTAGCGGATGGTTCCGTGACATTCTTACTTACACGACTTACACCAAGTAAAGGGTGGCGTGAAAGGCATCAGTGACTGAAGCGACATAATCCTTAATTTAATAGCATTTTAGAAGAGATCTGTAATATTAATATTAATAATAATAATAATAATAATAATAATAATAATAGTAATAATAATAATAATTAATAATAATTAATAATAATAATAATAATAATAATAAAATTCCTAACTCTTTTCGTCATAATAATTTCGTTCGTTGAAAATCTGATAACGTGATAAGATGATAACTACAACACATTGAACACAGACAAACGCAAAATGATGACGTCATATATAGAGGGAAAAAAAATTCATTACTGCAGGGAAGCTCTCCTAAAAAAAAGGCAATAAATTTTTATTTCTATTATGCCGAGTAAAGAGATAAGTAATCAAACAATGACTATCCAGAGACGATCCGACTGTTAATTTGGTGCCACATTCCAGTATAGAATATATATCGAACCTGTTACTAATGTAGTAAATCTGATACTAGCCCGCAAGTTATGAAGATGTGTTTCTCGGTTAGTTTTTGAAAAATTTGCGAACGATCCAATATGAATTTTAATTTAAAATTTAATTTTCTCTTCAGATAACGTACACTTCATAGGAAGAGATAGTGATTCGAAAATCTGCGAAAAACTAGTCCAAGGTTGACTGAGTAATTATTAATCATCGTAGATTCGTTCGTTTGGTCACAAATTAGTGACATAAAAATAAGTTTGTTGTAAACTAATTTCATTGTATATTCTTGTGAATCGAATATTAAATAAAAAATCCCAGCGCAGTAATACTTCGTTAGAAAATCCAATTTGCTAATTATTTACGTTTAGGATAAATTCAAAAACAATCATGAATTCTAAATGAATAAAAAAATTTCGGAAAGCTACCTATCTATTTGATATCCAAATCAACGAACATATCGATCTATTTAAATTTCTTTATTACAGTTTTAGGTAAAAAAAAGTAAAATTACCCTTTGCGCCGTAAATACGGAAAAGATACTTCAAGCAACACGGGCGACTTTATTTTCTCTAGAAATGTTTTTTTGTTTTACATTTATTTCGGAAACTATCAAACCAATAAGTATCACTCTCCTATCAAACCTGGTACTACATAAGAACTACATTTCGCGAAAATCTCAACTCTCTCCTTTTTGTAGTTTCTTCACATTTCTGGAAAAACCACTTTTACACTAATTTTCTCTTTTCGAGTTTTCTCCAGAACTACTTACTGACTAAATAGGTAACAAATTCTTATCAAACTTGCCCCTATATAAGGACTATCTCTCTTCAAAATTTCAGCCTTATCCGTTTTGTAGTTTTTTTAAAGCTATGAACACAAATTTTGAGAGGTAAATATATATATGCACTATATACGTACTAGTGATGCGACAAATATCGATAGGTATTGATATTTGTTGAGACCACCAATCTTCCTCTTCTCTCACTCCTGCGAACATTCGACTATCTTTTATTTTATACTTCTACATCTTTGTTCATGGCTATACTATTACACTATTCCACCTCTCACTCGGTTATCTCACTTACTCTGTACTTTACTCATAATTCACAGCTCTGCTGTAACTACACACACTTCTGAGATGTTACTTTGAGTACATCTTTATTTCTTCGCGCAATTCATCTACTTCATCAATTAACAACCTCTATAATATTTGCTCCAAGATATCAATATTTTGCGTATCGATACTGTGAAATATTGAAAAAATATAAATATTTAACAAAACTTGTTGGGACCACCAATCTTCATCCCCTCTCATTCCTGTGAACACTCGACTGTCTTTACCTGTATACTTTTATACCATTACTCCCGACTACACTGATACATCATTCCGCCACTCATTCGTACATCTCCGTATATCTTCGTTTATCGATTACACTTCACACTATGTACATGATTTACAACTCCGCTGCAATTACACACACTTCTGAGATGTTACTTCGAGTACATCTTTATTTCTTTTGTACAATTACTCTGCTGCATCGATCCATAACTTCTATAAAACTAAGTACTTACAATCTACTCGATATATGGCCATATATATCACCAATATTGATACTTAGCGTATCGATATTCCTAAAATATTGATACCAATACTTATCATATGTCATAAATAGTACATAACATAAAATTAGGTGAAAATGTGAAAATGGTACCAGTCGTTTTCTTTTCTCATGAAACGAATAAATGGATAATTTTCATCGCCTCCTTTCCTAACTCTTTCGCACAGTCAATTTTAATACCCTGTTTGCAAGCAAACTGAGTAAAAGGTAAGCTCGATGTATGAGATCATAATTATGTCACTTCAGTATTCGTTTCTGGACTCATTTATAGTTTTATCGATTTCTGAAATCGTTTAGACGATTTTATATTTGTTTATTCATGTACAAGGTAAAAGAGAAATTTTAGTTCACTTAAAATACTGAAAGTAACAAAATTTCGTTAGCCTTTTGAGGCGAATGAATTACTATCGTGACAATCGCTCGTAATCTATCTCGAATAATACTTGGAAATAGCTGTTGATAGGGTGGGCACGTGATCATTGAAATAATAAAGTTATAAAATTTAAATTTTGTACGAAATACCAGCATGCCGATGTTAGAAGTTGTTTTGGGCCAAATAATTCGATTAGTCTTCATCAATTTGAACCAACTTCCAAGGAATTTCACCTTTATGCATATGACATTACAAAAATTATGCTTCCAAAAATGTAGGAGGTAAAGCGAAAAATCATCATTCGGTAACTGCACTAAATTAACAAATCGGAGAGAATAATTATACTGCATTCCAGATTTTTGGCAAGGTCTTAGAAGTGGGATATAGCCAATAAGATTAGATTTGCAAAATTTACTTAGCTATGGTTTTTCATTTAGAGAAGGTTTTCTACAAGAAAGACATATTATGCTATATATTTTTTCTTTCATTTTCATTTTTTTTCTTTCTTGTTTCTTTGTTTGCCTATTCATAGCTGTAATGCTGAGAGAGTATTGAACCGAAATTTCAGGTATTAACTGAAGAAAGAGAAAGGCTAACACACCAACATAGTTCGCTTCAAAATGAGCCTGAAAACGGAATTAAAAGTGACAAAAGGTTTTATGCCTAAAATGTGATGGGGGTAGACCCTGAATAAGAGCCAAAAATGAATAACCCTCATACGATGAGCTTCCCCTTGGAGTGCTCAAACATACAACTATTTTTGGTTTTTCAAATTTTCCACATAAATTCGTAATGTACCAAAATTAAATACTTACGTAAAAAAATAATAATCTACCCATAAAATTTAAGACAAAAAAGTTTCAATAGGTACTTCTTTTAGAATACTCACAAGAGCTAAGATACAAGGTGGTATAGAAAAATATTTTTCTCAATATCACAATAATGGTATATTATTTCTTAATAGGGAAGCAGGAATTTACAAGGACATAAAGAAGGCCAAAGAAATTAACATACTGATATTTTTTATCATTATCTGGAATTTCAAGTCTATTATTACAAAAGTAAAATAAAAGTTGAAAAAGTATTATGGTTTTTATTGATGAAATATGTTCTAGGTAGGATCTTCAATATTTGATTAAAATGCTCTTCGTACTCTATACGCAGTGATACCATCACAACATGTGACTATTTTATTTTCAATTTTCTTCATAATTAAGTGACCTGCAATAAAATTACTTCAGTAGTGCGCTATTGAAAATACAATTTATTATTTAAAATAAACAAAAATTTTGCCAGTGCTGCTGTGGCTGTACTTATGTGGTATGCAACCCTGGGTGGCTCAATCCAGCCCAATACAAAACCTAACATAATTTCCCATAATTAAAAACACACTCAATTGGTTCCGAGAGCATCTTCACCAACAGAATTTGGTGAAGATGCGAGTTTAGGGCCCCAGACCTGCTCAGCTAGCCAGGTGATTGTTTGAACCGCTTTATACCATGCAACAGGAAAAAAGGTGAATTGAAAAAAATTACCTCATAGCTGAGTATTCCGAGAAGGCGTCTTTTTTGAAAAGAGCAGCCTGAGTTTACCTCAATTAATTGAGTCGAGTGGGCCCGATGCCTGCGAATATAAAATTAAACCATTATAAAAAAATAAAAATTGTAATGAAAATTTAAAGCTTTATAAAAAATGTAGACGAAAAAATATTTCGATATCAATGGTTGGCGACAAAACGAAGGATGAATCGTTCATAAAATTCATAATATTACAAAGTATCAGCAGAAAAAAAAAATTTAGAAAGAAAAGGCAGGGGAATTTCCGACAACCTCAGTTGTATTATAATATTTACCACCACTAAAAGTAAGATGGTGGTAAGAAAAGACCGAAAAGTTGAAAGAAAGGGAAAAACGTTTAGGCTATGTAGCTAGGCTAAGAGTTTAGCCTAGCTGAAGACGCTCACGACGTTTTAAGATGTCTGTGTTTTAATTTTAATTTAATTTTATTTTATTATCAGGGAGAATAGACGAAAAGTTTTGATTTATGCGTAAGGAAAAATTCCAAACACGGAAACAAAACTTACTGGCACAACTCGTGTCTAAAAAATGATGTGTTTGTGTGTGCATGTGGGTGTGTGTGTGTGTGTGTGTACGTATACACACCACCTCATATGTATACATACTGGGACACATCAATGAAACTTACAACCTGACAGTTCAATATTCACAGTTCTATGTAGCTTATCTCCTACAGATAGAGCTGGGAAGTTTACTCATCAAAAATAATAGGTCCACTTCAATGTCTGAAGAGGGGAGGTAGTACAAAATGTTTTAGTAATGGAATATTTTGGTACAAATCAAGAACAATTCACTGAGCCTAATTTTTTTGAAATCAGATTAATTGGGGGGCTATCTTTTCTTCAGCCCTCCCACTAAACAAACGTAAATAACTTGAGAAGGAAGTCAGTACAAAATGTTATATCTATTGCTGGAACATTTTGGTTCAAATCAAGAACAATTCATTGAGCCCAATTTTTTTGAAATCGAATCAATTGGGGGGCTGTAATTTCTCCAGCCTTCCAACAAATTTTTTCAAATATCTCAAGAAAGGAAGAGGAAAAACACTTTTTACTAGCCAAACATTTTGGTACAATTAAAGAACAATTCAATAAGTACAATTTTTTTAAAATCAAAGCATTTGGGGGGCTTGGGAAATGGACCTAGAAATAATTGCTAATTTTTTCCTAACCATCATAGAGGTTGAGATACAGCGTGGTAAAGATTTTTTTTTTCAGTGTCAGACCAAAGCACCACTTCACAAAAAAAAAAAACAGACAAAAATTCCAGCTTGTGAAAAATTAGGAGGACATAAGACCACTCAATATGGATAAAAGAGTAATTTTTGGGTACCAAAAATGCCACATTTTTAAATGGACACGAGGGTCACATTCATGCATAAAATCTCGAATGAAAATTCTCTACCTCAGCAATATTCTGCTAGAATACATAGTTTGTTAATTCACATCTAAAATTCAACGAACAATCCTGAATTTGAAATGTGTGAAAAAACTGCATGAAACAATAGATAATTATCAATATCTGAGGTTCATATAGACTTGTGGGGACATTACTCATTGGAGGTTTTAGGGGCTGGCACCCCTCAACAACAGTCACTGCCCAAAGGCTGGCAATTAATCGTCTCTATGATGTTAAAACATATACACACTTGTGCATTTGTATGTTCGTATCTGTACTGATAATGATCTCGATGATGTCACTGCCCGACACCAAACACGTTGCTTCGTTTAAACTCTCGAAACTGGCTGCAAAATTGCCAGTGTTTGCCGAGGATTTGACTCTCCCATACTTTACAGTATGAAGTGGCAGAACACACAAACTGTAGAAAACCTTCTTGTGTGAATATCTCTCACAACAAGGTATTCCACAAGACCTATCAAAATTTCATTGTTACAGTTTCACAGGGTCCAAATCACTGGCCCATACAACTGCCTCAAAATTACAAATTTTGACATCAAAGGTTTGTACTCTTATTTTGAACTTAAATGCACCACTTTTGAAATTAATTTTATCTCCCCCTCTGGGGGACTGTAGAAAAGGTGGCCCCCATAGTGGATGAATTTAAAATTTTTTGGCTGGAAAGGTGTGTTCTCCTTTTGTATCCAAATGTACCACCAATAAAATCATTTGTACCACCTGTAATGGCCAAAAGAGACCTGAAAGCACTGGAAATAAATCTCTTTTGGAATAATTACACTTCCTTCAAGTACAACAATATTTGAAAGAATATTATTATGATTTGAAAATTAAATTAAATTTATTTATTTATTATCCACAACTATTGTGAACTTTGACATCAAGAGCGACTTTAAATAAAATTCAAACACAAAGTAAAATTCAATAATCTATTATAATAATATTTTTGTACATACAACAGTACAGTAAAGTGTTCTCAAGATAATTTAAGACTACTTGATATGTTAAGATTGAAAGAAGACTGTACAGTACAATCCTATACAATTATTTACAATGATTTATAATGAAAAATGATGCAACATTTCTATTGTAGTCGAGAGTATATAATGTACACTATCAGGGTATTTAGTTTTTTATGGTATTAGGTACGAGGTAGGAATTTGCTGATTAAATGGATTTGTTTATTTGAGTATATTTGAGGGATCAGGTAACTGTACAATTTTAAAAGGGACAAATGTACAGAATAAAATAAGTTTATTTCGGATAGCCAAATGTGTGCGTCTATATTTTTATATGACGAACATATTCGTTACACTCCTACCAATTCCCATACATGTATAACTGGGAGGCTGGGGAAATGGTAGTCTCCCAATTAAACTTTCTGGAAATTTTTTGAGTGAAATCGATAGTATTGTTTTGTACTTAATTGCACCGCAATTAAAATCGTTTGTACCCCTCTATTTCTTACCAAAAAATGCACTCCAAATAAAGGGGACCATTGCCCTGGCCTCCCCGAGGGTTCAAAATTCAAATTTAATTGTCCATCTTTACGTCTGTGTTAATTTTTATTTTCCAAATAGGGAAATACAGATGCGGATCATTATTATTATAATTTTGAAGAAATACCTACTCTTCTTTATCACCATAGTTGTGAAAAAAATAAGAAGAGACACCTTCGACTGTAATTTTGCGTACAATAACTGTACTTAAAATGAGGATACTTCTATAGTCAATCGTTTGTCTAGCGAGGAAAATTGAAAACGCTAAAAATAATCACACGTTTTAGCAGCCCCTGGTAGAAGCACAGAATATGATGGCGGAGCATTCTTATCACTTTTTGAGGAGTTCACCTCAACTACTTCAGCAGTAAAACCTTTTTGTATGAAGGTTCTATCAAATCTTTTAATTATATATCTTCGATGGTAACTCTTTGAATAAATCATAAATTTAACACCAAAACCTCAAAACATATCAAGATGATACCCTTCTCAACGAGGGTATTCTACGTGCTTCACAAATGTAAGTGCCTACAATTGGGTCGCACCCTGTCCTGCCATATCGCGTCCATTCTTTGTTTTCTCAATCGATTACATAAAAACCATCTCTAACTTATCTAGCCTACTGCAAACAATAAGCTAATTTGTTTTTTACATTTATTTATCTTTCAACTGTACTCGATTAGTTTGTACGCATAACCTGCATTTTTTTTTTTCTTCAATCAGGTAGTCTGTATGTATAGTACCTATATATGTATTCAAACATGAATGCATAGAAAGTGAAGAGATGGTCAGAGATGGAGTAACAAAATAGACAGCTAAAAAGTGAAAAAAACACTTTGGAGTTTGTAAACAAAAACCATTATAGGTAATGAGGCACAATTGATATAAATAAAAAAAAAAAGAAAAAAAAGAAGTGATATAATACTACCTACCAGTTTTAGTCGTCCAAAGGATATAAAGCTTCTCCTATTTCTAGGGAGTTTGGAAAACCCCCCTCAATTTTTGTTTACACTTCGCCAATCAACTGGGCAAAACAAGTTTTATTATAAATAGATGTCGATTCTAAAATTCGGAGACATTGGTTACATAATATTCGCTCGACTAATTTCGATATGTGGTGGTCGTCGCAGTAAGTCAGTAGTTCGTTGGAGAACTTTTGGTTGGTTCTTTTTTTTTTTTTTTTCCAAATAATAATTTCTAGTGATTTTCGTTTTCTTTCTACGAACATTTTTCGTTGTGTATCTGGTGTAATGCGTGCAAGTTGTTAAACAAAATAATGGTGAGTTTTGAAAAAAAAAAAAAAAATGCATTTTATCTATCGTAAAAATCAATTTAGACTTAATGTGTTTTTACGTGTTGATTTGACGAATATTTGCGAACGGAAAAATGTGGTGCAATATTTTGTGCGTTATAAGTTAATGGTTACCTATATTGGAAAATATGTATCTGTAGTTGCGCACCTAATTTGTGTAACAAGTATAATCGAATTTATGTTGAGAGGAATATTGGCGGAGCAGGTGATAACCGTAACTTCCTGCAACGTATTTAACTATATAGTTCAATTTATAACCTTTTGGGTATCTCACTTCTGAGTATACCTACAATTAATTGAAGAGTTAGGCTGACTGTTTGTGAAAAGTTGTAAACAGAGCACTCATTGAAACCAGAAACTTCTGGTAGCCTACCGCTGTACTTTCAGCAAATCTGCGAATTTTCACTTTGATTAGAATTTTTAACCCTACTGTCATCCACGTGTGTCGTACAGTGTTTTACAATTTATTATTTTGGATAAATTAGCATTTAATGAACTTAAAATACCATCAAAACTCACATATCATCCAAAATTACAGTTCTATGTTGCACCTTGTCAATGATGGTTTACACGTCTAGACCGTCTTCAGTTCATTTGAAATTATAACTTCTGGTCCACCCTCTTGGAATGATGTATCCTCGTCATGAATTTTGTGAGTTTTTACTCCAAGTTATAACTTTTTTCTTTAGTAACAGTTATTTTTCTGTTGAATATAATGAAAAGAAACTTATGTACACGAAAAATCAGTGCAGAAATTTCCAAAATTTTTGTTGTATTTCGAAGTATAATTCAAATTACGAAACTTTTTTTTTCTACTCTCAATGACTTCTTTTCTTTTTTCTGGTGCTCGCATTTATATATTCATTAACTAAATGAATAAATATGAGTTTAGGTAGGTACTACTAAAATAAAGTTAAAATAGTAATAAAGGATAATGAAATATTGGTAAGCTGTTGTTATTGCAGTGATCTGTTTTATTAAACCTTGTAGACATAATTCATATATTACGATTCACAGGTTCGTATTTCTTTTGATCCCAAATAAACTTTTCGAAAACTTTTAGCACACCAACGACGTAATGCATCGAAATTTTAATTACACAATAACTGTAGGAAACCGTTATTAGCCCATCCTGTTTTCACATAAAATTGATCGTGTAAGTTTTGATTCTATAGGCTCTTCATTAGGTAGTTTTTAAACTTTCTTAAATCCTAAAAGGACTTCGGCTCTTTTAATCGTTTCAAAATTTCACGAAACTTTTTTTATTGCCGATTCAATCGCCGTTATCAACTTATCTCGAAGACTGCAATGTTATAGATCTGGTTTTAAAAAACAATCCTAGTTGTGGTCTATTTTCCAGTGCCTTTATGGGTTTAAAATACCATTTTTCTGCAAAGCCAATATGACATCGTATTTCCCATGAAAAATTAAATCCATTTTGAAAATTTCTGAATACGTATGGTGTTTTAATACCAATGCCTTGAGATTATCCCAAATCAGTCTATACTTTCAAATGAATATGAAAACATGCCACTGTATTCTGTGAATTTTGAAATTAATGACTAGGCTACTCAATTAGCATAATTCTAAATCAGCCGATTTTCTCGTCTATGTTTAATATTTCTTTTTCTGAAGGTAGCTTTTTTATTAAGTAGGTAGTAAAAAATACGAAAAGTTGGTGTGTGATACGTAAATTCAGGTTTTCACTGATAGGTACTAACGTTGACTAAAACGATATCTTCAGTTGCGTGCCATTTCGCGGAAAATCTTTTTGAAAAAATTTCCAAGTCGAGTAAAATGAAAACCGACGAAAACGATGTTTTGTACGTAATAAAATAAAAATAAATTCTATTAATAAGAATTCCTTTTGCAATATTGAGATTAGGAGCCAATTGATCACTCAGGTACAATTCTTTCTTAGTCAGAATTACCAAAGAGAATGAAAGGGGGAGGGGTCGACATTTTTAATCGTTTAATAGAAAAACAGAAACATAAAAAAAAAAACCTAAAGAATACCTGATAAAGTAAAATCGTCATACACTACGTCATTACATACCTGCAAAATTTAGCTAAGTTATACGTAAAGCAAGAAAAGTGTGTCTTTTGTTTTCTATAGTGCAGCCGAAAAAGTGTGGTCAACGACTTTTTGTCGCCAAAGGTCGTAAATAAAGAAAAACAACCACAAATTAATAAATTACCTACCATTCAAAGTTTTTTCATCTATACAACCCAGGTTCAAGGGTAATTTGTAGTGTCGAATTTCTATAAATCATTATATTAACTGACTTTCAATTTTGGTAACTAAATTAATGTGATTAAGTTCACTCAATTTTTTTTTTCTTCATTTGATACCCATTTATGTCTGATATTTTTCGGTTCGATGAGAAAATAAACGAAGAAAAATAAAGAAAACGTGAAAAATGAAATGCTCGGTTACGCAACAAGTGTATTTCAGCGAATGAAACTTTTATTTTCACTTTTTCGTTTAGTTTTTGGGAAAAGTAATTGAAATAAGTAGATAAGATCTTTTTTCTTTTTTTGAAACTTTTCATTGTCAGAGTGCCGTAGCTAATGTGCGTATGGATAGTATGCAGGTACGTGTGAAAATGAAAAAAGCTGTTTTCCTTTCTCTTGTTTGGCGTTTTATGGCATTTGTTGTTCCTATATATGGCTGTATTCGTCTTCGTACACTTTTTCTTTGATCCAATTTAACGACGTTATCCACAAAAGTAAAAGTGAACCTTTGTTTATATGTCTGATTTTTGTCTGGGTTGTGTGTATAAATAAGAGTATTTTTTGGAAAACGTTGAATTTGCGTAGGTAGGTTATAGTTAATAAAATATTACCACGTATGAAAATTGAAATAAAAAAATTCAAGACAAATTTATGTTTGGAAACGTTGTTGGAAGGCTGAAAAACCATCTTTTGTAGGATGGACTATAACCATTCGGGATGAATAATTTTATGCTATGAAAGAAAATATACAGCTGCGTAATTATATTTGTATCCACACAGATGCAAAAAGGTATCGGTACCAAAAAAATAACAAACTTGAAGAACAGAAAAATGCAACAGAGCAAAAAAAAAACTCTAGCACAGCAATGCTTCGCTAGAAAACCCAGTTTGTTCGATATTTATATCGACAGTGATCCATATTTACATCTATAGTTATCGATATATATCTATATTTCATTGTTAGTTTCAGGTTAAGAAATTACGAAAAATTATCGCCAATTAACTATATTATTAACAAAAATATCGATCTATCGATATTTTATCGCTAAAAATCACTTTTTGAGATATTTTTTGTTTCCACTTTTTTCAAGAAATACTAAACCGATGAGCATCAAACGTCTTTCAGACCTCAGTCCTATCTGTTTGGTAGTTTTCTCAAAACCGTGAACATAAAATTTTTTTCAGAAATTTTTCTTCTCTATTTTTCTCAGAAACTACTGAATTAATAGGCACCAAACTTGTAAGAAACTTGCACCAACATAAAGAAAGTTATTGTAAAAATTTCAGCCCGATCCGTTTTGTCATTTTCTTAGAATCTTGAAAAAACGACTTTTCCAGGAGTTTGTTGTTTTTCAGTTTTCTCAGAAACTAATTAACAGATAGGTAAAAAACTTTTTTTCGAACTACTCCAATATGAGAACTATATCTGGTAAAAATTTCAGCTCTATCTACCAGTTAGTTTTCTCCGAACCGTGAATACGAAATTTTTGGGCGATAGATACATATCTATATATATTTAAAAATTAGGTCAAAATGAAAAAATGGTACCAATCGTTTTCTTTTTACATGAAACGGATAATTTTCATCATCTTCACCGCTAACTCTTTTATGAAGTCAATTTTAATACTCCGTTTGCCAGCAAACTGGGTAAAAATAGGAAACACATTATCATTTTAGTAACTGTAACATCTCAACAGTCGTACAATCTACTTTGAGGTATAATTTTTTGAAGATACATAATTCAAATTTTATCGGTTAGATATTCAAATTTATTGATTCTAAACCTTTAGAGAATCGGAAGGATTAATTTCGTAAAAGATTCCTTCAAACTGATTCAGCGTTTGAAGTCAGCTTATTACTAAAATACGTTCTTTCTTATAAAATAAAATTATTATGTTATACAAATAGATAGACTATCTACCTAGATTATAAAATTAATGGACTGAAAAGTTTTGTTCTGGTTGTTATTACGTCATTTTCAACGATTTCGCATCAATTAACGAATCATATACATCATAATGATGGTTATTCCGATAATGGAAATGAGCCATCAGAAAAACAATGATAAAAATTATAGTTTTCGCATAGTTTCTCTGATTGGTCGTTTTCATTATTTGGGACACACTGTATGAAAAAGCCTGAAATATCATTTTCGGACTGTATATATTGATAGAAAATATATGTACCTATGCTAATTTCATTGTCCATATTTACATCTATATTCATTCTTAGATTTCCAATGAGAAAATACTGATGTAGATTATCACTATTTAAAGAAATACTCTTTTTTATCATCCATGTATCTCAGCTCCTATAATAGTTATGAAAAAATGTGAAGAGATGTTCTGGATTCAAATTTTGGGTATAATAACTGAACTTATATGAAGATACTTTCATTGTCAACTACTTGTCTATCGAGAAAAATTGAAAAAAAAAAAAATCTCTCGTCTTAACAGTGTTTTATAGAAGCATAATATTTGGTGGTGGAGCTTTCTTATCACTTTTTGAGAAGTTCAGCCCGACATATATCAGTGGTAAAACCTTCTGTATGAAGATTCCATAAAATCTCTTAATTGGTATGTCTTTGATGGCTACTCTTTGAATAAAACCTCAGTGTGCCACCAAAACCTCAAAACGTATCAACACGATACCTACCCTTCTCAACAATATTGTTCTACGGTCTGCCAATTTTAATATCCTGTTTGCAACCAAACTGATTAAAAAACAAGAATAATTTATATTAATACTTCAAAAAAATTTGGGATTACACATGCAGTAATATCAACCTCTGGGTATCATTTTACAAAATGGAATACAGAGAGGTATTAAGGCTATTCAATGGACTTAAGAAGAATAACTACCTACCTCATCATACTTTCACATATCTACTTTTAAATGAAAACTCAAATCAGCTGAAAATTTCAATTTTTTAGTTATGGATTGATACATAGAATGGTAGAATGTACTAAGTAATAACATCATCAATTAAGTAATTATGAGTTAAAATTAATACTGAGATTTTGGCTTCTCGATGATCCGAGTTGAATTATATAATTTGAGATGTTCGAAACTGAAAACATAGAATGAAAATCGCCAGGCTTTCAATATATTTAACATTTATTTTGGCTCTGCCTTGTATACTTTAGTTTCTTTTCTTTTCTCATTCAACCTAGTCTCTTTACTCAACGCTCATCAATAAATTACCGTTAATTCTTGTTCTTTATCATTCAATATAAATTTTACATCTTATATTTTATGCAAAATTTTTCCTGACAATTAGGTTATACCGTTTCTCCAACTAAGATAAGTTTTTTCCCGTTGTATTCCTTCAAAATTCGATTAATAGTGTTTCTTCCTAACTGTTGAAAGAGGAATCAGTCCATTAAAGATCGCAAGACAATTCGTATTTTTTTCAGAAAAATGGAAGTTGAAAGGTTTTTGTTAATTAGTTGAATTTAAGTTTATCCTATTTTTGGTCTCAACATAATTTCAAAATATGATTTTTATTCCGTTCGTATTGTGGTTCAAGTCCATTCATCTGAATCTGAGTTGGAGCGCAGCTGTTCAGATAAATCTATGCCTCATTTTCAGGATTAGAATCAACGCGTAATAAACGGAGACATAAAAGTTCCTGATGTTCTTATCTCTCTTATTGGCGATAAGTGATTATATTATACTTGAATCTTGTAATGGGGAGTAGAAGTATTGATCAGTATCATATGGGAAATCTATTATAGGGAGTTATTCAATTTAAGTAAGTATTTTATTCATTAGGTAGTCTGTGACTTTATATTCACAACTCTGAATATATCCTCCTTTCTTGTGTTTCATTCTTTGTTTATATTAGGAAGAATTTTTGTGGTTTTTATTTTATTCTACAGTTCTACACGCATTCCTATAATTGACTGTAGTATATCTAGCCTCAGATGTCACAAGGTATAGGTAGGTACCTACTTCTTTTTGATATTATGATGATTACAACGTCATCATTTATTGAAAAAATTACCAAGTAAATCTGGTGAAGTAGGTATTACATATGTTTCCTTGTCACAGAAAATTTTCTATAAGAAGGGGAGACCCATGTACCATGAGGCCTGCAGCTGCTGCTATATGAAAAAAATTTGAACTATATTAGGGTGATATTTGTAACTAAATTAGTTAAGAAGCTAGGGAGAAAAATACAATAAGTGTCCCGTCGGTTATGGGTCTCCTCTACTTAAATATTGGCAGAATTTAGACCCACAATCTTAATATTATTGTTTATCTAATTTATCCTTAAAATTACTATTGTTTTAAACTGAATTTCTCACATTTTACTGTCAATAGTCAGTTAAATTTCAAAATAATTATTTTTAATATAGCCTATGAGTTGGTGTAATGTTATATACTGTATTGAGAAGAAAAAAAAAAAATTGTATTTATTTTTCAAACAGAGGTAGGTATCCTAAGTTAAAACAACGAAAATATCATTTGCAGCGACATCTTCAACTTTTAGCTCATCCGAAGATCTGATTTCAGTCGGCCGTATTGATTGCACTTTATCAAAAACATAAGCTTCACGTTCATAACTTGAAACAATTTTTGGAATCTGAACGACAGAGAGAAAAAATACGTTACATTTTTACTATTCATTATGTAAAAAGTTCAGATTTGGACTGTTGCCATGAGAAAAGTAAAGCTTGGATTTAACGAATAAAATTTATTTATTTTTCCTAAATTAATTTAAGTACCTACCTACTTAGGTACCTCAAGGAAGAAAAACTCTTCTTTTTTTTATTCTCTTTTACAAACAGATTATACAAAATTAAGGACAACATACTGTAGAACAAGTTTAATATAGCTTCATACGATACTCGTAAAATCAGTTAGAATTCCATTGGCGCCTTGGGATAAGAAATTGTGAGAAAAAGTGAGAGAGGAAAACGAAAAAAGTGCTCTTATTTAGCTTTTAATATAATTTCTATATATATTCGTTTTTTTGGTGACATCGTATTTTTGAAATAGACTTACAAAAAATTCACTTTTAAAATATTTACATGAAAAATCAAATTTTTTTTTAATGAATCTGTAACTCGATCAAAAAAATTTTATGTATTCCTGTTACGTAAGAAATTTTTTGAACGATGCTGTTTTCAACATAAAATAATGAATAAGTTATACTCGTAGTATACTGTATAAGTACATATTCGTATTCCACTTAATTATATTTAAATGAATTTTAGTGTATGTATGGGGAAAAAAAAATCAACCAAAATTATAGTAAATGTTAAAATTTCAGTTGATAGAGGTACGTTTTTTCACATATATAGTAAATAAGTAACTGGATATTCTATGTGCCATTGACATATGCAGCCGAGAAATTACTTAATACTTTAAATAGAATTTTTCGATCTTGATATCCACATTCGCACTCACCTCGTAGTATTAATGATTTTGTGACGAAGGTTGCCACTTAAAACGAATATTTTGTTTTGCCTAAATTTACAGCCAATAATTATTAAGATACCAACAAGTGAAACAATTTTAGGACTTCCTCCGAAAAAATTTTCCCTGGGTAAACAAGGTACCGTGCTGTACAAAGTTTTCATATCATGTCTCTGCATCGAATCATAAACTTAATAAATTTATGGCAATGTAAGAATTAATATTTTGAACGCCCCAAGAGCTTCCTTCATTTTATGGGCACTTCTATTTCACGATAATACGCCAAGACAGAAAGGCAATGAAATAGATGGTACCTACACAGAAAAAGGTCGATCCAAAAGTGTTATAAATAAACATTGAATATCGGTGAGTAAGAGAATTCATTCATTAATCACCCATTAGGCCTATCGAGTGGGATTTATATTTATAAACGGACAAGGGCTGCAAGTCTGAAATACTATCTACCCATTCATACAATATGACAAGTGACCTAATAATTAGATCTCAGATGACTATGCAATACCTAATCGTAGTTCAGCTGGAAATGAATGATTGGCTCATCACTTTTCGCAGAATTTCTATTCGAATAGCTTCAGGGTTGATAGATACGATTTCCAATAATTGCGACACAAAAATTTATCGTAATTTTTTGTATCAATTAAGGCTAAAAATTTTATACACGTCTTTGTAAAAATTTTTGTATTGAAAAACTTTACCATTGAAAACTTGTTATATTTGTATGCCAGTCAAAGTTGAAATTGTATACCTTACGCTTTGTTGGATAAATGTTGCATGCTAACTATAGTCTAAAATCCGAACTTATGAAATTTGAGATCGGTTATTTATTGTTCTATTTTCGTTTTTCACATTTATGTGATGAGCAGTGAGCAGTTGACCTCGCTTGTACTTTGAATGTATGTCGAAGGATTCTCAGTTGACTTAATGTACCTACTTAAAATATTATAAAGATCAAGTTTTATTGCATTAAACGATGACTGAGGTCGTGCAAGGTTACAGTTTTGAATATCATTTAACTTATTTTAATTTGCGACATTGGTTCACTGTTTGCATTTGAAAATGTTATCAAGTGATAAATTCTGGGACAAGATGCAGAGTTAAGTTTACGAGTTTCTGAGAAAACTTTAAACGATTGTATAATTCGAGAATTTAGATTAATTTTAAGAAAAAAAAATGATTACAGGTTGTGCGCAACATAATGACGCTGAGAAAAATAAAAACTGAAAGGACAATCATAAATAAACAATTGAGCTGTGCAAAAGAGAGTTTTTAAATCAGTAGCCTACATACCTATTCTGTATTTTGCTGTGTTCGTATTATTTTTTTGTGGGTAAAACTATTACCTACGAATCATACATTTTTCACAATTATTTTTGTGACTTTTCACGAAAATTTTCTACAAGTACGAGTCTATAGAGAATCGTCAAATAAATGCAACATTGTCGTAGGTAATCCGATCTTAGTGAAAATGTTAAGCTACCGAGAGGGAAAATGTATGATAATATTCGATATTTTCTGACAGCCATAATTCATAAAACAGTATGCCAAATTTTTGAAATTGTGTCTAAAATTTTTTTTCGAGAAACTCCCAAATAACAATATTCAAATTAAGTAGCGCTTATGTAAGGAAAATATTATGTATAAAAAAGCAAAAAGTCTGCTTCAGAAATACGATGAATATTGCATACCTATGTTTGGCGATTTTTATTTTTTCCTTTATCTATTACTGGAATTACCTATAGAGGTACCTACTGTAATATTTTAACTATCAATTATCACTATCTAAAACTAGGATAAACCCCATGCAAAAAAGTTCTCTGAAAATTTTTTTTAATTGTTATCATTGACAATAACAATTATTTCCTTTTTTTCCGTTACGGTTCTCTACTCATTGATATGATAGATAACATATACTTATTGTTTTCAAGTAAAAACATCTTGGCCTAAAGTTTACATCTCCTGAAAACAAAAAGGACTTTGTTCGATTCATTTTCCAAGTACCTAAGTGTCATTGAAAGAATTATTTTTCTCTTTTAAGTGCTTTTGCGAGAATAATTCTACGTCAGAATTATTTCGACAAATAAGATAATTTATAAATATTATCTTTTATTAGTTTCAAACTCAAATTATTACAACACTTTAAAATTTAACTTATTATCAATACTTAATACTAGCAAAACCTGATGTCTATAACATCGAGTATAGACCTTAACGTTATTACTTGGTTGCTAAATTAGGAATGAATATGTCTTCGAACAGAAGACAAGACATCATTTTCACCCTAAAAACAAATGTTTTTGTGCGTATTAACTATACGTGAAGCAGGAAATTTTATCCCTCAAAAAATAAAATTGGCGCATGTCACTTGGAACTTGCTAAAATTATTAAATCACTGTCTTGGCTACGCATGCGCAAAATGTCTGATCCAACGTTATGAATTTTCTGCACGTCCGGAGTTTATGAAAATCTGATCACCAAGTTGCCACTTCATTTGAACATACCGTTTCAGCTTTGAAACGAACCTCTCTGATTTCACCTAATAATTTCTCAGCCTCTATTTAAGTTACAGAGCTGAGGTTAATGTTGATGAAAAGATGATAAAATTTAGGAAATTTCTATAAAATTTTTTAATTATCTTTAGCTGTTTGAAAATAAACAAACGAAAAAAATGCTGATTAATACAAAATTGGTCGATTTTTGAAATACAGAAACTTTTTCTCAATCACTCAGTGATTCTTCAACAACTATTTAGCTTGAAGAGCTGATATTGGAATTTCCGAAAAGAAGAATAAATTTTCTCAAATTTTATTTTCATGTAATTTTTCAATCATCTTCAGCTATATGTATATAAACGAACGAAAAAAATGCAAATTAATAGAAAATTTTCCATTTTTGAAAGCTAGAAACCATACTTTTTTTAATCAATAGTTCCTGGGCGGCTACTTAAGGTAGAAATCTGGGATTAGTATTGCTGGAAATAAGAAAAAATTTATCTTAATCTGCATTCCATCAAAGGGTTGTATTCGCCCTTAGCTACTTGAAAATAAACGAACGAAAAAATACAAATGAAAGGAAAATTTACAATTTTTTTGTTGTTTAAGTACCTACTTACACTTTCAAAAAATTTTTTTGGTTAATTTTTTTTTTTTGGAAGCAGCTGTTGATAAAAATTGTATGTGACAGTCGTACGAAGTAGGTGATTGCTATTCCTGTGGTTTGCATCACTCGCCTTCGACTCATGTTGCAAGGATCACACTCGTATCAAAATCATCCACTTTACGCACATGTATCACAAATAACTTCATATTTCTCCACAACTTACGTTCATATTCAGCAACCATATACTGAAAATTATTCATGTTTAATTTTTTTAATTAAACTAGATACTTTTCTAAAATCAGTCAAATAAATGGAAATTTATTCCTGTAAATTTTCCTGAGAAAAGCATCGTCAATAAGTTACTATTTTTATTTTCACTTTACTTTAGGTTGTTAAATTATTAACTTGATGTAAGTTCTTGTAATTTAACGAAACTTGTTGAAAATTTGCAAAAATACCAATTCCTGTTCTCATGGTATTGATCAATATATCGTGACTAAAAATTAGCAAAGTTTACTTAGGTACTGCTAATTTGTTATATCCCAAAAGTGTATCTGTTAGAAATTTGACATATGTTTATAAATAAACGACTAATTTTTAAATTATTCCGTCGAATAAATTATTACATGTGAAAAAGTCCATCGACGATGGAAATGCAGTCAAACAAATATTATAAGAGTCTTTTCGAGAGATAAAGATCGAGAATTAAAATAATTTATGAATAATATTTCTACATGTGTGTAGGTATTGATCTTGAATCTACAGTCTAAACAAAGTTATAATTCTCGTTGATGAATTTTAACCAATATATTTTTTATCTAAAACAAAAATTCAAATTAATGCGTTTGGCATATTCAATGTAGGTAATGGTAATTAACTTGTGATTAAATTTCGAAAATATGCCGGGTGATTTTAATTGGGTGAATTTTTTTGAAAGTCCTTATCATTAAATACTAATCTCTAGTAGAGAATTTAGCTGTGTGTATTGCATGAGGTTGTATGGTGAAGAATTTAGAATTACAGAAGCTATTGAGTATTGAAGTTATGGTACTTACTGTGAGGCGAAAATTAATAACAAATTTTGAAAATAATTACTGGCATAAAAAAAATGAACACTGAACACTTACTAACGAATCAGAATTCCATGATACATGAACCTTCGCATAACATAATAAAACCCATACGAAAATAATTATCAGGAAGAATAATATGAACGGAGAACATTTCTGTTTCGGATCTGATTTCAACTTATTGAAATGAATTTGAGTCTTGAGAAAATAATTATATTTATGGAACAACATCAATACTCATAATTGCTTCTGAAATTCTCTATCATACAAATACAACACTACCCAATACACATGCGACTTCATTTGTTGTTAGCGGCGATTATCACATTTTACTGATGAGGATTTGAGGAAAATTCAACGAATCAAAACCTTCCGAATCGTATGTATCGGAATTGCAATGAAATCTGAATAAAAATATTGTGGTGGGTGTATAAATTATTGAAGATGAGGCTGTCTAAAGAAGTTTATTAAATGGAATTCATTTTAGTCTTGAGAAAAATTCCAAAAAACAAGGAGGAAGTAATGAATTCGATTCATATATATGTTTCTTGTTTATATTTTTTCCAACATAATTTCTCAACCAAGGAACCGATTTTGATAATTTTTTTTTTAATGATAGAAAATAATTTCTTGGTGGTCCTATTTAATTTTTTTTAGAATATATGAAGTAGTTTTGGAGTTATCGTCATTATAATGAAAGCAAGGTGACTTTGTTTACAAAAATTTCACTCCTGCTATGCATTCCACACAAATCCATTGGCAGCATGTTTGTTAAGTCTTAAAGTACTTCACATCTCCTAACAATATCACAATATAGGTTAAATTCAGACCATTTTCTAATATACTTTTGTAACAAATGTCTATATACCAATACATCAGGAAACATTGGCCCCTTGGCCATGCATTAAAACTATTTTATATGATATTTGAACATGTACCTAGAAATATCAAACATAATCTAAGTCAGCTATCTTGTGAAATTCTGTAAAACATTGCTGCCATTTATAACCTATTCTCAAAATTCTCATACACTAATACACAATCTCTGTCTGAAATTATTCAATTTAATCATTTATTTACATAAAATTCAAAATTTCTCATATTGATACCTAACTTAAGTTATATTAATTACAGAATTTTTTAACTGAAACTTTCTTGCACTGGGTAGTAAACTAAAAACGATCATGCAACGAAGCCTGTGAAATGAAATAAATTAAAAACAGTAATGCAACGAAGCATTTGAAATGGAAAAACATTACCACTGACCCTCCTTACAAAAGCTAGGCCCATTCAGTTCTATTCGATTCACTTCTTTCTTCGCCTTCTCTATATATTTTCATTCGTTGATTTCTTATCAGTGGAATGAAGGTTGCGTGATTTAATTTTGACGTTGAACTGTTAGAATCACGCAGCTAACAAAACATTCATTCTTCAAAATACTAATTTCATCAAAAAAAGTTTCACTCCCAACGTATGTTCCAGTACACATTATTTTTTTATACCTCTGTAAAATATTATTTTTAACAAATAATAATCTAATGATGCGAATATTCACAAACATGGTACCTACCCCTAGTCTTTAAATGCAAAAACTTTTAATTTTAAAGTAATATTGCCACTAATGCAAAAAAAAAAAAATTATTGAAAAAATTATTTTCAATAATTAGAACAGACTCCAAAAAAAACACAAAAAGAAATGCACTTGTTCCATCCCGTTTTTGTAGACGATACAGTTCGTCTACAAAAATGTGTCGAACAAATATAGACAACTATTATTCCTAAATCTTGGAATAATAGCTGTCCATATTAAACCTCGCTTCCCACAGAAAAACACCACCAAATATGCGGACAATGAAGTGTCATCATATTTGGCGGATGTTCCATGTCACGCCACCTTTTTGGTCGGCCATTTTTGATCTAGTCGGATCTCTTTTCCTTTACCAAGTAGGCTATATTCTTACATCGATTCCTTCCAATTTTATGACAAAACTTTTTAGTTAGTGCCAACTTCAATAATTCCAGTACCTAGACATAGATCTTGCTGGCGAAATTTAAAAAAAATTATTTTCTCTTTTTGGTGTTTTTTTTTTTTTTTTTTTTTTTTTTTGCCCAAATTAGTTTTATTTTTTGTATTTATTATCTTCATAATTGTTGCGAAAAAATTTGTTGCATTGTATTTATTACATTTCGTGATATCGAACCAGGCTTCGATATTAAATTTACTTGGCCATATAACTATCCACAAACTCAGCTATTCACAATCTACTTGCTTTTTGTACTTAAAAAAAATTCGGAACAATTAAAATCATCATTATTCTCAGTTACGAAGCGGGAACATACAAAGTAGACCACAGAAATTAACTTGGTAAGAAATTCGCCCGTTATATAATAAGGATGACATCGATCCATGCACCATAGATAACTCGATGCAGTCCATGTAAATCCTCTCTCAGGGTAATAATATGTAACCCCAAAAATCACACCATTTATATTCTTTTAACAGCGTGCATCAAAACCGGAATTTGGTTTTTGGTAAAACAAATCTGTCACAAGATAAAATTGTTGGTAAGTTTCTTACCATAGTCGAATGTTGGTCAAAAAAATAAATAAATAAATAATAATGATGCTACTGATAAATATATCACGTCTACCCGAGTAATTTTGTTGCATCCAAAGTTTACATAAGGCAAATTCAGATGTTATTCGAATCATTGGTACCTAACTACTCAGTGGCGAGAATATTATATATTTATTTAGGTGCCTATATATTTTCTTTTACACGCCAGTTATTAAAACACGATTTTAATAATTTATTTATTTGTTATTTTATTTATTTATTATAACGTTCTTGAAGGAGGAATAGAGAAAGTACCTGCAGTAGGTTAATGACTGAAACTGAATGAAATGTCAGCGTTTTTTTCACTTCGGAATGGAACCGACGAAAGATGTTCGTAAGTTTTTCGGATTAGTTCATTTTAAGCTCATGTTGCGTAATCAATAGCCTAGAGGAATTATTTGGCAGGATCCGATCATGGATGGTAGGCTAAAGGACAGACAAAATAGGTATCGAATACGTGCTGTTTCTAATCGATGACAGTTTTAGCAGGTTTTCACAGACTGACAATTCGCTAATTAAAATCTTGCCGTGTTAACAGAATTTTAGCTGGGACAATAATTGTTTTTTATTTTATAAGAAAATAATAATATTACGACGTTCGGTATACAGTCGGAAATCTAGACGCCTATTATACGTTCTCGTGCCTACGTGTATATAGCCTAAGCAGCGGGCCTGTATACTTAGGCCTTTGATTGTACGTCGACGTAGGTAGGTATTAGCTCAATTTTGTAAACTCGATGGAAGTCGCAATTTTTATCCAGCATGACTGAAATTTAGTATGCGAGTAGTTTGAGACATAGTTTTGCGCAGGTTTGTATTTGATGTGAATTAGGTTGGGGGTTGAACCATAGGGGGCCAAAATTAGTTCCACCGATGATGATTAAGACGTACTTATCATTCGATTCAGCTTAAATTTGGTAAGTAGCTTGGGCGTTGAACGTAGTGAAAGATTTTGACGATGTATCCTCAAATTAATTAAGTCTTAGTTGATGTATATCGAGTACCCGGTTATGGAATGTCCCTTTTCTAAGTTATTTATATTAATTTCTTCATTGTCTATTCCAGGTGCATATGAAGCGTTTACGTATGCTTTTGCATTATTTTCATTACTTTTATAAGTTGATTTATAATTTGTGGTTTGTTTTAAGTATCTAAAAATCCTTTCTAAATAATTTTTTGTAGTATTATCGGAACAATTTTGTACTTTAGGTAAATAATTTACTGGGTAGGCTATATTGGGTATTGCAAGTCTAGCTATGTACAATAGGGATCCTATCATTTCTTTATATTTTTTATTGTCTTTTCCTAAATTTGGTTTATTTATTTTTAATGATGTTTCCATTGGTGTACAACGAGGATTAGCTTCTTTTAAACCTTATTTTTTTTTGCTGAGGGTTTCAGTTGTAGAGATTGAGGAAATTCCCACTAAAAGGGGTTTTGAACGCAATCATCATTGGATAGAGCTGCGATTGGGTAGTGTGATAGTTCAGAACATTATAATAAAAGTAAGTAACGAGTGTTTTGAAAATCAGTCAAGCGGTTCGGCCAGGTGAGCTGAAAAAATTTTCACATATATAAGGGTTAAGCAGTAATTTTTATTTGTTGAGGCTGATAGTTGGTTTTTAATTCGATTTTTGTAGTTTTAATGATTTTTTAAATTACAAAAAATATTATTTTTCATAATTTTGGAACCTTTCATTTTTTGTAACTAGGGAGGTGGTTTAGGTAATCTAACTAAGTGCATATTTTTGTGGGAAAAAAACAAAAGTGGTAGTGTCAAAGACACTACCGATGCATATTAATATGCAATAAATAGATGCCTACATAAAATCTCAAAAGGACGCTCCTTAAACCACTGATAATTCCCCTAAATTTCCAAGTCAAAAATTACGACGTCATTAACCCCTTCAGCTACACCTAAGATAATGCCTTTCACCCTGCATTTTAACGTAATATTCATATCAAATATATCTATTTGTTTATCTACATAATATATATTTGTCTCTGTGTTTATTATTTAGGTAGTTATTTATCCATTTATTTATTTTATTAATTTGTTTATTTATTTATGTATTTATTGAGAGGGCAGTCTGAGAATATTACGAGGATCGTTTGGAACAATACTTTACAATGGTCGTAATTTTGGACTTGAAAATTTTAGCAGCATGGAAGGGTTGATGACGTCATGATTTTGGACTGAGAGATTATTAACAAAATTTTAGCTGCTGCAAGGGATGATAGCGTCATAATTTTGAAGTTGAAAAGTTTAGCGGCAGGAGGGGTTGATGACATATTTTCCTTCATTTTTTTCTTAAGAGGCTGATGACGTCATAATTTTGTCTGTGATATTTTTTCTATTACCTTTTTCTATAGATCTGAAATGGTTTTATGAAATACCTACCATATCTATAATAAATTACTTTAATCGAAAAATTTAAATGTCATTTTAGTCTGGGTATTATATTTATGATCAGTTTATGAAATCCTTACGCATAGACACGCCTCGATAAAGAAATTTAGAAATACTTGCGTATATAAGGCACTATAATTATTCATAGGTCAATTTTTATTTCGAATTAGCGACAGGAAAAAACTTGAAAACTATACATTTTCAGCTAAAAGACGAAAATTTGTCAATTTTTAGTTGATATTGAGTCCGTATATCAAAGTTTTAAAGACACGGTCTTAGGTTAAGAAAAAAAAATGTCATAAATTCATGGCTAGCTGAATCCCTTGTCAAGAAGGATAGGTACTTACCCAAGTAATGTCCTACAGTGAGAAAAAAAGTAATAAATTTACGATGAATTCATATATGATATTCTCTGGTATTTATCATGTTGTGTACACAAGATGTAGCAATAAATGGAATTTTTGCATGAAAAAATTACTAAAAATAGGTAGGTACGTCCTGGTATCTCGTTATTTTTTCCGTTGAAATTTCCCATAAAATTAATGAAAAATAAATGTCGAATATTAGAAAATCGCATAAATTAATGAAAAATGTGTGGTTCTTTTCTATCAGGATAGCTTTCCACTTACTTAACCAGTGCATTTAACGAAGAAAGTGGTTCAGTTAATGGATTTTGAAGTTTATGCTCATGTATCTACGAATACATAATTTAATCAGACAACATTCTTCTCAAGGTCATTTACACTTAGTTACCGGCGAGTGTTTCCTATTTGCCTTTTCATACAACCGATGTTTACGAATTAATGTAGTTTGTATCTGTCGGACTGTAATAATAATAATCTAGCTGCATATAACGAGTATTATTTCATTTCCTATAAAATTTATATTGCCTAAAGCTCATCGAACTATTGTCAAAATTTCTAATTTCTGCTTTAGTCCATCATATTAAATATTACAATTGATGGAAAATAAGTAGGTATCTTACATACCTAAGCTGTTCTACATGAGAGATTAGTAAGTTCGAGCATATTTGGATTATATCTTATAGACCTAAACTGATGCAATTTTGTAGAAACTACTTTCACCAGTTGAAATATTAGGAAAATTTTGATAGAGAACATCATTCTGAGTATGGGTAGGTCTATAATAATTCCTAAAAATTATCGTACTTAATAGAAGAAAAAACCTGAATTTCGTCTTAGCGTAAATAAACGTTTTATTGCCTCCTTTATGAGCACTTATAAAATGATGAACAAGCGGAAAAATCTGAGCATTTACAACATTTTCGTCAACTTGTCGATCGTTTTTCTAAGAAGCTTACGTAATTACGTCGACATTCTGATGGGTTACCTAACGATTTTTCTCTGTTAGCCCCGCCCCATTCTATTTCTTGTCACCTGTTATAAATCGCGCTTCCAACGTATTCTGTAAAAGTCGGTGGAAAAAATTATCATTCCAAATTGGGAAAAAAAAATTTGTTTGAATTCCATCTCGTGATAGGTAAAGAGTGATGTGCAACGAAAACATTCTCTAATATATACCAACACTGAATCAAGTGGAAGTGTATGAGAAATCAAGAATTCGTCAACGAATGAAAAAAAAAAATGTAAAAATTATGCTGACTTTTTATTTTTGCCAGAATTTTAAAACGACAATTTTTTTGCTTTTTTTTTATTCATTCCTGTCCTTGTCGTTGTTCATGAAAAGTGAGTCGTAAAACGAAAAAATTGTCATTCGTATTCCATACATATATATATATATATATATATATATATGAAACAGTTTCTTGATTTTGGAATTTTTACCTATGCGATGTATTCGTCTACCTACATGTGCTCGTGTAGAAAACAGAAAATTGTTTGTATAGGTATGTCCCACATGGTTGGGAACTGTTTCGGTAGGTGGATTTGTAATCAATTTCAAGAAATAGCATAAAAACTTACCTACGATCGTCTCGATTGTTCATTCACTTGAGAGATGCTCTAGCTGTTCTAAAAATTCGTTTGGTTGAAGGACCCGAGAAATGAATGTTTGAAATTATCGTCAGTTTGCAATGAATTCGAGAAAGTCTAATAATAATGAAGATTCTTCGAAATTCTTCGGAATGAAATGTTCATAATCATTTAAGGAAAAGCTGTAGCTAGCTAATTCGGTTTCACCGTTTAACTAGGATATAAATTACTCTAGGCTTACTGCATAATATATTTGCCAACTAGCTCAGGTTAGGCAATTAATACAACCACGTCGTTGCCACGATACCACGAAATTAGTGATGTTAAGCCCGTCATTGCTCGTATTATGAGCTGTACTGAGTGCATAAAAAATTTGATATAAATTTTTTATTCAGTAAACTATACTTCATAGGACAACCTGACCAAGTAACAGATAAATTGATGCAACAAACTTCAAAATACGCTCCAGTTGGTAACTAATCGTAGGATAAAAAATTTTCAAGAATTTTTTTCTCAAATTTAACCTACAGTTTTGCCTGGTTAATTTATTTTTATTGACTTTGTATTGAGCAAGGGGACGTTTTACTGATTTAAAATTTTAAAAGCCTATAGCCATCTGAAACATTATATATGAATTTATATTACGCATATATGGACATAGGTAACATGTTCGGCATAAAAATATATTTCATCATGATAAAAGACTATTTCGCCAAATATTTATTTGCTGCATATATTTTTCAATAGCCCACACCGTATTACGTGGCCGCATTAATTATTAGCAAAAAAAAAAAAAAAAAGAACCACCATCATGAGCTAATTCGACCGACCTTATCACAAAATTTGTTATTCACTCTTTCTTCCTATGTTTGGATTTTATTTTTTATACCTTTATTGCGAAACGAATGCAGACTTTTTCTTCGTACAGCTGTTCATTTTTGGTTTCTTTGGCTCATGTAAATATAGAGCAGTGGAAAGAGAATGCGAGAGGGGGTTCATGTTGAAGATTTTCGGACCCATTAAAAGATTTTACTAGAAAACAACCCCTACTTGTTATATTTTAATACAAGCTCTGAATTTCTGGTAACACTGTAGAACTCGTTGTTTCAGAAGAGACGTCGAAAATTTTTTTTGTGTCTGTATGTGGCTATGTGGGTAGTGGCGCATGCGCATTGAAGTATTAATTGACGAAATAATATTGGAGAAATAATTGGAAAAATAATATTGTGTAAATAATTTTGTGAAATAATTAACAGCTTCTACATTTATTATAGTGATGTTTGTTTGGGAACCATCATGGTGATTGATAGGAATACATTTTTTGTAACATGTGCATGTCAAGTCTGGTTTTTCAAAATTGTATGATATACTTAGTGGCCGATTTTAGAACTTTTAATTTTCTCATTTATTCTCATTTCCCCTTTTTAGTTCCTTCACTTTTTATTCACGCATTATTGGTTTCATACACACCCCTTCTTTGTTCCTCTACTTTTTATCACGCCTCATTAGTTCCTCAAGTCTTGTTACACCTCCTTTTCACCAAAGAATACTCAAACTCCAATTTTTTTTTTTTTTCTAAACTTAATTATATTTATAAAATATAATTCAAACCTGCGTTCCCTGTGTGGTAGTTTATCACCCTACCAATTATGCTAGGAGTGTTGCGGTTGATTAACCAATGTTAATTTACCCTTATGTTGTGAATGAACTTTTTTTTGCGTATTTCTCACTACAGAAAATCAGTTTGTTTTTTTTCCCTAAATATCTCAAAACCACCATTTCCTACACTTGTTACAAACAATCGAGTGTTACGAGTGCTAGTGAGCTATTTTAACCCGTGTGAAGTTGGCAACATTGGCAATCTCTCAACACGTGGTAAAAGAATTTCCCACTTTAGGCACTTGTAGCATAATATACAATTTTTTATCATCAGCGTTCTATAAGTCGGAAAATTTTTCATAACATCGATGCAAAACCCTGATTATGCTACTAGTAAAAACTTTTGGTATTAAATTGCTCCTTCCGACCGATATGTTTGCAATATTTTTTGCATTGATTATACGGAATTCTGCATTAGAGCCAGAGGTAATAACGTCTTGCGGGTTGTTAAGTCGAATCCCTGTTATGGCAGAGACAATTTTTAAGAAAACAAAAAATGGAAATAATTTAAAAAGAATAAAAGACAATATATTTAGAGATGTGGGGAAACTGAGAACCAACTGGGCGTGAGAAAGAAAAATTAAGGCGTGTGAAAAAGAATTGAGGTGTGAGAAAAAGCGTTAAGGAGTGAGAAAAAGAATTAAGGAGCGAAAAAAAGAATAAGGAAGTGAAAAGAATAATTTGAAGACTGATACAAGTAAGAGTTCTGAAATTGGCCACTTTCATCGCGCCATACCTGTTTCGAAAGCATTTCGTTCTTAGGCTACACATGTTCAAAAAAAACAAATTTTCTAAACTTTATCGGAGAGAAAAAAATTAATTCAGAAATAATTTGTGCCAGACACGTAATCGCCAACAAATCTGTCAAAGGATAATGACGTTGACTTATGCGAGAATTATTGTTTAATATTCTTCCTCCATTCAACGTACCTGGTCCTAATTTCAATGATTTATTTCTCGACAAAAATAGGTCCATTTGAAATACTCGAATGAAGTTCACTAATGACGATTATTCTTTCAGCCACCATGTTTGAAGTGAAAAACGAAAAAATTACATAACGTGCTTTACACATACCGCCATTCGGCGAAATCGATTGATGTGTGCAAAAAATGAAATTTAACAAATTAATTTAGCTATAAGTTGCCTACGAATCCTCAAGGGACGTATTTTTTCTGTGACATTTTGTACTGGTTACTTGTAAGGTCGAAGATATAGACACCATCCGTAATTAAGTTACTTATTTGTAAGATGACCTTTCACCTCTTCGACGTGGACGAATGACAATGGATGAGTTCGCAATGGAAGTTTGAAAGTTCAGAATAGATATAACTTGAGAAGGAAATGGTTCATTTTCTATTTATAAAATAATTCGGTTAACGGAACGACTTTTTTGTAGTTTTTTCAAGAGCTCACAAATGTGAAGATATGTCGAGCACGTATATACGCTGCACCAATGTGCAAAAACCACGAAATTCATCTCAACTCGTATAGTATAGTCTAGCCTATATTTGTTAGCTTCAGTCTAATTCTAATCATTGTTGTTAATGTTAGTTCCATCATGTTTATATTAAAGACTCGGCATGCGAATAAATGTTATTAATAAGAAAAAAGTGTAGGTACGTAAAAGTAGATGGTTACGAAACTGGTTTTCTTATTCGACTTTACAGGCTGTACAAAAAATGAAGGTATTCTATAGCACTAGGACTACACTTCGGGAAGTAATACCTATACCTTGAAGAATAACAAGTTTTTTTTTTTTTTTTTAATCTTCCTTTATTGATTTTAATACGAAGTTAATGTTACCAGAAATTATGTAAAATATTTGTATCAAGTCACATTTTCAATTGGGGCATTGGCAAGTTTTTATTGATACAGGTGAAAACAAGAAAAAAACTTATACAACTAGTTTTAGCACTTTCAGCTACATCAATTTTTTACCGTGAATTTTAGTTAAAATAAAATTTTTGACATTGAAAAGCTAATTCTATGAAGCACCTACTTACTTGCTTGGAAGAATCTTAATGTTAATTTGGTACTAGCATCATTAGTGACCTGTAGATTTTTTTCGTATAAGGAGCCTCTTATTTATTTATTTTTTTTTTTTGTGATTTTAAAGGCAAGTTGACTGTAGGAACCTAAAACATTTTAGAAGTTTCGCTACTAATTTGCAAAGGGCTGAACGTCTATGTTCGTATTAACCTACCAAAAATCTACAAGTTGACCGAAAAATCAGTTCCCTATCGGAAAATTTGCCAAATAAACGATATCTAATAACTTTTACGTCTATGATGATCTACTCCAAGTGAGAATGTACCACTTAGTCAAAAACCATAATTTTACGATGTTCGTTTTAAGGGAGGGAGGGGTGAAAATATTCTGGATATGATAATAAATGAAGAAGAATGACGCATTTTATACAAGGTAATTTCTATTTCATTTATTTTCCGGAAATAAGCACAATATTTTGACCTAATTATGATCTTGCTCCTGAAACAGGTACTTACACACAATAATATTCTATTTTGAGATTTATGTCAGTTTTGAACAACTTTATTTAACATAAATTATAAGAAAACAAATGGCTAAAAACAGGAAAAATTAAACGACAACAAGTAAAGGAAATTTTTAAGGGAAAAACACACAAAAAAAAAAAAGGTGTGAGTACTATAATATCACACGAAGTTAGTAGGTACCTATATGAGTTCCGTGCGCATACATAATATATCTACAAAGTTAAAGTCTATGTGATAAATTTGCCATTTCGATTTATCTGCTCAAAGGTCGGTCAATATGTATGATTTTGAACTTTGACTGGTATTTGTACACAATGACCAATGAAAATCGACTAATGTATGAACATAGTATTAAATATAAAATTATAAAAGAGGACGCATGTAAAACATTAAGTGGCACCACTTTCAAGACAAAATATCCCCACTTTTGCAGAGCCTTACAATTTTCATTCTTAGTTTTTATTTACATAATTCGCGTTTTTTGTGGTTTTTGAATTAATAAAATTTTATTTATCTGTTTATTTAATTCAGTTTTTGAGAAAAAAAATACTCACGATTATCGTCAGTGGATCCAAATTTGGGGCAAACAAATTTGAATTTGATACCGTAGGAGTCGAGGCAATAACTTCAAACGTGGTGTCGTATTTTCAAGTGACAGCATTTTGATGGGTGTGCATCCTCTTTTACGTTTTAATACTCTGCGAATAAGTCCTAACTGTTTCATTAAAAAATATACTATCCGTGACCTCGCAAATAATTTGCACAAATTAAGAAAAACTAAAAATCCGTTTTTACCGCAACTAATTCGGACCTACCTTTGTATTTTGAGCAATTAACATAATATAAAATATATCTGATCTGGCGCTATCAGTTTAGGCTCACTTTTATGTTTTTCAAGGATTACAATAATTCGTCCATCTCTTGCCATATAAGCAGAGTGAACCCATCTTTAGTTTTTTGCAGTATTCTGACGCCTACTTCTCAATTTTGAAAATATTAATGGCATTCCGGTATTATGCTCATCAAGCCGTTTCCACTGATACGAAAAATGGGCGTCAGAATGAAGGAAAAAAGTAAAGGAGGGTCCAGACTAACTGCGCCAAAACAGATGGACAAAATTGTCTCAATGGTGAAAAACTGCTGAAGTTTATCTTCAGACTAATTTGACTCAAAATTTTTGGTCAACATCCAAACTCAAAGCGTATCCATTTTAAAAGTAAAAGTTCGACCAGATTGACTGCGCACTAAGGGATGAACAAATTATCGTAGCTATAAATAGTATTTTACTCAATTAGTTAGCAAAACAAGTGATTGTCGATGAGCTGCGTAGTTGCACCACGAGCCGTAAGTGCGTGCTGTAATCACAATGAGTCAATTATCATGAGTGGCTATAACTAGTTAAGTATCATGTTTTCTTCAACAAATGGACCTAACAGAGGTTATTATTTATTCAAATAAATGTGCCAATACCTTTAATTAACAGAACTTCATCAAATAACTAAATAATTAGGGAGAGGTGAAACATTTTGTTTACGAGGATCACTGTGTAAAACAGCCCCTTTTTACACTAACATTACACCACTTGTTTATGTGTAAATGGTGCATAAAGAAATGAAAAAAAAAAATTCCGTTATTAAAAAGCTAAATTTCTACACTAGTGAAGAAATGAAATGTTTTCCTGATCATTTTGGAAATCTCGAACTTTGCTCACCAAAATTGATTCGATAATAATCACTTTTGGAACGCGTAGTGCCAACCACACTAACCAAATGTAAATCAGCAAATCAAATCTTCACCACGACGTCGAACTCGAAACGCTAATTATTTATTTAGGCTATTTTAAGCACCTGCGAGACTATCCCATGAAAAAGGATATTTATGTATGTACTTATGTACATGAAAGTACGATCACAAGCTAATAAAGTCTGGAAGACAATTAATGCAAGTTAACTAACTTTCTCGCTTATGCAATGGAAAAAGAATGATGAATTATTGGTGAAAAAAGAAAAAAAAGTAAAAGAACTAAAACAATCCACCCTTGTGTTATTTTATTGCAACGGCGCGACCAACAGCAGATTTTGGTGCCATTAATTTGACAACGTCACACCCTTATATGAGCGTATTTTTTAGCTAAATTTGATGAGCAACATAAAATGGCGTATTTGTATACGATTATTGCGGATATTATTTGTTAATAATTGGCTTCGCTGAAAGCACGTGTAAAATTTAAAAAAAAAATCACGATGGGTTTTGAAATTAAACACCTACGTGGAATTAAATGCTAGATTTTGGCACATAACCACGGCGTATAAATAATTTGTATTACCAAGGTTTCTTGGTGATCGTACTATATCCTTGATCAATGTCCTGATAAATCGGACAATAATATTTGGTATTGTATTTTAATACGTCTGCTACGTTTAGGTGAGCTTCATTTATAAATATCGTAACTGCAGGGCAGACTAATTGAACGTAGGTGATTGAGTAATGAAATTATTTACATAAATTCAGTTGAAGAAAGTGATCAAATTTTAAACCTAAAAACGTTGTTTAATTTACTAACATTCACACTTAAGTAATCATCACGATCAGTTCCACACTGATAGTGAATCCTATTTTAAAACTTTTCACTCCCATGTTGAATTCCTTAGGCGTACAATAAATCATTAAACAATTGCAAACCATTTTCCTTCGTAAGGCGAGTACCGTCTTTACCTGAAAGGTATCCGTGGGTAAATAATACAGGAGTGTCCCCTCTCTTCAAGCATATTATTTTCAACTTTGATCTGTAATAATGTAAGAATGGTGATTGTGAGGAGTGAATTGAAAGAAAACCCACCTTCGAGTTAATACCATGGTATCATGCAGGACATCTAACTCTTCATCTAGGTACATGAAGAGAAAGAGAGCAAATTCAGACATAAAATTCTTCCATTTATCAACAGTACAAAATTTTTTAAAATTAATTTTAAATTAAAAAAAAAAAATTTAGTTCCACTGGGGCATACCTACTCATGAAGGATTGATGTTTAAATATAAAATAATGTGGTTGTGTGCATGCGCAACCCATTGCACACACACATTACCACACACATACACATCACTAACACACACAAATGAGAGTTACGATTGTAAGAGTTACCTACATTTAACGCGAATCAGATGATCGTAATTCTCATTTAGCCCCTACCGTAGACACCAAGTGCTAAGATACTGACGCAGTCAAAAATAATGGAATGTTAACTGAAGAATGACATAATTTGATTAAAAGGAATTTAAGATAATGAACTTGACTAAAGAATAATAAATTTTCCAGGAAAGGTTGATTATTTTATGAAATTAAATTCAACTATGAATAGGTGCTATAAACCACATTATATAGATTTTTGATTAATGGATGGCCTACTTTTAACCCTGAAGAAGCAACAAACCACTGAGGTCTCAGTCAGTCTTGTTTTTGATGATATTCTATCTCAGGCTAGTACGTTTCCAGGTTCTATGTAAATATTATTGCAAAAAAATGCAAAATAAACGTTAATAAAATACGGTTGCCATATGTCTTCAATATTAATCTAACAGGACTTGGATCAGCACGAGATCCATGTCAGAGATTTGGTAGTTTTGTCAAAGGAGATGTAAATTGTCCAAAAGTCATTTTTATTTTGTGACTATTTTATTTTTAAAACAACATAGAAAAAAAATAGAAAAAACTCGTTTTTTTCGACTAGGAAATATTCCAAATAAAATGGCGGAATCAGCGTTTTACTCCAGATGGTATTGACTTACGTCACTTACGTCACTTTCGTCGTCTTCATCAGTACTCTACCTACTGAACCAACTTCTTGCACACCAGTTTAACCTACGGCCCGTACCCCACCAGGAGGTCCGCGACCTGCTAAACGGTGGTTTCAAATTTATTTTATTTATGCATATAAATTTTCCACGCGTATGCGAATGTATTGAGGGTCTATTTTTAAGAAAAGATTGAGAACCACTGCTAGTGCAGCATTTGTGGTTTCAGCATATTTTGAATTGAGTATTCCAATTTCGTTCGAGCAAGGTCGGCACAGGCCACAGTACAAAAAATCATAATACATCCCTGAACAAAAGTTATTGAATAGATACCTACCATTTTGAAACATTAACAATTAGGTAAGTAAGTTTATCTATAAACTGTTCTTCTCATATAAGGACCAATAAACCAAATACATTTTACGCTCGTATGAAAACCTAATGATCGAACAACTGCCTACTTGGTAGATCATGATGGTTCACTGGGTCCTTGATATTGAGAAAATTACAAAATTTCAAAAGTCCTCGAAAAATGCTAAAAATTATGAAAAAAAAGGCAACATAAATATTTTGAAAGACCATTAAGGATACGTATATGCAAATATTTATTCAATAAAAGTTACACATATGTAATACACCCATTTCACGTTCAACAATATCGTGTAGCCTAAGTACAACGATAAAAAGTTGAGGATTTGAAGTAGTATATTACACAACCGAGGACGAAGGTGAGTAATTTCTCAATGAGTGCAATATTTGCAAGCACGAGCCACTGACAAGTGTGGTAATTACCCAAAGAGTTGATAAATTGCTCACTCTGACTAATAATTTTTGCAACGAGTGTATAGAATGATGTATTTGACCCAGGGCCTCTAAAACGTGCGGGTTACTAGGTCAAATCCCTATTCCGTCAAAGAATTTTTAAGAAGAAAAAGTGGAATTAATTTAAATGAAATAAAATTAAGACATTTAAAGGTATGGGCAGTTGGGCGTGAAAAAAAGAAATAAAGAGTGAGAAAAAAGAAGTACGCTTCAGTACCTAAGCGAGCGGACTGAAACATTTAATGTCTTACACATTCCTATTTTTTCGGTTGGTAACACTGTATAATTCCGTGTCTCAGTGGAAACAACGAAATTTGTTTATTTTTATTCATTAGTGAGCCTATGTTCAATACAATCAAATGCACACGCACATGAACAAATTTTTCTTTCTTCTCTCTTTCCTTCTCAAAAATTCACACTGGAAATTTCACAAAAACCTTCACCGAGATTCGTGCCAGTAACATTCGCCTTTTAGTTTTTACCTTGTAGTAAAAATCAAAATGTGTACTCCACCAAAAAATTAAAGAGTGTGGAAAAAAAATTAAGGTGTGAAAAAAAAAAGTTAAGGAGCGAAAAAATGAAGAGTTCTGAAATTGGCCACTTCCATTGCGCCATATTTTCCTCGTAGATACAGCATTTTGTACAAATGTTGCAAAAAAATTACTTTTTCATGTCTTACTTTCTGAATTTGTGAAAAACAATTCATCGAGTGACCACTTCAATAAATTGAACATATTTTAATTACGAAAAATACCTCCCCTATTTCATTCCTGGATTCTTCTGTTTCTATTTAAGTTAGAGAGGTGGGGGTGGTAATGTAATAATGCTGAAAAGAGGATAAAATTTTCAAAATTTCCATTTGATTTCTTAATCATCCTCAGTTGTTTAAATAACAAACAAACAAACGAAAAAACCGCAAATTAACGGAAAATTCGCCAATTTTTGGAATCTAGAAACCTTTCCTCTTTTACTCAATGATTCCTCAGTCGCAAATTAGATGATCATTCAGTTGCTATTTAGATTAGAGAGCTATGGTTGGTATCGCTGGAAAGAGGAGAAAATTTTCTGGACAACGTTTTTCATAATCTTTTAATCATTCCGAGTTGTTTGAAAATGAACGAACAAAAAAGACGCAAATTAATACAGTAAACAGTTTTCTATTTTTTTGAATCTAGATTCCTCTCCTCTTTCACTCAATAATTCCTCAGCCGCTACGAAAGCTGAGACTGATAATACTGGAAAGAAGAGAAAATTTACTGCAATCTAAGTTCCATAAAATTTTCTATTCATCGTTAACTGTTTGAAAATAAATTTTCCTGTAACTTTTTTTTTTTTTGCCAGTGGTTGCAAAATAGAGTGCGACATTAATACAGAGTACTTAGGTGATTACTCCTCTGTGCTTTTGTGATTTGCACTGACCTTTGGTATGAGCTGCAAAAATCATACTCTGGAACACAAAAAAATCAATTTTGGAGTATGCGATAGGCCGTGTCATAGGCCACAAATAGCCCTTCTCCTTTTATCAATTACTTCGCTTTAATATTTTCATTAGTTTTAGCAATGAAAAACTGGTAGTTTGGGCTTTTGACCCCTTTTGTGGAGGAGGGTTCAGAGGAAAATTCATTAAAGAAATATTCGCCAATAGTTTGGATTTTCGAAAAGAGACCAACTCGTTGTCTATTAAATTTAAGGTTTTGAGAAACAGATCATCCACTGATCTAAAATTTTGTTTTATTTGCATATATATAATTATATATATATATATATATACCTATATGGTTTTACCGACTGATAATGACGTAAATAAAAGTTTGCAACTCTAAAATTATCTTATATAATGCGCGTATTCAATGATCTGGAGTGATTTTGATAATTACTAAGAAACTCGCGTACTTTCTTATGGAATCTTCGGCTACCAACCTTTCACACCACAATTAATAATCAAAAATAATTTAAAAATCACTTTCGAAGGACATCTGAAAAATGATGCGATGTTCCTCGTCTTCGATTTTAAATATTTTCTCATTTTCCCTCGTGTATAATATTTTCTTCTCTTTTTCAGTTAAATTCCAATATCTTGGAACAAAGCCACCACAAGCCTTTCTGGTATGGGGGAAAAAAAAAATCACAAGCATCCAAATTGGGTAATTTTTTTCTTTCAAGTGGTGATCATCTTATGGAAAGAAATACTTCTGACCTTCCCACTTCGATATGACGTCTTTCCTCCGAATTGAGTATCAAAAATTTCGGGTAGGATAATTATTACGTAATATTCAACTGTCATGTATAAGTATTTTAATTTATTTTTCTCCGGTTCTATGTCGAATCTACGTACGTGTATCTTCTTATTTCTGGCGCATGTCATCGACACCCAATCAAAAACTAGTTCTACTTGTTTCAAGTAATTTACCTATATTTTTCAGGCAGAATAAAATTAAAAAAAAGAAGTACATAAATTTTTCGCTCGAACTCCAGTCACCTTTAAGAACTTCACGTTTGTTGATTCTATTTCATGAAACTGGTGTCGGTACCTAATCGAAACGAAAAGAGTGCAATGAATTTTTAGGCTACTGAAATTTGGCTGATAACGACGACCTTAGCTGCCTACGAATAGAGAATTATTACTAAATCGTGAGTCATGATGTTAAAGAGGTATATGTATGTATTTTATTGATAATTTATAACTTTTTTCTTTTTCTTTTTTTTTCTTTTTTTTCGTTTAGCGTTGGTTGTGAGATACAAAGAAAAAAAAATTCGAATAAATTTTACAGGAGAATTCGACGACAAAATTTGGTCTCGCTGATGATCTTACGTAACACATCTGATATAGAATATTATGTGATAAGGATGACCATCAAACGCCTTACATTCGGTGTAATTGAATAGAAACTAGGCAAACCTATCAAAGATTAGGTGGTAAACAGAAACACGACGAGAAACTCAAATTAGGATGTCATCGTTAAAAGTTTATTTTTGCCAAACAAAATAGCTGAGAAAGACTGAAGATGTATTGATGATGTTGACAATGTGTGTAGGACCATGAAATTTGTTATTTATAGCCAAGTACAACATTCAGTTTGCTCGAGCCGACATGTCGCCAGTTTAACGAAGTATTTAATCATTTTTTTCAATTTTCAATTTATTTTTGTTGAAAGTATACTTTAGAATTTTTAATTCCACCAATTTTCTAGGGGAGTGGGAAGAAATTAGTAAGAATCTATATCTTAATTTCTATAAGGTTTTTTTTACTGTAGCATTAAGTTAGAAGAGTGGTTAGATCAATTTTCATGATTGAGGTGTTGAAAAAAAGATTTCACCATCATGTAGATGGACCAGCAGAAGAGAAGAAGTCCATAGCCTCCTGATAGAAAGTTTGTGGATTTCAACCCCCCTCACAACTCAATCTTCTTTTTACATTTTGGGTCTAGGAATAGTTAGTATTAACTAGTCAAAACTGGTTTAAATTTGGATATTGATGGTAACTTATATATATATATAGATATATAGATATATAGATATAGTAAAGTGCAAAACAGTATTTCCTTAAAAACTTTATCTATGTCTGAATGTAACTATAAACCATATGGAAATGTTACGTGAATCAGCCCTCCATAACATATGTATACTCAAAGATTAACCCTCTTTTTTTTAGCATTGAAAATGCTTCTCAAGTCGGGATATGAAAAAACATCTACCACCAAATATTTACAACAGTTTTAACCGTCAAGGGTAAGAAAAGGGGTAGGTAAAAACAGTAAAAAAAAGTAGAAGGAGAAAATGGTAATGAAAAATAAAGTGGAGGTGTGTAACGACCAAAAGAGGTGGTAAAGTACCTATTTAAGACCACTTTCAGTGTTACACCATACACGAAATATTACGTACTGGAAAAGCAGTAATACTTCTAAAATAGTATGAATATTAAATTTAGTATCCACAGACTGTCGTGGACCTTAACGTATTTGAGAGACTCAATAATATTTTAACACACAATTGACTTAACACATTTAATAAAATAATTGATTTGTACAATACAGTACATTAATTAGTACGTTAATATTTATACATATGGTATCACAATCCATTTGACAAGACTGTCTGTTCACTAGAGACTTCTATAAGAGAGGTTCTAGATACTTAGAAGTAGCTGTCAAGGAACTGTGTCTTATTACTCTGAATCGAGGGTTTATATACTCATTCAGGGTACATACGTGTACGTGTTGGATAGGTTAAGTGAGGTAGGGTGTTCTTATTATAGGGTTGTGCTGACTCGTAGTATACTTGAGGGACAGGCACAATTAGGTTATGAATATACAGACATTATATCTATATTCATAAAATCAAATACAGGTAAATTAGTGGTTGTTTATAAAGAGTTGTAGGATGATTATTGTTGACAAATATCTACGTTTTTGGTATTCGAGAATGTGTAGACGAATATGTTCGTCATTTCTAAAAATGGACGAAAATATACGTTACAAGGTGGTAACGTTGCTTTGTTGTTTATGGAGCCAATACAAAAATAAAATAGAAAACAAATAATGAACAATTCTATTTATTTTTATTATTTTTATTCATTTTCAATGCCCTCCTCTCGTTCTTACAAAGTGTGAAACCTGCGAATTTTTTCACTGTTTAACTTATCAAAGCAAATTTCCATGATTAAGGAATTGTTTATTGGTCTATTATATGTATTAGTACCTACTTAATTTTACATGTATCGTTATTTCTGAACAGGTGTTTCGTAACTTTAACTAATTAAAAGGGTACCTATTGATCTATAATTAGGCACCCATCTAAAGGCTCTGCAGTCACATATACCACTGTATACATCGACATCATACCATAATAAAAATTCGAGCTTTACTAGGAAACTTTTCCTGTGGTAGGAACTTCCTTTTTTTGTCATCTACATACAGTAATTAACGTCACGTTTCACTTTCTTTACGCACTTACGCGAAGGTTTTTGAAAAAGCTTTTCATTTTCGTCGCGATGAAATCGAATTTTCTTACCAACACAAAAATTTCGAATTCTACTCTCGACGAATATCAGTAAAATTTCCGCTGGTGGGTAGTAGTCCTCCTTTACACGGCGCGTCAAAATATACATACCTATAACTATAATCTAACCTTGATATTTGTGCCAATTTACATAGGCAGGCAATTAGATATTTATTATAATAATATCTCGTCTCGCGAGTAAACTATAAACGCAGTGGTAATATAGGGAGGAAAAATAAACGCTAGTGGAGATGGAAAGAGACCGAGAAAAAGTAAAGAGAAAAAAAAAGGTTGAAAATCCGGCATACCCATCACTCCGGAACATGATTCAAACGTTAATGGAATTCAAATAAGCAGTTTTTTTTTCGCTTTGTCTCTTTCTTTCCTTAAATTTTTGGGGAGAAAAAAAAGTAGAAAATTTTGTTAGCATTACTTTGTGAATGGCGATGAAGGAGAAAAAAAAAATTGTAAAAATGAATTTTAAACTGATTTATTGATTTTGACGTTGATTTAGGAATTCAATTTTTTTTTTTCACTATCATATGCAATGCAATGCGAGTCCTTCAGTTTTTCGCAGGAAGGTATGTAATGTAGAACTTTTTTTTTTTTTAAAGTATTTTGGAGAAAACAACAATATTATCGTCGATGCAGGCTATTATTCATTTCATAGCCCTGGGGTATTAAATCTATGTTGTCAACAAATTACTTATTAAAATAGTGAAATTTGAGTCATTTGGAATATTTGTTGAGTCATAAAATGATAATTTCAAAGATTCGTTCCGAATAGTTTCCTTGGTGTCCGGTTTTGGCATAAAATAAGTACCTACCTTTTTCGAGGCAGGTAGACAGCAATATTCTTAATGTACCTATTTTATTTTTTGAAAATATTACCTCCTAATGATTTTTCGCGGATGGAAGGGTAGCCGTTCGTAGAAAAGGTACTTTATACTGGGGAAATTCACCTAACTTATTCTTGGATTTGGCGTCAATTATTTCATAAACTTTTTGAGTGAAATACCTAGGTATTTCATTTTAGATAGCTGATAACGTCAATTTTGTCAGTAATTGACTTTTTATACTAACAATTTACAGAACCAACGAAGCTAATATGACATCAACTATAGTGTATTTAACTATTTATCGTGCATAAAATGATTCAACATATACATTTTGAATTTATATGGCTTAATGGAAGAAGGAAATTATATTATTTGGGAAACTTGTTAATAAACTTTCACTCAAAACAGAGAAATCTTTCTTCAAAATTAATTTAGATCACATTTCAAATCGTCGAATAATGCTAAGTAATGTTCTTTGCTCCAAAATGTAGCCAGCCTGTTGGTACACATTGAAGTCGAAAAATTGTATATCTTTGTCCATGTACGATGAAAATTAAGAACTTTTTCTCAAAAAACCACACAGAGATGAGAACTGTACACCTACTATATATGTTGCTCGTAATTATTTAACATTCAGCAATTTATGATAAATTTTCTCAAAAAATTTTAAACAAAATAAAAGTTACAAACTTTATGTGGAATACCTTGTCGTGAGAGATATTCACACTAGAAGGTTTTCAACAGTATTTTGCGTGTTCTGCCACTTCGTATGATTAAGTATGGGAGAGCCAAATCCTCGGCAAACTACTGGCAATTTTTGAGCCGGTTCTGAGAGTTTATATACAGAATTTGGCAAATGCACACAAACACACATGCATACGTACATGTACGTAATTATGTCATGCATTACGTCGTTGCTTGCCTCTGTCGAGGTGATGAGAAACGACGCAGCGCGTTTGGTACCGGGCCGTGACATCACCGAGATCATTATCTGGTAATTAATCTCAGCCCGTGCAATGTATCTTACCTGTATGTACGTACAGGTACGAACATACAAACGCACCAGTGTAAATTCGTTTAACGTCATAAAGACGATTATTGCCAGCCTTTGGGCAGCGACTGTTGTTGAGGGGTGCGAGCCCCTATTACCTCATACGAGTATTGTCCCCATACTTTAATTACTCACACAAATATTGAAAATGTTAGAAAGTTTGCTTCCTTTCATTGAGAAATGAACTTCCTAGAATTTGAGCTGACTTAAAGATTATTTTTAAGAGGATGCTTGAAGCAAATTTCCGAAGTATCAATGAGAAAATGACGATTTTCATGTAGATAAATGTAGCTGATGAACCTTACCACTTTCATTACTTGGGTAACTACTAACGTGTATTAATTTCTGCTTTATCAGCATAAAATTCTCGGGATTGAAATTTCAATCATTATAACCTCAGTGATATGTAGATACCTACTTATAGGTAAATGATGTATAATAATAATATTTAGTTCTTCCTATTTCTTTTTTCATTTATTTTAATCAAGCAATAATTAAAATCAGCTATAATTTTTGTGTATAAAAATAAACGTACTCCCGAATTAAAAAGTTTCGGAACTGTCCGTATGTTTCGTTTATTTAGATCCATAAATTTTTTCAATAAACGCTACCTAACCTTTATTCAATGTGAAATGGTGAGTGGAAGTTCGGATTGATTCTCTATATTTGAAGAAGAAGTCATCGCAAAACATCAGCCAATCGGGTGTAGTCACGTGCAAACTTGGTTTTTATCAGTTAATCGATAAATTTGACAATAGGCCTATACTCAGTATCATAACTAACAGTCCTGTAAATTTTGCAAATTTTGAGACTGTCAGTAAATTTTTTCGAACTTTGAAACTTTTTGCAAAAAAGAAATTGTGTCATTTTTTCTACAGTGTAGCCTCGTTAACGTTCAGGGAATTAAAGATACCAGAAAACAGCATGTTATAATCAACCATATTTTAGCCTATATACTCAACTTATTTACATCAATGAAACTGAATAGATATCCTAGGGAACCAATAATTTATTGTTTTGAATCAATTTTATTACCGAAATAACGATAAATGTCTTGTTACAGTTTTTTCACTGTTTTATGAAATGTCAATCTGAAATTCATGTCTATCCTAATTATTTTAGTACAAAAATCCCTCACCTCCTCCGCCTTGATACAAAATTTTTGATTTTATTCGAAAGAAAATTTTCTCTCGAATAGTTGAGAAGTAGTGTGGTAAGAAAATCATCTTACGAAATTTATAGCATGCCTGTGAAATAGAACTAAGAACCTACCATCTTATTAAAAAATTTTTATTATTTCAGCGCAAAACCCATTTGACGTGAGATAAGGAACATTTTGGAATTAGTTAAACTTGTAATTCGTAGCATTTGAAAGTATTCAACATATTTCTAAAATCCTATAAGCTCGAGGAAAGTTTCTCAAATAAGAGAAGAACAAACGGACAATATAATTATGGTAAAACGAAAATTTCATTAATGCTTTAAAGTATTAATGGGTGAAATTGATTGATGAGTTTATATAAAAGCGCAGTAGACTATATTTATTCGACGCCTTGATTTCGTTTACATTGTAAAGGAAAGTGTACATCTTACCAAGAAAAGAGAAAAGTGTTAAAATTTTCATTTAGGGAAAATTATGGTAGAATAATCGATGTGAGAAAGTAGGTACCTATAGATAATAGAAAAACTTTTCGTTACTTGGTTAGGTACTTACTGAAACTTTTTTTTTCCAGTTTAACTGTATTCTACAGGTGAATTTGATACAATCTAATAATCGTGTAGGCGAGAATTTAGCTGAGTGTGAAATCTACTGTTTTGATACATAATGGAATTATTGTTTCTGTAAAGACGATTTTAGTTTACCTCGGATAAATGTTTTTCCGGATCGCTTTGTTCAACTTCATTTTATGAACTTGGTAGTTGGCTTCTTAAAAATTCTAAATAAAAACCGGGAGAAAATGAGTTGTTATTCCATTAGCGGTATCAAATTCTTTGAATTCCAATGAACCAGAAATAAATGCAAAATTAAATGTAGCAAAATTAAATGTATAGCCATTTTATCAGTAATTTCTGATGATTGTTGCCTTTATATTTCATTTAAGTCAGCGATAAAAAAAATAGGCTAATTATTTCTCTTTCAGCGCATCTTAAACACAGAGCAGTAAATTTAAACAAAACAAATTTTCTGTAAAAAAAAAATCTCGATTCATTTATTCCAGCTGTTTTTCCGATTAGTGATTTAACTCATAAACTCTCAGCTTATTTTACTATATTTATGAAGAACAAAAACATAGTTGTAGGTTTTGTTGGTTTGGGAAATCAATCCTGGGACCTACATATTTTCCAACTAAAAGCAGCGAACTTGACCACATGGCTGTCTTACTGCCAACTATAGCTGGCAAATGTATTTTGTATTGAGCAAGGTATGGCAGTTCCCACACACTCCCCCTCTAGAGAGACTCAACACGAGTTGAATAACATTAGATGTTGCGGGGGTGGAGCCAGAAAAGCCTCTTATACCTATACACACAGGCTTACTCTACCTATATGAGTTCTATTTCCACTATATAGGATGCCATCTATCGAAAACTCAAGTTAGAAAGGAAAGTTGTGAGTTCCACCATGCATCACTATTGTGCGTGCATATCCAGCATAGGTTGAGAGTCACTAGATGTAGGTTTTGTCTGTTTGGGGAATGAGACCTGGGACTTACATATTTGCAGACTAAAAGCAGTTAACTTAACCACATAGCCATCTCACCACCGACTATATAACTGGCAAATGTATTTTGTATTGAGAAAGGTATGGCAGTTCCCACGATAGTATTTTGGTATTTTTTTCCCGACAGTCTGTAATTGTTTACTATTATTTATTGATGACAACTTTCTATCTTTCTCCTTGATCCTTGAAATTCCAATCTTATGATTTCCATGAAAAACTCACCTATTTAAGTGATTACTTTACTTTTTAGGGAAACTTTCATCTGAGCCTATACACCAATGGAAATCTGTGCCAAAGATTAGATAATTTTTTAATTTGTTGAAATAATTTTTCACAGAGTAAACATCTTAGTTTTAAACATATTTTTTCAATAAATGAAGTCAAAAAATTTTCTTTTAATGTGATAGGGACAGTACTTGCACCTACCCACTTATCACATTAAAATACTTTCCACATTCGAATTTGTGACATGACATATGTATTTCAACATTTATATACATGTTGAAGATCCATATAAGAATGAATTTTAAAGATGTGTAATCGATCTTCAACAAGTATTCATCTCTCTCAGTGATATAATACCACGTCACTAGGGTATCTAGGGGAAAAAAGAGGGATCAACTTACTTTTGGATGTTTTTTTAAGAGGATTAGGCTATACAAAGTTATACCATAATAGTTTTCAATTTCATAACAGGTAATAACGCAGTTGGCATAAAAATTAGCAATTCAGATAGGAAAAATTTTCATCAATTTTATTTTTTAAGCTGTGGTTGAGTGAGGTGGGTTCAGGGGAACAATGGGAACTTTTTACCCTCAATTTCAAAAATAAAAATAAAATTTTTTTTAAATATGGGAAAATGGTTTTCAAAATTATTTAATTACTACGACTCGAACACCTATCCCCCAAAATATTACTTCAAATCCATCAATGGTAGTGAGAAGAAAGGTGGAGAGGAGGATTAAATTTTCCTCATCTAATCCACCCCATTTAAGAAAATACATATCATGTTAATGCAAAATTGTTGATATTTCTACGTTGAAAAATAGGTCATATAAGACTGTTTTCATAAGTATCATTCAAAAAAATCTAAACTTTATCCAGAATTCACTCAGAAAAATAACATTCAGTTGACTGTAACTCCTTAAAACAGTGCATAACCATTTTATCGATAACTAATCAAGCCTTTCTCAAAAAACTGAAATAATTGCACCACATTTTCGATCCATTAAATCCCAACTACTGACTTTCAGTCGGAATATTTTTCATTTTATTACAAATATTCTGTCTTTTCTTATGGTTTATTTATCTAATGTTAAATATTTATTTATTTATTTTTATTTCAGAATACTTTCGTATTATTGGCAATAACCACACTTTTGGCAGTTGCTAACTGCGCGCCAGCTGAAGATAAGAAAAATGACAAACGTCAAGTCAGTTTTGAAGGAGTAGATACCTCAACTCCACCATGTTCACTGTCCGTATTCCGATACCTATACAATTTGCCAGGTACCAAGATTCGACCAAATCTTCCTGCAGGAACTGTTATTTTCGATAGAGCATTACCACCTGATGGTTCTGAAGGTTACGAAGGTTCAGATATTTCAAAATCTGCCTTGCCACCTCAATATGGTTCACCTCAGTTCAAACAAATTGGTTCACCACAATTCAAGCAGTTCAGTCAATCTCCCGGTGCACCTGTGTCCACCTTGCAGCCTTTTGGTTCATCAACATCATTTAGAACTGCGCAGCCATCATTCAGTCCAACTCAGTCTCCATTCACTTATTCAAAGCCTCCATTTTCTCGCACACAACTATCATTCTCGCCAGGACAATCATTCTCTCAAACACAACCACCATTCTCTCAAGTACGACCATCATTCTCTTCAGTGCAACCAACCTTTGCTCCATCTCAACAGAACTTCTATTCGTCATCTCCTGGCTTCAAACAATCTCCACAGCCAACAGGACAGACTTTTATCTCGTCACAGTCACCAAATGGCATTTATCCTCCTCAAAGTGGACAAGAAATTGGAGCCGTATCAACGCCAAGTAGCCGACCTTCTCCTATACCAGATGCTTCCTCACCAGAAAATATCTACTTATCACAACCTAATAAACGAATTAGACCATCTCCACAACCAGCTGCATCTACCCCACAAAACTACTTCTCAACACAGCCAGGATTTAGACAACCCGGGCTGTCTTCAAAAACTTCATCTCCACCACTTATCCATCAAGAAGGAAGTCGTATTGATCCAGTTGAACCAAAGGCAGAAGGTAGTGACAGCAGTAATGCTGGCCTTGAATACTTGCCACCAGACAACAGCTATCTCCCACCAGATAACAAACCAAATGATGAAGAAAATGTTCCTTCAAATACTCCTATCAAACAAAATCCTATTTATGTGCCACCATTAGAAGAAAGCCAAGAACCCAGCCTTCCACCAACAGTTTCTTCAACGCCAAGTCCATTGGACCTGAATCCTGAATTGACTTTTGGATCATCAACACCTGCTTCAGACTTACCAGATGTGTCAACTCCCAGTCCATTACCAACCATTGATGGCGAATTTAATCCTCAAGAACCATCATTTGAATCAGTGAAACTTAACCCTAAAATACCATTAATTTCATCAACCCCAGCTCCATACTTCCCTAATTTTGTGTCTTCAACTCCTAGTCCTTTGCCAAGCTTTGTCTCCTCAACACCAAGTCCTGCTTTCATTTCTTCCACCCCTAATCCACCTATTTCATCGTTCATCTCAACCCCTCTTCCACCCGCCCAAACATTTATATCTTCTACGCCAGCTCCAATTTTCCCCCATTCAGGCTTTGTTTCATCAACACCAGCTCCAATTTTCCCTTCCTTAGGATTTGCTTCTTCCACTCCAGCTCCAGCTTTCCCACCATTTAGATTTGCTTCATCAACTCCAGCTCCAGCTTTCCCATCTTTTGGATTTGCTTCTTCTACTCCAGCCCCTATCTCTTCATTATTACCCAACCCAAATGCCATTGTGCCATCATTAATTTCAAACCCAGCTCCAGTTTTACCTTCGGTGATTTCCCACCCAATTCCATCACTCCCATCCTTTGTATCCCACTCTGTTATCCCTGCAGGTCCTGCTCTAGTATCTCATCCAGTACCTGCTTACCCCAAATTCTTTTCACATCCAGCTCCAGCTTTTCCGTCATTTGTATCTTCAACACCTTGTCCTGCACCCACATTTGTTTCATCCACCCCTAGTCCAGCTATTTCAACATTCATATCATCAACTTCTAAACCAATTTTCCCATCTTTCATTTCCTCAACACCAGCTCCCAATTTCTCAGGCATTAAAATATCCACTCCTGTTGTATCCACACCAGCACCTCCACTTCCCAGTCCTGTGTCACCTATTTTCCCATCTCCAACTCCTGATTTAACAGGTTTATTTTCAGTACCAAACTTTAATTTGCCACTGAGCTCTGGCGATATCAAATGTGCCTGTACAGATTCCACTGGTAAAGTTGTTTCAACCAATGAAGGATTAGTACCCCCGACTGGTTTTGGTCCAATTTCTAATGACCTTACTCCTTTTGTCCCAGACACTATAATTTCATCAACTGTTAAACCAGTAACTGTTGGACCAAACTCTATAATTGTTAACAGCATTGAAAATAAATTTGTTCCTTCTCCAAATGAGAATAGTCTTGACTTCACATTTAGTACTCCAGCACCACCACTCATTTCCAGTACACCAGCACCTCCACTCATTTCCAGTACACCAGCGCCACCACTCATTTCCAGTACACCAGCACCAAGCTTGATTAGCTACCCACCAGTTTCATTTCAACCAATTGTGCCACAAATTCCATTGCTGCCATCTCCAGCACCAACCCCAATACCTACCTTCATCAAGCCTCTAATTAAATATCCAGCTCCACTCCCACCAAAATTCTTCAATGTGTACAATCCACCCGTAGCCATTCCTTCACCAACTCCAATCTTTCCAGTAGGTGGTTTCACATATCCAAGACCAGCGTTTCCAAGTATTCCCCCTCCAAGCAATGCATACTTTTATCCAAGACCCCCTCCACCTAGTCCACAACCATTCCCATCAAACGGATATTTCTATCCAAAACCTTCTCCACCTATTCCACAACCATTGCCATCAAACGGCGGATATGAATATCCAAGGCCCTCTCCACCCAGTCCACAACCTCCATCAAACGGTGGATATGAATATCCAAAACCCTCTCCACCAAGTCCATCTCCTCCATCAACCGAAGGATACGATTATCCCAAACCTTCGACGCCATTCCCTGAAGTTTCGAGCACCGAGGAGCCAAGCACCACTGAGGGATACTCTTATCCGAAACCATCAGTTCCATTCCCACCATCTCCAGCTCCAAACGGTGGTGATGATGAAGATGGTTACAGCTATCCCAAACCTCAAGTACCATTCTCACTGCCTCAATTCTCTCGAAACCAGAAATCATCCAGCGACGAACAAAGTTACAGCAGCAATGACAATTTAATTGTGCTCAAAGTTTAAGACTTTTATAAAACGTAGCACCGTACCAACACTTGCTGAATTTATACCAATGTAAACTCCAAAATTTGGAAAAACCTTCAAATTTTTGCTATTTTTTTTATCGATTAATCGTATGACCTTCCGATCAAATCTAAACGAGCTTACGTTTTTTTTAAATTTTAGGATCATCAAAAATATGTGCTTCAGTATTTTGGAGAAGATAAAATCGAAAAAAAAAAATTGTGATACTTTGAAAAATGACCTCCCGTTTATTTTTTGTTAAATAGTCACTCAGAGTGTTTTTGTGTTGTTGGCTCGAATGTTATATAACTTAATAATGAAACTGTATTGTATTTTTTCTTTCTTCTCAGTGCTGAGGTAGTTTACCGAAAGTAATGTATATGCTATTCTTTCGTTCTCCTTCGATATCGACAAATTTAATTCGAGGCTAATCGTGACTTTTTCCTATTTTTTAATAATTTACGAATTTTGAAAATTTGTCGATAATAAAAAATATTTCATAAGAAATTTGATTATTTATTATTGTCAACATTATGCTTAGTCATTTTTTTTTTAACCATGTTAATTACAAGAATTTTTTGAGAAAAAGTAAAATTTCTTTTTCGTACACCTATCCTTGATTATGGATGACCATAGGATGTTTAAAGAATGTTTTGTAAATGAAATAAAACCTTGAGATACAGATGAAAAATTTTACGAGTTTATCAGTGGAAATTACATTAATATGATTTAGAAGACGTTTTCTAAAGAACAATGATTTCCACAACAAATTTTATTCCCGAATTCTCCAATATGTCTCCTATTTACAATCATATATACCTTATAATTATATAAAACTTATTTAAATTTCAGTTTAAAAAACTTCCATGTTTCGAAGAAAAATGTATGGTCAAAATTAAATAAAAACTTTTTTTTTTTTTCAAAATTTATTCTTAAATATCTAAACTAACGAAAAAATAAAATAATTAAACTGAATATTCCGAATAAATAATTTATCATCGAACAGTTACATATACTTATTCTGCAAAAATTATTAGAATGTGGACATATTAGTTCTTATTTCACATTGAAGGGGCGCTAGTTACAAAACAATTGCAAGGTTTGAAAAATAATTCATTTTTGAAAATTGAATTTTCCGAGAAAATAATTCTCATCACTAAGTTCCTTTTTCACAGGATTGACCGGATTTATTTTCATAATTTTATTGGTATACAGATCCCACTCAAAAAAAAAAAAAAGAATTATTGATTTCTTGAAATATGTATTCTAAATAGAGGAATACGATTTTTTGCATGAAAAATTAACAAAATAAAACATTTAGTAACAAAATCATCAATGAGATATAAAACTTTAATCCAAAATCATATGCTCAAGTCTAAGTTAATGTTTCGGAAAATGACGCACATAAGAGTGGGTTCTAGGGATCTGGATCCTTTTCCAAAAAAAAAAAAAGAATCAACCTTAAAAAATTGTGTATTATTTGTAGATTTTGGTGATTTTTTTTTTGATAGAGGATCAGAGGAGATCACTGAAAATATGTGGAGCTCCCTTACGATGAAGATATCAACGCCCTTAAGTATAACCAAAATTACAGTTATAGGATATATCTTTGATAGTTTTCGAGGAAAAGGAACATAAAAATGAGTAATTTTACAATAAAAATAGGCGATTTTTCTGTCTCATTAATAATCGATAAATTTTAATTTTAATTGCTTTGACAGTAATTTATAACATTTTTTAGAAGATAATAGCCTAAGTCTTTTGTTTATAAGTCTCAAAATTAAGAGAAACACAAAACTGATTAATTTAAAAAAAAGTTGAATTAGAACAATATGTTAGTGAATCTGTTTACATCTCTCACACATGCAGTGTTATTTTCTAAAAACAGCTGATCATTTTTTGCGTTTGAACACTCCCTACATACGAGCTCTACCTATATCTGTAATCACCTGATTAACTCTTTTTCAAAACTATGCAATTCATAAAATTTTAGGAAATTAGGAAACAAATCGTAGGAGTAAAAAATATGCGAAGATATACAATGTGCTCAAGTCAAATTACTGCATCATAAAAAACGTGTTAAAAAGTCTATAAATTCAATAAAAATAATGCGAAGTGTAAAAAAAAAAAAAATCCAGACTCTTATCACATTCGACCTTCACCTTCGCTTATTTTTATAAATAACTTTGACCCAAGTGGCGTGGATTCCCAAACTAATTTCTCTTAGCACTGACGTCTAATTTCCATGTTATTCTGACCAAAATAGTTCAACTAAACCTATGAAAATCTTTTCAAAGTGTTAAATTGATCCATATTAGGTAAGCTATTAAATAACATCGGTGAACACATGAAGGTTAGGTACTTTTGTGAATCCATATTTTCCATTAATTTTCGCATAAATATTTATATTTTCCATGTAGGTACTTACGTAGGTAGGTAGTTGGTACCTACCTATTTTACATTTCAAGGAGCAAGTTATCTTCGAATAATATTCTGTAACAAAAATTTCGTAGGTAATTTACATTTAGCCTAATCAGAAAATTGCCTTGCTCCAGCGTCGTCGTGTTTTTTACACTTTTTTTCTCAAACGTTTCCCATACTTATTAACTAAAGTCCATGAATTTAAATAACACGTACTATTTCGAGCAAAAAAAAATGTAACCTCTGATAGTATAGTCGAGGTATCAAGAAAGAAAAAAGTGTATTACAGTGATGGCGCCGCAAGGAATGTATGAGAAGTAGAAATTTTTCTTTTCGTAGGATGAAGGTAAAACATCAGTTACATAAACAATTAGTAATGTCATCGTTTAACGGATCATTCGCTATAAAAATCTGTTCGCTTACGTTTAATTCAGTTTGCGTAGCTATTTTGAGAACTGGTAATCTGGCATCACATGGGGTTAAATTTGACTGAAATTAAAACCGTAATAGAAAAAATGTGTCAACTTCTTTCTACGATGTAGATACCTATTCGAGGTTGAAATTTTTTTCACAATTTCTAAAATCTATAAAAATATGGGCGTCATTTTTGGATATTCATATGCTTCCAGCTGAGTGTCAAAATTTTTAATTATTTTTAAGCCAATTTCTTGTCATTATGCTCGAACAAAAAGTACCTACCAAAGTATAATGTTTAATAAATGCTGCTGTTGAAAAAGAAAACTTGAGGAATTTGTTAGGTAGACACTCGTGTTTTTCAGTACATTGTTTTTTATTTATTTAAAAGAAACAATTTCATCGTTAGTCTTATGTCAAAATGTTTAAAACATATTCAGTAAATTTCATTGGCGTTGAGAGCTCCATCGTATTGGGGAGTGGGTCCATACATTTTTACCATCTCTTGAATAGATTTTATAATTTCTTTTGTTAGAATTTCAAGCTACATATTTCGGTATCTGTATAATGTGTAAGTTTTATAAATTCTATTCTTCATTTTCTAAATTTTGATTTTGAAGTGATATTCAAAATTGCCTTGTATTATACTCAGTGTGCACACAAAACACCAAAGCAGCTTAGACAGGTATAACAGCAAAACAAGTTAAAGTATTGCAATAATTATGGTATGCCAGATGGGGTGACCTTGTGTCACCACAGTCAAATCCTTAAGACAGAACACAAAATCACACCTAAAACTCACCACAAGTAAAACATACGTAAACAATGAAATAACATACCAGAGTCCAATTTAATTCAGTTTGAAGTGATGGATAGCCAGCCGTAAGGTTGGATTTTTATCACAAAAACCTCATATTTTTACCTTTTTTTTTTTTTGAAATTCAAGTTAGGACTGGAAACCGGCTGTCTGTTTAGATAATTTACCTCATTATCAAAATTACTGTTCTGATTAAATCATGATTTCCCCTTAATGATTGAAGTCCAGTCCGCATCTTGGAACAAAACTCAAGACATCGAATATAATAAAAAGCAGGAACATGTTTCAAAGACAGTAAAACACAGAGTAATTTCATCTACATTCAGATAAGCTAAAGCAAGCTATATCTTACCAGAGTGTTGGGAAATTAGCTGGTTGATAAATTTGACTTCTTTCTTATCGAGATGAAAAAGAGGAGAAATTTATCAACGTTTGAAAAATGTATGAAATCTGATGAAAACCCACCATAGTAGGTTTTCATGAGGTGAATGGACAGAAATATTAAGTATACTATGTAATTGTAGCCTATAATGACCATTTTGCTAGAATTTTTACACTAATTTGTATTGTGCTGCTTATAGTTAGTAGTTTCCTTTGAGAAAAAAACCTATATTTTTCTTATAATTTTTCTTCAAGTTTAGGTTAGCATCAGAAAACTGTGAAGACTAATTCACTTTACATTAAAATTATTTTCCGGCTTACAAGTGCAATACCTCCAACCCACCTTCATTTACTCCCATAGAAAGAAAATATATCAACCAAAACATCAGATTATTAACTAATTTAAACAAAAAAAAAAAAAATCTAATTTTATTCAAAACTTCATACTTAATGGTATATTTTGTCATTCATCAAGAAACGTAATGAAAACAGTATTGCAGGGTTTCCTCTCAGATTTTTTACTGTTTAAAAAAATCTCATTAAAACGTGTATATTAGGTTACCTTATCATTAATTTTACGAAAAATTCAAATATCTTGAATAAAATTACAAAACTAACGACAATCGTGTAAACTGTAAGAAGAACTTTACACAAATAGTTCTCACAATTTTCGTAATAACCTGACTTATTTAGGAATTACAGCTGTTTGATCTGTTTTAAAATGGACACCATGTATACATTTATTGCACTAATGTCAGAAATCAAAAATTCTGAACGTTAGAATGTTGTACACGAATTCCAATAATATCTAGATTTTTCTTCACTCATAGTAGTCTTAGAGGACTGAAAATAATATGTAATTTGTTTAGTCACTTGACAGTATTTTTACTCAAGTTCAGGCGAATTAGAAAAAAATTATGATGCATTTCTTAGGACAAAATGGTAGATGGTACAAAAATTTTGGGTAACATGCCAAAAATACTTTACTAAAAATCTTACCCCATCATTAGTGTTCAATTTTTTACAGGGCATTGAATCTCTCGAAAACTGGTTGGTTTTGTTCGGGTCTTGAAAAATATATAATGTACAAAAAAAATTTCTCAGGAATGACTTAACATACTGATATTAAATCTGAAGAATATATTCATCTTAATCCACCGGTGATAAATCACTATTTCATATTGAACATAAAATAGTGTGTAGGCATAGCAAAGGTTTCAACATTAATTAGCTTGTTCCCACGATAAATTCCAAGAATGATTCAGCAAATTGATATGAAATTTGAGACATACATTGGTCTCAATTCATTGGTACCTACTTATTAAAAACATTTTGATATGTTTCGATATATATATTGATATATTACAATATATACCGATATGTGTAATGTGTACATAAATCTATCTTCTCATTTCCATTTTCCAGTAAGAAAAATGAAAAATTTTTTTGCTACAACCAAAATTCAAAATTTTTAGAACCTTAGATATTTCTCATTTCAAATTATCCTGACGTTAATAGAAAATTTTTTCACACATGAAAATGTCAAAAAATTTGATAAAACATAAATTTTTGTGCATTCTAAAACAATATAATAATGCTTGAACCTAAACTAAAAAAAAAAGATGGAAACAATTTCTTTAAAAAATCAGCCTTTATTACAATATAATAAAAATGAGAGAAATAAAAAAAATGCAATATAAAGTCAATACTTTAAATGTCACAATAGGCTTTGTGACAACCCAAAGGTAGTCATCATATTATGTTAAAAAAAATAGAAAAGATCTAAAATATTTAAAATGCCTATTGAAAAACAAGACAGCCCAAGATCATAGATCTTAAGAGTCAAGGTACTTCGAATTTAGGAAGGGAGGGACATGAAAACCTAGTTACCCACAAACCACTGTGAACATGAGGTCACATCATGTTGATCCTACACAACTCCTCCTAGAATATTATAAAAAGCCCAAACAATCCAGATGGATGATCTTTAAACAATGTGATTTAGTAAAACACATGATAAGGCTGATATAAATTGGTTTCGATCATATTACTTGTACGATGAATGTCCTCATTTTGTGATTATAAGCCATACCACATGGAGTTGTGGATTCATAGACCATCTGCTTGTTTCATTCGTTGTTGTTTTATTATTTACGACTTATAGAATGTTTACATTTTTGAGAATGAACGAACTATTATAGAAACACGATCTCGAATTGTCTTTTATTTCATTACTGATATTTCACATTACCATATATAAAACGTGAACGAAAAAACGTCTTATGTCGAAATCTGGTTAAGAACCAACTGACTTCCCCACTTATTAAATCTCGTCATTCCTTACTACTCAGAATTGACCGGGGAAGTATTTACTTATTGTATTATATTTTACCAAGATCCGTTAACACAATAAACTGTATTCTTCTTATTTTATTTTTCTCGTTACAATTGACTATTAAGAGAACATGGTATTGTGGGAGGAATGGAGTATATCTTTATCTATCGGATCTTGGTGGTGGAATCACAAAAATTTTATTTATTAATTTTATAGGAACATATTTCACAGCTTATCTGGAATTTATAAAAAATTGGAAAATCTCGAGAATTGAGAGCCTACAAAAATGTATTGTTACATAGGTTCGTTCTGTACTAGATTTCTTGGGACAGATTCAAAGTTGCCCCACTTTTAACGAATTAAACGGGAAGATGTGTGTTACAAATAATTTTTTTTTTTTTTTAGTCATTATTGTTTGCTTGATACAATCTGAGGGATTGGTGAGGCTCGTCTCGTTAAAATGAAATCAAATATGTATTAATTTAAAAATTAATACGACTCGACCAACAAACAATTTTTGATCAAGCTCTTCGTAACCTTCGTAAGGTGATCGAATATTGTAATGAAGTACACCTACATAAATAAGTAAGTGAAAAAGTACGCTGTAAGTATCCACAGTGGACAATAATAAGTTATAGAATATCTAACGTGCTTTCTTCTTCGTAATTTGTAGGTCACGCTCCACAAATTTACACGAAATAAAATATAATAGAAAACATTATAGAAAAAGATGTTAATTTGGTAATTATACATCTTCGTACACATCTTCGTACACATCTTGGTAAACAGACTAAAAGACTATATACGGTTTACAGCAGTCGTTATAATTTCAACTTTCGTGCTCGTGGAATGAAAACGAAAGTGTGCTACGAGAATATTAAAGTAATGGCATTTACACATGACCTACCATACGCTAAATTACTTGCTCGTATATTCAAGACCAGTACCTACATACAGAAGATTAAATATGTTATACAGGAAACCTTACGCCAGTAAAGGGTGCGTTATTGCCTTTAGTGTGGTTTGGTTAATTAGTAAACGGGTCGAATGTAATTCTGCTGGAAAAATTAGCAGTAATGGTCGGTTCGAACTGAATGCAGCCTTAATTGATAATTGAGCAGCCCGTTCGTTTGTCCTGAACTCTGAACCCGACATGAACAAATGTTGACATTTATATAGTAATTTCGTACGAAGCAATAGGTCTCCTCTGTGGCAGACGTATTCCGTTCTATTGGTCGATTTGAAATCAAATCAAATTTACGATACGAATGAAGATACGAGTGTCTGTAGGCCTACACCAAGGTAACCTCGACTGCGTGCTGGATTCTATTCGAATAGCCTCGTAGGTACCTATTATAGAAAAAATAAAGTGTTTTTCAAAATAGGCTGGTACCAAAGACTTCCGATACTCGAGTGACTTGTTTGTTTTTTCTCGGTACTGTTTTCATGTACGATACCTTTCGATAGAATAAAGTTGGGAGAACATTCAAGAATCATACTCTTATATCGAGTTGACGATCAAATTGTGAATCGAAAAATTGCATTGCTTAACGATATGGTAAGCCTGCTCAACGGATTTGTTTGGCTTAGTCATTAGATGCTCGGCCTCAAAACGATAATGTTATTGGTTTGAGACCAGTTGTTCTCATATTTCCAACCATAAATGCCCCATTTAAATAACGTTTTCACCAATGACTGGATAATTCTTGCTGTGAGAACAAATTATACGCCAGATATTCTGACCTCCCCATTTTCTGTCATAGATACTAAAATGATCTACGGACGCTGGAAAAAATAGCTTCAATGCTATATGTAGAAACTAATAAAACTAAACACGTTTCCTATTAAAATATAGGTAAGACCTTAATTTTATTAGACATTTGACAATATCATTGATAAAAACCATAAATTTATGTTTTTCTAAATCATTTCTTCGTATTTCAAGTAAATTGACAGACAATTATTTTTTCCTGTATGAAAGGGACTAAAGAAGAGAAACAATTATAGGTAATGGTGTCGTTCCAGAAATTTTCACTTCATTATATTCATTGAACTCGGCCATAGGATTAAAAAACGCTGGCGCAGCAAGCCTCGCCAGAAAAAGTAGGGTTTCGAGAGAAAGAATTACGAATTTTGATGGTCACATTAATTGTCTGTTAGTTCATATGCGTTAATTGTATAATATTATGATTGTATGAAATGTGTTAGCTGCTGACAAAATATTAGACAATGTGAAATATAAAAGCATTTTTTTTTGTAAAAAAGAAAAATAAATTAAGATTATAATGTATAGGGTACATCATTATAAAATTTAAAATAAAATCAGCAAAATATAATAAAGTTATGAAATTAGGAAAAAAAAAAAAAATGAACATGTGGTTAATTTTTGTAAAAGGAAAAGCTCATGCATATTAGAAAATAAAAGGAAAAAAGATATATACTTAACCTGTTAACGCAAAGTAAATCAACATACCTAATCTATAAGAATTCCATATTACTGACTTCTTAAGAATTATTGTTCATTTTATCTGCAGCGGAATACATTCTGTTTATGGTTGTTGCAATGTTGTGATTTATCTTTTGAAGGTTGAGCTCATCACTAATCGTCAAACTGAATCAAATACACTCATCAATTTTTCACCAATACCATCATAGGCGAGGATAAAAATGGCGATTCAGTGGCCTATGCTCATACCTCAAAAGGATTTAGTAACTTTTAACCCTTGAAAGTTTAGTTTCTAATAATTTTTTCATTTTATTCGGTGGATCTCTTGAGCAACGCTGTAATTATTCGTTGCAAAACGACGATCCATTTTTATGACACATTTACTCCTCCAACGACACCCATAATTATAGGAAGGGAGACGATTTTATTTCAGTGAGAAAGAAAAACAAAGGATATTAAACGGCTGCAGAACCAGTTCTTCGAAATCGTAGCAATCAAGAATTAATTCTAAACAAAAAAAAGCAAAAAAAGCAAAAAAAAAAAGCAAAAATTAAAAATTAAACGAAAAAAGAGAGGAGAAAAAATGGAACTAGATTTTCCGGAAAGAGATAGTTCCGAATTGAGAACACTCTCGACTAAAAAACTATAGTAACGGTCGAGTTCTTTTATATTCTCACTTACTTTAATTAGTTACTTGACCGCTTCGCTGGAAAATAATGGCAGTTAGGTAAATACTCTAACTCATATTTTCGTCAGAATGAGAGAGTGAAAGAAAAGTTGATAAGATTTTTTTCCCCTCTCACATTTTTTATATTCTTCAACATTCATATCGTGTGGCTGTGTACTCGTAAACGTTACTGGTTTTTGTTCGAAGAAAATACAATTTTTCGTGAATTTTTTTTCGTCTTAATGAAAATGTGGTGAATGAAAAAATATTTTGCCAGCTTAGTGCTGCAAGCGTTGCATTTCAGAATGTAAGTATCGGATGAATTTTTTACATCCTAAAAGGCTTATCACTCGTTCTCACCTCGATGAAAGAAATAAAAAATGGCAAAAAATGAAAATACCAAAAAATAGAAGGTTAAACGATGCTAAATTAATATATATTATGTTGCCTCCTATACGCTGTGTAAAATTAAATTCATAGGCGTTCTACATCGAATGAATTTCTATCCAAAATCACGGAACTTATTAATGCATTTTCGCCGTTTTCCATTTTCAAATGTGAAATTGTTTACATAATCCATAAGGGAATAAAAAAAAAAAAACTCGAACGAAAAACCAAACCCAAATAACATTCGGTCTGGAATTTCATGTAAGGCCACCTAAAAAATTACAAAGAAATTTGTATCTCGTTCATAAATTGAAACTTGTAGCAATAAGAGAAAAACTATTTATGTCGATCTGTGACAACTTACAAACTTTTTTTTTTTGTCGTCATCATGTCACGACATTTTAGGAAAATTATTTTTCTCGCATAATATATTTTAATGGTGTGCGATACAGTCAAAAATAAAAGTTCAATTCAAGTGTGCTCGATTTTTTTTCTCGATTATCTAGAAATTCTTACCTACCTTTTTTCGCACTTTAAAGCATCAGGAATTTTCTTTTTGTCGTAAGTGAAACCCATTTCAAAACGATTTGAATTCAAAATTGATACATGCAAAAAAAAAAAAATAAAATGAAATAAATAAACAGAACCACAACCTCAAAGCATATTCAGTAAGTAAGTGTATCGATTGACAGAAATATTAGAATTGATGCCAAAAGAAAAACACGAGTGAATCATTCGAACTTTCTTTTTCAACATTTTCACCTTTCACGTGTTATGCAATATGTTAACCAACATCGTAGGGTATGCCAAAGATCGAACAGAATTCTAGAAATTTTTTTCACCAAAAAAAAGTGAAGGATATTATAGCGTATAGATTAAAACTCCTGACGTAGAACCTTTGTGCTATTTGAGATTAAATGGAACCATGAAAAGTCGATAAAATTGTACCTATAAATGAGAAGAATAGAAACAAATGCTGAAAATTCAATAAGAACCAGGGTCTTCGCTTGAATTTATTTAGAACTTTCATTAAAAATATTAATTTATGTGCTGGTAATGGTGGGTGCTATAGTTACTTAGTATTTTTGTTACAAAATTTATGAATCAAGAAACTGTCATTGATGAAGTCTGGAGTCATTTCATCAGTTTTTAATTTTTATTTCTCATCAGAAAGTCATTCATCTGGAACTAAGTACATTATTCAAATAGGTATACTTGTTCAGGTTTAACATACTTTTTTTTTTTTTTCAAAGAATCACAGAAATTTTGGAACTTACGCTATTTATGTTCCAATGTCCAAAAGGTGTTTAACTTAAAATTCTTAAGAGTTAAATAACAGAATTAAAAAATTGTCACTATTTCACTGGCCCAAATCTTTGACATTAGAATAATAAAACTATCAATGCATAGTCCAATTTATTAATTTTCATAATTTATTTTACTTTTCAAATCAAAAGTTTTCGAATAAAAATGTATGATAGGTACCCACGATGTGTAAGATGGTGTAAAAAATGTTGCAGTCATATCTCTGAAAGGAAAGGAGTCACTTCTTCATCTTAGGTATAACTTAATTTTCGAAAAATTCTCCGATAGTAATTTCTTCATGACGAGTGCTTAAGAATTATTCGGTGAAAAATACAAGATGAGCTTAGGTACTACAACAAAACTACTAAAATTCAAAAAAGGTTGTTTTTGAGAAAATAAAATTTAAAAATTTTATTTTATTTTCCGTAGGTAGGTACATATTTATTAAATAATTATCTTTGTAATAAAACAACTAAAAGAATTCAAATTTCGTCTAAGCACTTACAATGTGTATCTGTACTGATTTTGATAGGTAGTCGTTTTGTTTTTACCCCCTCAGGAAGCCAAATTTGATTTTTAATGTTACCAGTATTTAAAAAAAATTTTTAATTAATTTTGAGTTGTGACACTTTGTGGTATGCAATTCACGGTAAGATGAAATAATTCAACGTTTTTTCTTATAGGTATCATAAAAACACATCTTAAAATACTTCAGGACTAAACATTTACTTTTTATAGTCAAAACTGGCACCAATTGAAAAGTGACATATTTTTTTCAAAAATATTCTGTAAGGAAGTCACAACCACACATAAACTGAACCGAAAAACAGAGAAATTGGTAATCTTCTCCTTAAGAGATGATGCATTTCTGATGATTGTAAGGCGACATGAGCGCTATTCTCAGCTCAGTGATGAAGTTTATTAGTATTTGACCTTAACCAATCAGAAATTCAGCAATGCCGAATGCTACCAAAACGAAAATTGATTACTTTCGAGTTGTGACTTTCTTGTTCTGATGCAGCGTTATTTTTTAGAACAAAAATAAACTCTCAGTAAATATTAAGATAGGTATAATTTTCCTTCAAAGATAACTTAGTCAAAAGTCAAATTTGAGTTCTAAGCACTTCTTTGTTAACTTATCGTTCTTTAAAAAAATTTAAAAAATCGATTCGATAGGTATTAAAAAATATATACATATATTCAATCACTGGCAGGTAGCCTAAATACTTTAGGTAATCCCACTCAATACTTTTCAGTTCTTCAATATGGCCGGCTCAGGGCTAACCCTCTTATTATTATTGAGTATATGGGCAAAAGAGCAAATTATGACTATCAAATGGCTATTAAAAAACCCTGAAACGAGACAATTTTATCCGAATTTTCGACCAATTTATTAATTTATTTGTTTGAATTTGTAGATTTTATGATAGATTTCGGTAGGTAGACAACTGAAAAAGCATGCAAAGGAAACACTTTTCACCAAGTGTTGGTATACCAGCAAAACCACCCTTCTGGGTATAGGTTTTTTCTGATTTTGATTTGACAAGGAATAATTTTTGTTTCATCGACTTTATTTTCGGTTACTAAAAATTACATATTATGTTACTTTTGTAAGTCAGTGTCCTCCTTTGCCTGGTAAAATACATTTAGTTTATTTTCAGGCCATTAAATGCAGAAAAATACATGTTCATTCTCCATATTATTGCTGATACTTCTAATTTTTCTTCATACTTATACCTAGTACCTATCTAATGAATAAAATTAAATCAGGAAATTGTTAATATCATAGGAAAAAAAAACAAATTTATCCTAAAAAATTTCTAATTTTCGATTTCGAACATTAAATTTCTTACTCATTTAGTGAGCAAGAGTCTAAAGATAATTATACGCGCAGAAAACATTACTTATATAACTATTTATTCAATTCTCGATACCCAGCTGTTAAGATAACGGAATGACTTGTCATAGCCAGGTTGATTAACGAAAGAAAATCAAATTACTTTATACGGTTTCATTTCAAACCATATCCTACGAAAATGCAGTTCCAAAAAAAGATAAAAAATTCAAGGTTCATTGCTGAAAAAAAAAAAAAAAAAAAAAGTAAATAAATAAAATAAAAAACGGAAAATACCCTATAAAAAAAATAGCTCGGGGTGAAAAAAAATCTTAAGTAAGAAAGAAAAAACCGAATAAAGATGATTAAAATAACGGATAATAATATACTGTCTCGCATCATTAATTAAAATAATGTCCTTAATTCAAAAATAACGCAATCAAAGCAACAAAAAAAAAAGTTGAAAAAAATTACTTAGTTCTTTCATTTTTAATGCTTAAATATCTAACAACCTTCAATTAGGCCTGTAATTAATCAGTCTTGTTACTTTAAGAATTGAGACCGTATTCAGATAAAACATTGTAATCTTGCATGAAAGAATAATTGATAAATTTTTCACATTCCCACTTCTCTCTCAAAATCTCCGTTTCAATTCAATGGGTCACGAAATTCCCAATATAGTTCCTCTTTCTTTTCACAAATCCTAAACCATTTCCAAACTCTTCGGATTCGAATACAAAAATGAAATATAACGTCAAATTCTTCTGTGTCCATTGTGTGATGTTATTCCTTCACGTCTGGGCCGTACCAGCCTTTCGAATCAGACGAGGCGAATGAAATTCGAGCGGGGACACCATTTTAACCGTGATAAGTATTGAACAATTTTAAACACAACTTTCAGGCAGTACGTAGGTGTAAATAATTCTATATTCTAAAATATCTTACCCATCGTTAGGTGCATCAACCGTGGTAAGTGTATTTTCCGAAAGTGTCACATTTTGTATTGGCTGCTATTCAAAAACCAGAAGACCAATTTTGCTCACATCCAATACCCACCCAGTTCTTCGTAATTTCTAACTACCTGCTATAAAAAATCAGACAAAAATCTTTTAATTTACGTAAGTTATCGGTACGACAACATTATGGGTTTGTATAACTTTGAAAACCTCTCCTTTCGAAACTAACGAATGAAGTTTGAAATTTTTTTACACAAATGTGTAGGTTATGAATGTTTCCAAGACTGTACCAAATTTTATCACCATAAGTCAAAAAGCGGATTTCCATAGGCTCTCGAAAATTGCCAAAATTAGTAAAAAGTGGAAATATATACACTGTGTATCCGTAATAATATATTGTTATATTTCCGTTTATATATACTATGTAGGTATACGTATTGTGTACAGAAGAATTTGGGTGATATATATATTCATGATCTACGACTCAGGATCAGTGCTTTTCGTCAGATCCTACTATTGCAATTTGTTTTTTTCCTCCAACTGGAATTGAGGATATCTATGGTGTATGATGTGGAATTTGACTTTGCTAGTCGGACAAGTAAAGACGTCAGCTGAGGTAATGCCCTAATTTTCCTCCCACTGGTAACGACCTGCTTTGGTTCAGTAATTTTCTCATATTAGGTAAGCTTACTTGAAGAAATACCTTTACGAAAGAAAACGATGATAATTCTTCTCATCTATTTTTGAATAATTGTACAGAAGGAAAAATATGTTCGAAAAACACATTCATAATTTTTGCGAAGAAAATTACAGAGTTTTCCATTGAGCACTGCTAAATCGAATCTATGACAGCTGAAGAAACAGAAAGAGATCTGCTGGCTTGCTTCCGACTGCATGAACGTCATTAAAATGTATCTTGAAGGACCATCTGTCAAGTTCACGCAATTTCTAATGATACCAGACAGGAAGTACCGGTAGCCCATAATGAGTTTATTTAGGTGCTACAAAAGTATGCGACACACACCCATATTCACCAACGTCACTTCAACTTACCTTTATTTAAACCTCACTTCGAAACGATTTCTTACACAATTTTGCATTTAAGAATGTGGCAATGTGGCTATATTGTGTTCTCTTGTAAGAGTTCTCATATAAAAATAGAATTTTACTACATTATTATTCAATACAAAATTTTGTATTGAGTCGTTTCAAAGGCCCATATTCACAAACGTCACTTTAACCTCCCTGCACTTAAATTTCACTTTAAAAAAGCTTTTTGTACAATTTCGCACTTAAAAATTGGGGGAACATTGTATCTCTTATGAGAGTTCTAGGGTAAAAATGAGATGTTACCACACTCTTAAATACAAAATTGTGCCAAAAGTCATTTTTAAATGAAGTTTAAATGAAGGGAGGTTAAAGTGACGTTCGTCATTATGGATGACAGTCATGCTACACAAAATTGGTGTATCAAGAAGAGCAGCTCATGTCAATTAATAATGTGGAGTGGAAAATGAGACCTCAATCTAAACTTACGGTTATAATTGTGTGAGTGTTTTGCCCTATAAACAACAAGATGAAGGATTGAAGGACATACATACCTTGAAATTGGTCAGGTAAACGGGATGGTACTCATTAAGGTACGTCTATAAATTTTGAATAAGTCGAAACATAGTAAATTAATTGGAAAATTGATTTATATTAATAAAAATATATATTTTTCTGTTACAAAGAAATGAATAGATAATGAGCCATGACTCCTGAGTACAAATTACGACTAGATAAGAGGTTCCGGTGCAATGGGATATATACGCTGAGCATCCAGGAACTGGAAATGGAACCATCTCGAAAAAAATAAATGAACTAAACCCAAGCAAAATTTGAAACACACAAAATGAATATTAGGGAATAAATGTAGTTTAGAAAATAGTAAAATATTGTTAAATAAATCGATACAGAAACTCAACTCATAACTGTTGAGAAAATTCTTCCGCATTTATGTGACAAAATTAGTCCTAACTACTGGCTCGTATTGCAATTTAATTTGATAAATTCGAAATTATAATCGTTATTACCAATAAATAGGTATATGCAACCAATATAATCAAATAAATGAGTACTTACCTATCTCAACTAATATAGGCATACATCATCCTTAAAAAATATTATTGTAATAAATTCCTCAACATTATATTGTTTAAAATATATTTTAAAACCTTTCCCTTATATTTTTAAATTATACCTAACTGTATGATTCTTAGTAGATTCGAAAATAAAACAATGGAACATAAAACTCGTTTTCATTGTAATAAAAACTTTTCAAAAATATAAAAAAATCTACTTATTTGAAATAACTGAATAACCTTTTGCTTTCATTCTTACGTCAAATTCGGTATTACATAACACGGAGACATATTCTATAACGTGAAATTCAACCGCCATAATTTTAATCTTCCATATACCTATTTATGAAAAATGTTTAAGTACTAGTCTCGTATAATTTTGAAAGGAAAATTTTACACCAATACTGAACAAGTGAAATATTTACCAATGATAGCCTACAAAATGTTAATTCGATATTTCATAAAACATAAATTTATGTTCACGAGTTATGAACATTCATTTAAAATTTTAGAATGTTATGCTAATGAGTACACCTACTACTTTGACTAAGCAATCCATATACCTATTATATTTTCTAAAAATATTTAATCGTTGCAGGCCGCAATTAATTATTTTTTATGTCATCCATAAATAACCATTCTTTTCGATAGCGGTATTAAAACAAAATAACAAGATTTCGAAGATATACGTAATACAGTAAGATTTAAGAGAAAAAAAAAAAATTCATTTATTAAGTTAATTTATTCACGTTTCCAGTAAACAATCCATTGCTTTCAAGCTGAAGGAATCACAATAGTATAGGTCAATAAATTCCATTGTATATCCTTCTATTAGATTTTTATAAGTTGTAGCAAGTACCTAATCATGTTTTTCGATGACTTTTATGTATATATATGTAAGCTCTTTAGAAAATAATGAAGAATCATGTAGACACATCTTTCATCTTTCCATACTTAAAATCCATCAATAGATGAATATATTACAAATCTAGTATATATATGAGAGATCTCTGCAACTCACTATATCAGCGAGTGCGAAACACAGACAGAAACTGTGGTTATTTTAAGAATGTGAATACATATTCTTACATCCCTATTCTTCGAGGGGGAGCCGCACTAGGGAAAGAACTGAGCTGATCGTTTACTAATTAGCATTCCGTCTTCCTCAAGATCATTCCACTAGCTTGGCATCTATTGATGGATTTGTAAGCTCTTTAGAAAATAATGAAGAATCATGTAGACACATCTTTCATCTTTCCATACTTAAAATCCATCAATAGATGAATATATTACAAATCTAGTATATATATGAGAGATCTCTGCAACTCACTATATCAGCGAGTGCGAAACACAGACAGAAACTGTGGTTATTTTAAGAATGTGAATACATATTCTTACATATATATATATATAAACAAAAAGGAAAAGATGATTATACGTTAATCGTGTCAACCGCAAAAAAAAAAAATTCGCTATTTTTTCACTTAATTTAAATGAAATTTATACCTACCCTTCTACCCTTTTTAATACCGGTTAGGGGTGAGGATGATGAAAATTATCCTTTTCATAACAATTTCATGAAAAAATAAAACGATTGTTACCATTTTCCCATTTTGACCTAATTTTTCCTATATACATATTTTATATTTATATGTATGTATTGCCAAAAATTTTATAAGAAAATTACTAATCAGATAGGACTGAAATATTGACGAAAGATAATTATCATATTATAGGAGCAGATCTGAAAGAAATTTGGTGCTTATCCATTTTGTAATTCTTGAGAAAACTGGAAAACAAAAAATTCCTGGAAAAGTCGTTTTCCCAAGATTCTGAAAAAACGACAATAGTGATGAAATTGAAACTTTCACAATAGATTATTCTCATATAGGTGCAAATTTGGTAGAAGTTTAATGCTTATTAATTTGTATTTTCTCATATAACTGAAGAAGAAAAATTGTGGGAAAAAATTCTATGTTCACGGTTTTGAGAAAACTATTAAAGGGATAGGGCTAAAATTCTCATGAAAGGTATTTCTTATATGATACCAGATCTGATAAGAATTTGGTGTATATTGTTTTAGTAGTTTCTGAGAAAACTGTAAACAAAAAAGTCCTAGGAAATTGGTTTTTAGCAATGAAACATCGATAAATCTATATTTTTGTCAAAGATATTGATAACTATTAATAGTATTTGTGAATCGAGGAAGAAGAAGTTTCGTAATGTGAAATAAAGAATTAACCAAAGTAACGTCTCAGAAGCGTGTGTATTTAACATCAATCATGTATGATGAGAGTAAGTACAGATTGAGTGAGATAAACGAAGGGATACAGAGATAAACGAGTGAGCGGCGGAATAGTGTATCAGTGTAGCCACAAACAATAATATAAAAAGTATGTTCAAGACATAGTCGAGTGTTTGCAGGAGTGAGAGGGAAGAAGGATTGGTAGTCTTAACATTTTTTACCTTAAATTAGCAATGAAATACAGGTATATTGATGTTCGTCAGATATCGATTATTATCAATATTTTTCTACAATTTTTTCAAGTTCTTGGATTTGAGGGTTTTTTTGAATTCCGGATGAAAATTGACAAACTGCGAGTTTTCTAGCGAAGTATTGTTGCGCTAGAATTTTATTCAATATGAAAGTATCACAATACAAACTTTTAGTGAAAATATAAAGTAGACATGTTCCTTTTCTTAAAAACTTCAAAAACAAAAAAAATCTAAGGTTATTGTACTTCTACCACCTAATAAAATGGAGAATAATTCAGCAGTTTGAAAAGTGATGAACACAATATTTTGGAAAAACACTTTTGGCGGAATAACGTAGGCATCAATCTCCGAAATTTCGTCGCAGATAAAATTGAAATTCACTTTTTTTTTTCTTGGGTCACAAGAAAAATAATTTAATTTAAGTTTACGTGCATTCGATGATGAGTTGGAGGTCGTAATTTTGTTGATAATTTTATTTATTTTTCGACGAAAATAATCGAATTTTTTGTTGATAAAAGATTATGTTAATACCGTAACTAATGAATGGCAAAGAAAAGGGGGAGAAAAAGTAAATTTATTGATGGAATGAAATTGGGTGTAGAATAACGGTCGATGATTGTGTATATCAAGCGGTTCTAAAGGCAATCAGCAATATAAAAGTGAGCCCGTGGTGAATGGAGGTATGAAAAAAAGTATATAGATTATATATTATGCTAAATATCAATCGAAAGGAAAAGTAAAATAACAGTTAGTTTTAATCAGAAACTAGGTAAGATCATAAAAGTTTTGAAGGCTAACGTTTTGAGGACGGGGCTAAGAACCAATGCAAAATAATAAACTACTTGATAAGAACCAATATTCTGCAAAGATGCTTCTACCAAAGGATATCTAAAAATTCGTAAAGTAAACTAGCCTACAATATTTTTTATTGAAATCATAATTATAATACAAATTTTAATTTTGGATCTGTTCTTAATCAAATTGAGAATGTATAGGTGTATGTAAGCTTTGTTTAAAGATAGTAAAAATATTATGAATTTTGAAAATAATAAAGTGTAGTATTTATAAATGTATCGTTGGCAACAGTAGAGTGTACGAAATTATAAGAAAAAGCACACAGATACATAATTATCTGCAGATGGCATAAATTCGTCTCAGTTTTATCAATAAAATATGAAAATGAGAACACTTGGAGTAAGTTGAATACGGGATAGCGAAAATAAGTTGAAAATTAACATCATACCTGTTGGAACTATTTGACTATTGTACATGAACTAGTTGGCTACACTGATATATCGTCTAAACATATCCTCTATGTTATATCAACTTCGTTATAATATAACCATATAAGAAAAACTCTTTGTTCAGTCGTATTACTAATACGACTTACTTTCCTGTTGTTCTCTACGAGTACAATAAACGTTATTAGTGCGGTAAATGTGTTTTACGTATTTTCTTTCTAATTAATGATTTATACACTCCATACGAATACATCAAAACCCCCTTGATGTCCAATATGGTGGAGGCGCCGGGTACCTGACAATAATGGAAAACGGGATTGTCTCCCGAGGTGAAGATTCCGCCAGGTATTCGAAAATTGTGGAGTGAAAGGAGGAAAATGCGTAAGTCGGTAAATATATTAATTTATCAGTGATCACTGTAATGGCCATACATATATTTAATGTAATATCTGTCGACAGAATTCATAGGCTTATTTTAACTACCTAATAAATATTTAGTTGTTAGCCTAGACTTACGTACGGAGAAATAAGCAGGAGAAATGGAGAATATATATATACATATACATAGTTATGTATATATAAATATAAATATATTTACGTGCACGATAATATTAAGTAATGATATTATGAGTTCTGAAAAACCATGGTTATGAGATGCGCATCTGGGTGTTGATCGGTGAAAAACATACCACATGGAGAATGGAGATTTTTATAAGGGAGAATTGGAGATGTGATCGAATTATTTTGTCGAAAGTTCGAGAAAAACAAAAGAGCGGATGTAGGATGATGTAATACGCAGTATTTTCTGTTACGCGTTTACATTTACACCACTACATACGCAAGTACGTACGAATAAAGGAGAAACGGAGAATAGCAGCTGCGAGGAGAAGTTTTAAGTCGTCAGCAATATTGTCGACAACGGCCCGGACGTGGTCGGAAGGCGCCGACTTTATCTAAATACCTAAAGGAGTCACCAACAAAAAAAATGGAGAATAAAATGTTCGAACAACGGAGATATATATATATACAAATACACAGAAGGAGAAACAATGTTGCACACACGCACAAGTAGGTATCGCATCGGGAGTACGATATACACTCTAATGTCGTGTGTGTGCGTAAGGGTTCGCCTGGTTCGATTGTATATATAGACAATCTGCAATAAACGGCAAGGCCCAGGCATGTCTTACAAACCGAGGTTACATACGAGTCAAACAAATTAAAAGGAGATAGCAATACGGAGTCTTTTGTTCTTTGCTGAATGCATATTTTTTTTGGAGAATTGAGATAAGGAGAATTGGCCAATGAGGGTGTAGGATTGGAATCGAATCATTTTTGTGGGAATTGATTGGTGTTGCTAAATTACGACGCAAATTCTAACTCTGTCCGACAACGAGCTGGAGATTTGGTGACGAGCTCATTTACTTTGTAACATCCTAAAGATGAACGTTCAGCAATCGGCGCAATTTCTAACCTTCATATTCCTGTTGTGGAATACAATACTCATTTGTAATATCTTGTTGTACTTGGTTCGGCGATTTTTCGATACGATTTTGACGACTGTGATTTTTGGGCTGACTTTACAATTTTATAGAAATTAATTATTTTCTTTCGTCCAGTCAACTATCGTTCGAAATAATTTATTTTATAATTGTCGCCATTTTTAAATTTTTGTTGATCGTTCTCATCGTGTTTGTTCCTGCACAAAATCATTGTTGGAGATTTATTAGCGGACAAGAGTTGGTAAGTCGTAATATTTTATTATCGGAGTTTTGTTGTTATAAGTTTGGTTCGATTTCCAATCCACCCTAAATATTTTTATTGAAATTAATCGGAGATAAATTTAAATTTATTTGGAGATACCTTCTTTATGTATTGGAGAAAAACTTTATTCTAAAATGCGCAATTGGAGAAATATTTTACGGAAGCTTCCTAAACTAAATGAAACTAAATGACTGGAGAAAAGTTTTTTTTGTGATAAATAAAATGGCCAATAATTTCGATCGAATTTTCTTAAAGTATCGGTACATAGGGAGCCGTCGATTTTTCTTAAGTCAAATGGAGACAAAATTCTTGCTCGTGATCCATGCCCTCAAAGGAGAAGGAGATGGAGAAGGAGAGGAGAAGCGTAAAATTTAAGGTTCCCCCGAATATTCAGAATGCCTTTATGGTTCGGAGTTATTTTTCTTATATAAAAGCCAGTAAAGCCATTCGGTGATTGGTGAGCGGAGTCACATGCGAAACGGAGTCGCAATTAAGATGGTAGGATCGAGTACATTTTTGTTGGAGTAAATTTTGTGCATTTTACCATTATGGCTCGTGGAGATGATCGGAGATAAATCCATCTCGGAGAAATTATATGGAGAAATGGAGTAATGTATAAAGATACATATTAAATTTAATTAAAGTGTTGTCTCAGTCTTATAATCTATTGTACTCGTTCCAAACGAATCTTTGTTTCGCGGGTCGATTATGTGAAAGGGTGTTGCGTTCGCGCCTGGAAACATAATCGACTAACTATTTTTGGAAGATGTACGTGTGTCCCGTACGTCTAAAGAAAATGGCGTTTCTAATTATAAGCAACGATGTTCGTAGTTTATGATTATGAAGCATGGTTGAGCACCTCCCTGCATATTAAATTTTTCGTGGTGGAGAATTATTATAAGAGCCTAACGGATTTCGAACCAAACTGTTTCTTAAATTTAAGAAATAGTCATTAGCATCGACGCAAGGAGATATAATAATACGGAGACAATATTAAGTATATAAATAATTGACAAATGGAGATATATTCTTAATCATTAATATGTATACGGAGATACATGTACTGACTCGTAAACTCGAACATTTTATTTAGTAAAATGTCGGGACGTGTTCCGAAATCCGGCAGGAGAGGTCGCCCACGAAACCGCGAACAGAGCGACGGCGAGGGCAGTTCCCGACGTGAGTCGGAAGAGTACGACACTGACTTCGATTTCTATGAGGAGGAAATCGAAGAGCAGTTAATTGGGCCTGAGGCATCAACCCAAGAAGTTGATCCTCAAATAGAAAGTCGTCTCTTGAGCGATCCGAGCAAGAAAAAGAAGGGTGAGATATTTTCTTTTCGAGGTTGCACCTATATATATCATGTTGATTATAACGCTTTTGAAGGAGATTAGATGTGACGTCACACATATGTTTTAATTTCTGCGGGCCCTTCGTTACAGTTAATACAAAAGCGGCTGTAAAGGAGATGGTGGAGTCAAAAACGCGCCCGAGCACATTGGGAACGTCGAAAGCCGCCGCGACAGGGGGAGCTCCTCGAAAGAAAGCAAATCCATCATCGAGCATAGCGCAAAAGGGATCGGAGTTACCTAAAACCACGAAAAAGGGATCGGAGAAACCTAAAGGGAAAGCCGTTGGAAAATCGGCAACCTCAATCGTTGCAACCAAACCGCCACCGTCGAGTATTAAACCATTTAATATTCCGACGTACCGTATTCCTCGAATTTTGAAGGAAGCGGTTGAAAAGGCAACGTCCGCGGCGTTATCGGAGAAAACCCGTGTAGACGATAGTAGACCCATGTCGTCGCGGGAGGCTGACGCACGGGATCTAGCCTCTGAAGTGGCGTTCGAGTGCATTCAAGCGATGAGGAGGGAGAAAGCCCTTCAATTAAGGCGAGCGGAGTTGCAGGAAATGAAGGAGCTAAAATGTCGGATTGCGCTGCTCGAAAGGTTGTTAAAGGAGGCTACGCAAAATCAGGTAATTGGAGAAAATATTTTGGAGAATGGTGATAATATTAATCACGATTTTGCAAATAATAACGACCAAATTATAAACGATAAGGAGAATGGAGAGCTTAATACAAATGACCCGCCTATTGAACAATCAGCCCCACAACATACCAATAATAATAATAATCAATCGGAGAGAGATTTAAAAAGGGAGTTTTTGGAGATACTTGTCAATGCTTTAAAAGGAGATGAAATCGTTACGGAGGATTTAAATAAGAAAACTAAATCGGAGATAGTTTTAACTAGAGACAACACAAAAAGGGAGTATAAATTGACAAGAAATTTCAGGTATGATTTGTGGTTTGATTATTTAAAAACAGAGTTGATTTCGAAAGATTTATTTGATGTTTTGGAGAATTCGGAGAAAGAGTTGGAGAAATTTAATGAAAAGGAGAGGGAGATGAGACGCAATCTTGTTCGAGACATTGTTATTAATCATATTGATGACAATTACCACAAGATGATCGTCTCAGATAATGATCCGAAATCAATTCTGAGCACGATAAAGGAGTTTAAAAAGTGCGAAGTACATAAAGCATCGGAGGCTTTAAGGAGAGAATTGGCATTACTGAGATATAATCCTCAGAAGGAGAAAGCCTACCAATTCATTCAGCGTTTTGATGAATTGATACGTATGTACGAAAATCATCAGGAGAATGATATTTTAACGGAGAAGGAGAAAAGGAGTTATTTTTATATGGCGGTGTCAAGGTCATCTAACCTCATTGAGCCCATTAACTTTATTACCAAACGCCAAAATGACGTCGGGCTATCAATCGAGGAGCTAAAATGTTTAATGTTGCAGGCGGAAGCAACCCGAAATACGGAGAAAAAGCCGGAGGGAGTTGGACGCGGAGTGAATATAGGCACACAGGGAAATATAGCTTTCCGAGGAAGGATGGGTGCGAGAACCGGAGTGGCACGCACTTCATCCTCGTCTGTTCAGTATCCTACTGTCAGATGTTTCAACTGCCAGCGATATGGGCATTTTGGCTCAGATTGCACATATCGCACAGTCGAAGGTCGTATGTGTTATACGTGTGGAGAAATCACGTCAACACACATCTCTGCTACGTGCCCTAAACGTGGTAAGATGCAGGCAGTGGTAACGGACCATAAAACTCAGAATCGGAGAACTGAGTATGGTTTTATCCATGGACGAAATCGTGGTGTCTCACCCCGTGTCCGAGTGGTGACTCGTGGGGTGAAACCACAAAAGGGATTAATCAATGACCCGATGAAGCGGATTAGTGGCGCTCCGCAGACACCAGCTCGAGGAGGAAGTGCAAACCGGAGAGGTGTTGCTCCTCGTGGCCGAGTGTCCCTCCGTCGTCGTCCTGGACCGTCCACATGTGACACGCAAACATCGGCGAAATTTGCGATGTCTGAAACGGATGCATGCTCCTCAAGTTCCGAGTCGATGCGGACTCATGCATCGCCTGTACACCTTCGAATGGACACGCAAGTGGATCTTGGAGCGGAGGTCGAGATCCTGGTCCTATACCGGTGCAGTCTCACGATGTTGATATGCAGGTAGACCCGGACTTGCTAGATATCCCATTACCGCCAAATCCTCCGTCGTTTGTCCAGTCCCCCGAAAGCCAGCAACCGGAGCAAGCGTTGCTAGCATCTGGAGAGGAGCCACCTAATACGGAGCCGATGGAGTTTCAGGCTGCCATTACCGACACCCCATCTTCAGGTACTGATTATATCGTTTCCTTTTTACCTGATAGTGGTGCCACACAACATCTTGTGTCACATCGGCTCCTCTCTCGAATCTTCAACCTTATTCGGAGAATATAATTAGTGCCAATGTTCAATCACGACTACCATGTACGGAGTCTGGTAGTTTATTTACACGTGATTTGCTCGGCAATAAGGTTGAATTCAAAGGAGTAAGGTGCTGTCCTCTATTATCGGAGAACTTGTTTTCTTTACGTAAACTTGTCGATCTTGGCTTCACAATACTTCTCGATAACACTTCTATTAAAATTACTGATGTCACTCATAATATCATCTACTTTCGTGGAACTTATCGCCAACCTTTCTGGCATATTGAATTTTCTACGGATCATACGACTGATCCTGTAGACTATAATGATGAAGATGTCGATCTATTTCGTCATCTCACTTATGCAAATGCTCTTGCGCTATCTGTTGTTTCGGCAAACAATTCGGAGGGAGAAGAAGGAGAAATTGGAGAAAATGGAGGAGAGGAGGATAATCATATGTCAGAATTGAGTATAGGCGAAAGCGATAGCAAAATCGGAGGGAGTAATAAAATGGAGAATTGCTCGCCTAAACAACAATTTGGAGATAACGATACGGAGACTAATTTTAATAAAAACAAAGATGGAGAAATGAATGACTCAGTAACTAAATTTATAGGAGAATCGGAGACTGGGAGAAATAATTTGGAGAAAATAAATTTAAACGGAGAAAAGGAGGAAGCCAAGACGAATAATAATATTTTAAACGAAAATTTGGAGTGCGATCGGAGAATAGTGTGTATAGACGATATGCCCGAACCTACCATTCTACAAGTTACCGGAGTGAATAAAACAATGCCTTTGGAGTTATTATGGCATTATAAATTGGGTCATGTTTCGGAGAAATATTTAAGGAAACTTGCACTCACTCATAAAGAATTAGAAGGAGTACAATTTACTGGAGTGATACGAGACTGCGAGATCTGTGCAATCTCAAATTTCACGAAATTACCTTTTACACAAGCAAGGTGGAGAGCCCAGAAACCTTTGCAATTGATCCATTCGGATGTGATGGGACCAATATCTCCCAGCACATTTCCAGGAGGGAGGAGATTCATAGTCGTGTTTATTGATGACTATTCTCGCTATGCTCAAGCGTATGTATTGACACACAAATCTGGAGTAGGAGAATGTTTGGAGACCTTTTTGAAAACTTCTCGAAATCTATTAGGGAGTGATCAAAAGGTGTGCTATTTACGTTCGGATCAAGGAACGGAGTTTACTGGAGGCTACACACAAGAGGTGTTAAAAAGGGAGAAAATTGATCCGCAATTAGCACCACCAGACACTCCACAGCATAATGGAGTTGCTGAAAGGTTCAACCGTACTTTACAAATGAGAGTAAGAGCCCTAATGTATGATTCAGGCTTACCCCGGAGTATGTGGGATCTAGCCGTCAAAGCTGCGGTATTTGTTTATAATCGTACACCGCATAAATCGATTAACTATGGTATTCCATTAATTAAATTCTCACCAAATGCGAGATATACATTTAACCAATTACGGAGATTTGGATGTATAGCATACATGAAAGTGAAAAGAAAACCTGAAACGAAATTTTCGGGAAGAGGTATTCGAACCTTTATGGTTGGATACACTCAAACAGGTTACCTACTATTCTGTCCTGAAACCAAAGCCTACCTGGAGTCGAGAGATGTTCGTTTCAATGAAAAAGTGGTATATAAAGATAGATATAAACCACTGGAGAATATTGAATCGAAAGATGATAACTGGTTTATGTGCGAAAAATCGGAGATGGTGCAGAAAGAAGAAAATGTAAATTCTGCACTTAAACGGACAAAACGGAGAAAGTCCCAAAGATTATTGATGGAAAAGAAACAAAAGGTAGAAGCATTCAATATCGAGAGAGAATGCCCGGAGAACAAAAATCCGGAGAATTTAACAGATGAGTTCGTCTACTTAATGTTGGCAACAATTTACAATGATCCTAAAACATATCAGGAGGCATTGAGATCACCCAATAGCGGAGAATGGGAGAAAGCTATTGAGGAGGAAATAAAATCGTTGCAAGAACACCAGGTCTGGAGTATAGTAGACAGACCGAGTATCGATGAGAAAGGGAGAAAACCAAATATAGTAGACTCAAGGTGGCTATTCAAAATTAAGCCAGAACCGAACGGAGGAGTCAGATATAAAGCACGACTAGTTAGCAGAGGCTTTAAGGACAAATCAGATTATGATTTGACTGAAATATATGCACCAGTCACACCATTGGCTGTCGTACGAAACCTGTTAGCAATAGTTAACAAATACGACTTGGAGATAAGCCAATTGGATGTTAAAACAGCATTTTTATATGGAGAATTACCAGAGCCTATTTATATGGAGATTCCCGAAGGAGTAGGGATAAATATTGCGGAGAGAAATCGTAAAATTTGTAGGTTAAACAAGGCTATGTATGGTTTACGAACTGCGCCTAAATGCTGGAACAGGAGGTTCACAACAGCATTGAATAATTTAGGCATGAAAAATGACGTAAAAGATCCATGCTTATTTATCTGGAGAGAAGGAGAAAAATTTATTGTATTATTGTCATATGTAGATGACATACTACTAGTAGGTAATTGTTCAGAATCGATCAAATGGTTAAAAGATAACCTACGGAGAATATTTGAGTTCTCAGACATGGGAACACCCCAAGAATACCTTGGAATACAAATAGAAAGAAATCGAAACTCTAAGATTATGGTGCTAAAACAAACACGGTTCATCAACAAATTGTTGAAGAGATTTAATATGGAGAATTGTAACCCGTGTAAAACACCAGTGATTACTCGACAGGTAAAACGGAGAAATGAGCTCAATTTCGAACAACATGAAATGGAGAAGGAGACTGGAGAAATATACCCTTTCAGAGAAGCAGTAGGGTGCTTGTTATATCTTGTAGGAGGAACAAGACCAGATATAGCACTAGGAGTAAATTTGATGAGTAGGTGTCAATCAAACCCCACATCTGAAAATATTCAGGAGATTAAACGAATATTCAGATATTTAACATATACGGAGAATTTAGGTTTAATGTATCGGGGAAAAGGAGAAAACCTTGAAGGTTATTCAGATGCGAGTTGGGGAGATTGCCCTATCACTGGAGCGTCTACTGCAGGGTATCTAATTAAACTTTTTGGAGATACTATAGCATGGAGATGCTATAAACAACGTTGTGTCACTACATCTACTTGTGCAGCAGAATTTGTAGCTATGAGCGAATTAGCAAAGGAGTTGATAACTCAAGCGGAGATATCAGAGAAAATATTAGATAGAAAGGTGTTACCTGCAAATATATATTGTGATAGCAAATCTGCTATTGAAGGAGCTCAGATGGTAGGAGCACCAGGGCTTAAATACTTACACACACGATATCACTATGTGAGACAATGTCAACAGGAGGAGTTGGTAAACTTAGTTAAAATAACCTCTGTGGAGCAAGAGGCTGATATTTTTACAAAACCCTTACCAACAACAGCGTATGAAAAATTAACTAAACAAATTCTAAATACAGAGGACAGCACACCTTAAAATAACTTATCGGAGAATATAAATGTTACGTGGAGTCTAGTAACAATAATGTTTAATTATTTACAGATACACCTACGTGAAATGCAGCTAAAAGTTGATTCCTAGAATTGTCACTCACCTAGTCGCAAATGACTGTTATATAAATTATTATTTGTTTTGTTATTTCTTGTTTTTAAAAAAAATGTTCCTATCTGTATTTCCTTTGAAATACACACTCAAATGTTTATACTAACACTGTTTTATTTATCGGAGTTTTAATATACGAAAAATGTCTATCTTCAGATATCTTATGGTGGCTTAAGGTGTCTTAAGATAGTCTATTCACTTGTGGAGATATAATTTAATAATAACAACTTTTGGGATAAATCGAAGTTTTACCCACAATGGGGTTTCTTCGAATCGGAGACATGGAGACAAGAATACGGAGAGATGGAGATACGGAGAAGAGGTTTTTATTATCACTATGATAACTTTTCCTCAAATTGGAGAACCAGACATCGGAGTATCTGTTCGAGAGGTTTTTTTACTATTCAATAGTTTTTCCTCTCAAGCCAAATTGGAGAATAAAGTGGAGAAAACTTTATAGTTTTGGCAACCTGGAGTTTTCCCAGATATCTGGCTTTCTTCAGTTACCGCACACATTATAAAACTTACTTAATTGCAATAATATTGCACTAATAAATTTCTAATTTCTAGCTTATAATAGCTTGGAATCATTTTGGAGATCAGCCAATCGAGTTACATGTCCAAGGAGGGAGTGTTGGAACTATTTGACTATTGTACATGAACTAGTTGGCTACACTGATATATCGTCTAAACATATCCTCTATGTTATATCAACTTCGTTATAATATAACCATATAAGAAAAACTCTTTGTTCAGTCGTATTACTAATACGACTTACTTTCCTGTTGTTCTCTACGAGTACAATAAACGTTATTAGTGCGGTAAATGTGTTTTACGTATTTTCTTTCTAATTAATGATTTATACACTCCATACGAATACATCAAAACCCCCTTGATGTCCAATAATACCAGGTCCCAACCGCAGGTCTTTCAATGAAAGCAATTTTAATCTGATTAAAAAGAGTGAAAATCACGCGAGTTCGGGGCGTTATTTTTCTCATTTTCAGTAATTCGATAATAGGTACCTAATCAATTAAAATGCAAATCGACCATTAAACATCAAATTCTAAAAAATTTCTGTAAAAGATGTTCCCTCAGAAGCCCCAAAAATGTCAGCAATGGACACTAGAAAATACACCGTAAGACGAACTAACAAATGTTTAATATAAAAAATAAGAAGCCTTTGGATATGTTTCAGTTGACAAGGAGTTGGCTATACTAAAAGCATGACATTAAGAAATTTACGTTAAAATTGTAAGTTGTTTGACAACCTCAATTTCATAGTACGTATCTTGGAGAACAAAAAATTTTATTTTTCTTTAGTCTGATCTTGCGTAGGAATTGGTTACTAATGGTTGCCAAAGTTGTAACAAAAAAAAATGTGTGAGTTCAGCTTGGAGTTTACTCATGAATGATTGATGTGTAAACATAATAATAATAGTGTGGTTGTGTGCGTGCCCAACACGTTGCGCACACACAAATGAGTTAAAATTGTAAGAGTTACAGTTACGCAAATCTGATGATTGTAATTCTCGTTTAGCCCCTACTGTAGATACCGTGCAAGAAGATGTTTACACATCAAAAATCCAAAATATTAGGTACTAAATTCTTTAAATTAGTTATTAAGACTGAAAAATTTAAAAGGACCTCTTTTGTTTCGTGAGATCAGTACTTAATAGGTTTGTATACGAGCATCTCCCACCAGCTTATTCAAAACGTTTTTATTTGTGTTATTACAATAGGTATGTTTTTTATACTTGTGTACTATAGGGCATTGAAAACTATAAGTTTGAGAATTTGTTCCATAGCTTAGTGGGTAAAGTTAAAACTCAGTGGCTCGATGTACCGCATTCAAGTCCCTGCTTCTATTAAATTTTTTACGTAATTTTTTTGGGGGGATAATTGATACATTTTGGTGTTTTCACATGTACCTTTGATGTAGATGTGCCACATTCAATACTACATTAAAAAAAATGTTTGATTATAAACAATAACAACATGATAAATGACACAATAGCTCTGTTTGATAGGACTACACCAACTTACATCAACCTACACCATGAGGGGTATTTAACAAATGCAGGAATGTTATGGGACTTTGCGCCAAGTTTTACTTGAATATTTGTGGAATATCCCTACCGGTGTAGGTCGGTGTAAGTTAGTGTAATCCTATCAAACAGAGCTAATGATGTTTCGCGTTAACTGATGAGATGCTTGTGGTTTACACTTATATAGTCAATTAACTACATTTTAGTAAATTTCTCTTAATGCCATACTTTAAGTATACCTAGCTCTGTAACCTTTAAGAACAGGACTCAAGTTTACTAAACGTCATTTTTCATTTGTCCTTGTTTATTATGATGTAGGGCTACCATTTAGAAGTGGTGCAAAGTATCGATATTGATATTTGAGATAAAAATTATAGAGGTAGTGGATCGAGGAAGCCGAATAAAGATGTACTCCAAGTAAGGTCTCAGAAGTGCGTGTATTTACAGCAGAGCTGTGAATTGTGTGTAAGGTAAAAAATATAAGAGATGAGCGGCGGAATAGTGTAACAGTGTAGCCGCGAGCAAAGATAGAAAATTATGCAGTGAAAGATATAGTCGAGTGTTCCCAGGAGTGTGAGGCGAGGAGGATTGGTGGTTTCAACAAAAATCGTCATATATCGAGTAGATTATGAGTGACCTATGTCAAATATTTTTCGTATCGATACCCAAAATATCGATATCGTTCTCACCACTACTGTTTAGTAAGAAAATTTAGTGGGTTCTCAGAAAGATAAAAATAGACGTACATACAAACCACGGAAAAACATCGATTTAGTTACACCACTATAACACCAGAATCACAACGTACATACAATTATAACTACAAGTTAATATTTTCTTCTTTTTTTTTTTTTCTTTTTTTTTCAGGTGCAATTTCAGCTCAGCTTTTCATGCCCGCCGAAAATGACCGAGTCCGAATCATTTAGTTGGCAGCCGACAAATAAAGGATGCACTGGACTAAATGATTTTGGTTTGCTGAGAGACAAACCCGAGCAAGATCCGAAGGCTAAAGTATTTTCGTTGTACTTTTCGCGGACGGTTTTGATCGTCGGAATCGTTGCCGGCTTCACGTTTGCGGTAAGATTGGTCAACAAATTGTTTAGTCACCTTATTTTCATTTCGTTTAAGTACGTAACGTGGCAATAGAAAACGTGAATGGATGCGTAACGTTGAACGAATGCACAAAATTTCACAATTGGACGACAAATTCGCGAAATTAGACCCAAACCTCCGAATAAATGGAAACGTTATTCTTCCAAAATCGTACGAAATGCGATTAAAGTAGGCATCTTTTACGCGGCTAGAATAAATATTTTCAGAACTTTGCGATTTTACCTGCGCCTTAAATTTATGGTACCTACATTTATTCGAATATTTGTGGTAGCCTTCGTTTTGAGTTTGATTTACGACATATTGCGTTCGAATACGACAGATGTAGGTATAGCTTTCTGGTCACGCTAAGTAGGCAAATACAAAATTTCGCTAACCAGCTTTATCGAAGCTCAGAACAGAATCGTGTTCGCGTGCAGAGAGCAGACTATCCATTTGTCATTTCCGACAAGGCCTACTCTTTCAGTGCGATACGTATGATGGCTGGAACAGACGAGTAAAACATTTCATTCTATTTCATAACTATAACTGTTCGAACAGTATGTAGCCCACTATATTATCGCCAATAATGGAATAACCTCATAAACAATCTTGACCGTCGATTTTAACCGTAATTAAGACTGATATTATAGTTCGGTTGAAAAATCGTCTCTGAATTGCCAAGAAAATAAGTGGTAACGGTTTGTATGCGAAATGGTAAAAAAGTGGGTACTGCGCCGAACGTTATAGTTGTGGACAAGTTGTGTTAAAATTTATTTGTCAATTTTTCTTCACGAGTTTGGTACCGAGTTTATGCTGTGAAGTGAAAAACTCGAAACATTTACATTTCGAATATAAAACGATAAATTATTTAAAGAACTCTTTTATGATAAGATACATAATATGACCGTGTTTAATAAAAATGCAATCACATCCAAAAAAAGATAATATTTCATTCGAACTTACTCGCCGAGTAGAGTCAAGTAGTGCTGTAATTTTTTTGTATCAAAGTTTATTTCGAGTTTTACTTAAGAAAATCGAACGCAGCCGCTTCACAGAACTAGAGCTGAACTTTTACAAATTGAACGTATCTTCTGATTTTGAAGAATAGCAAGAATATGAAGGGGAATAGACTTGAATTCTAATTAATTTCATGTAAGATTAGGTCGAGTAAAGTTGTTTATAGTCAGCTGATATCTACCCAAGGAACAAACGTACAAGAATCAACTTATAAGGACCAACTCGCAAGTACCTAAGTAACATGATGCGTGTACAGCTCTCCCAATCTGCGTGATACACCAACACCGAACAGCAAGACGAATTCCTCCACATTCTTTCTCTCAGTAGAAGATAAAAATCTGTTTTTTTGAAACAGTAATAATTATAATAAATAATTTCGATTAGTGATGGCTCTAAATGAAGGGAGCTGGTGGGCCCCTAACCAAAAAATTTTCATTTCAGTTCAGTAAAATTTAGTCAGATTTTATCACTGTTTTGTATTCTTGGAGAAAAAAATCACCCTCCTCATGATAAATATTCTAGACCCATTACTGGTCTGGATACATTGAAGGTAGTCACAAATAGTCATAAATAGTCATATATTGTCATATGTCATAATTAATAACTTGCAAAACGTAGTACATGAACATAATTTATTGTAATATATTCTGTACTTACTTGGAAAATTCATTTTTGCTCCAAGCCTCATAGGCGGACTTTGCCTCAAAAATTTCGGGTCTACTGATAGGAAACTAAAAAAAAGAAAAGAAAGTTTATTGGGCTGAAATATTCGCAATAATCGTCATCAAAATAACAAGATATACAAAATTTACAGGTTTCATACTTTGTAACAACGAGAGGAGGGCATTGAAAATGAATAAAAATTTAAAAAAATTCTAGAGCAGTGAGCCTCGCTAGAAAAAGTCGGTTTTAAAGAAAAAGAATTATGAATTTTGATGGTCAATAATTGTCTAAGTTTATATGCGTTAATGGTAAGTCATGATTGTATGAAATGTGTTAGCTGCTGACAAAATATTAGACTATGGGAAATTTAAAAGCATTATTTCTTTAAAAAATAATAAATTAATTAAAATGATAAAGTATGGAAAATAATCATATAATTTAAATAAAATCAAAGAAATATAATAAAGTTATGAAATAAAAAAAAAAAAGAAAACATGAACCCGTGGTTAATTTTTATAAAAAGAAAATTTCGAGCAAATTAGTAAAATAAGTTTAGATTAAAAACAAATTTTTTAAAGATAAGCTTTTATTTTATTTTATTTTGGCTTTAATTTTATGCCAGATAAACATTATTTTGATGCGGAAGGTTGGTTGCAGTATTGGTATATTTTAAAATCGTAGTAGTGAGTAGAATACAAGCTTATAAAAAAGAGCAAAAAAAGGTTTATCCCGGTCGATTCACCCTAAAATAGGTAGCATGTTACAATAAATTATAATAAATATTAGTTTCATATTCCGTACCTATGGTTCCAAAACTTCGTGTTTTATGACCAAAATAAAAACAAAAATGGCGGGACCAGAAGAAACGTCCGACCGATTTGCGCCCAAATTGGTAGCGTACTACAATGAATTAAAATAAATAAATAAATATTCTGAATTTCGTGGCTATTGGTGCAAAATTTAGCATTTCATAGACAAAATAAAAACAAAAATTTTGGTACCGAAGTACCGTCCGCCCGCTCCGCACCAAAATCAATAGGTCTGGTACTTGACTTAGTAAAAATGTTCGTATCAAATTTCGTGATTATGGGACAAAAATTGGACCTGTATTGTGCGAACAAGAAATTGACTTATATGTAGACATATACCTATATATATATATATATATATATATATATATATATATGAATTTGAGTTATCAGTTCCAAAATTTTCCTGAGATCATAAAACGAAAAAGTACCTATACCCAACCCTGAGGGCTAGTACCGCACCAACAGTAATAAGTAGATTTTCTAAAGAAGACCTACTTAAAAATTAAAAGTTGTTCATTTTTTGTTTTTTTCCATTTTTGTATTCGTTCCATAAACAACGAAACAACGTTACCACCCCCACTTTATTTTTCATTAATATTTTCCCCTTTCACTTTTTTTACCGTCGTTATCTACCACTTCTCATACAATTCACCCAAATAACATTGGTAAAAATTGGGTGGCGGACATTTTTACACATTTTAACTCGAGAAGCATTTTCATTGCTAAAAAAATTGCGTGTATAGTTTCCAAAATACCAAGTTTCATTTTTGACCCAGTATTTTTTTGGGAACTAGTTCCAGCTCTGGGAGAAAATCCCCCTAAGTCCGTCTATGGTTAGCCTAAACCAAATAATGTAACTTATGTGTCCAGAATAGGTTTTAACAAAAATTCTGAGTCTCTATCCATAAATAGTGGTTGGTTTAGAAACAGTTCTGGGCTCACATTTTGACTTCCAATAAATTTTCTCTGGTCAATTCAAATTGAAAGGTCATAATCTAAAATCACAATACGTTTAGTTTGAGAAACCGCTCAGTGTGGAAATATATAATATCGTTACCTCAATTCAATTTAAAAACTACGAAGAAAGTAATTTTTATATCTCTTACTAATAGTAAGCTGGCTCTAAACTGAAACAAAACCCTTAAACAAGTGTACCTATGTAACTTATGGCTTGCATAAGTAAGATGGTAAACATACTGCGATAATTAAGATTCAGTTTTTTTGCCATTATTTGATTTCATTTGATTAACTATGTGCTCATTATGGTTAAAATTAAACGCACTATACCCTCCAGTGCTACACAGGAGCTAACGGAGAGGTATGGTGTTAAAAATCATACCTACATCTTTAGCTTTTTCTCCATGAAAATGATAGGGGGAGTACTGGTGAGCCTATGCTTCATCTACTTAACTGATTTATTACAAGAAATTAATAAGTTTTATTTTCGATACATCCAATTCCAATAGATCTTAAAATAAAAAATATAACTTAAAGAAACTCAAAATAATGTGGAATAAGAACTTACCATTTCATTATTAAAATACTTTATGTGCGTGAAACAAATTACCTATTGAGTAAACTTGCAACATATTTTACGCATCTTGAGAATGATACTGTTGTAACATAAAATTGACTTTTTTGGGAAATTGAATTTGAAAAATAGATTTACTATAACTACATGAAAATTATACAAATCCATCAGAATACTTCACCATAAGGTATCTCAATGGGGGTACCTTCAATTCATAAGGAATTTACCACTGTGAGTCTAATAACCTTCCTCCTTACTTCAAATTTTAACCAAAAATTTTAGAAGAAAAAATAAAATTTCTAGAATGTCCGGATAAACTTGGTGTCTGGAACTTGTGAAAGCTCCCCATAATAATCCTATTGCAAACATTGTTCGCAAAATCAATATTAACAAATATATTTATATTACCTCATTCTCATTTCAACTCTGACCTCGAAGAAACACATGTTCATCTTACCCCTTAACTCAGCCCATGATATTAAAATAAATTAATACTTTCCGAGAAATAATTTTACAAACTAAAAATTCATTAATTTAATACCTAAATATCAAATTATACAACTCTTACCTTTAAACACTATGTAAAATTATATTCTAGAAGTATCAAAATACTTTTTACATTAGTCAAAAACTTTTAGAAGAAAATATTTGCAAAATAATTTTGAAGTGGAAAATTACTTCTATCCTTTTTTTTTTACAAAAGATTTTTTATGACAAATAGCCAACCAAAAACTTGGCTATCATTTTGCCTTTTTTCAACTATTAACTCTAAAATACTTTAAAATGGTATAAAATACTGTGTGACTCTACTGTGAAAGTAGAACGAGAGAAAAAAGTGACGCTTCAGGCTCATATCCTAATTTTATATACCTAGCCTCGATGCATCCCAAAAGGTTCTCCATTATTAGGACAGATCAATTTCTGATTGGTTGAAATTTTTATACATGATCAAATGTTTCACAATGTCTGATAGAAAAAGATCCTTATATATTGAAATGAATCAGAAAAGGACAAAAAGAAAATAATTCGTTTTAAAGGAAGAAAGAGATAAAAATCTCCGATATTCTAAGAGAGATAGAAAAATAAAATGGGTCACAACTGAGGATGAAATTGAAGAGAATACTGTATGGATAATGTGGTGACTGCCACACTACGTCGGCTATAACTGCTTCTCCCTCGTACACCGTCACCCTGTACCCGGCACCATGGCCGAGTGAATACGGTGCTGACTTTTGGTGGTGGTGACAAGGGAGGTTTAGGTGTTTGGTCAGTACAGGTTCAATTCCCATGCCATCTGAACACCAAAAGTGGTGACCCCAACGTGATATGGGAGATGGTCACACCTTCTCTTGGACATGTGCAGAAACTGGTAGCTGTGGTGGTATGTCGCACCACCACTGCTGGAATATGACGGCGCTGTAGGGTGTATGTCACGGTGCGGTGATGAGTGGTGGCATCACCATGTGCTGGCGTACATCCCTACCTGCAAGGCGCCTCCGTACTGGCAATTGTATTACGCTCTGTTATACTGAGGGGGGAGTGGTGTGGTGGCTGCCACATTACGTTGGCTATAACTGCTTCTCCCTCGTACACCATCACCCAGCACCGTGGCCAAGTGAATACGGTTCTGACTTTTGGTGGCAGTGACAAGGGAGGTTTAGGTGTTTGGTTGGTACAGGTTCAAATCCCCGTGCTGCCCTGAGCACCTAAAGATAACCTATAGGGCCCCATATTTTAATGAATTCAAGGTAACTTTTGTCTAAAAATAGAGTATTTCATCTCGACTGAATTAAACTTCTTTTAGGGTAGAATTTGAATTCTAGACAAAAATCGATCCAATATCTTTTCGGATAATTAATCGTGATAATTTAGAAAAGTTTTAAAATTTTTTGATTAGGAAACGATATTTGCCACAACAATTAATTAATAAATACCCATTAACTTCATATTATTCACCATTGCAACTAGGAAGAATCCATACAAATCTATCTATGTGGAATCTTAAAAAATGGAGTGGAAGTTACTCCAGTGTTGCAGAAAACATATGCAGTGAATGGAAGTTACAACGGTATTCCAAAATGATTAAAATGGTATTCTCTAAATTGAAGATCATATAATGTGGAAGTGACTACAGTGTTCATCAACTGTTATCACAGTTTACCATTAAATGAAATCATCATCTGGAACTTACTTCAAATTATGTTATAGGAACTTACAACGATGAAATGGACGCAGAAATTTTGAGAATACTGTTGCATGTTACAACGATGAAAAAATAATCAGTAAATTCGAAATTGTTGGAGTATGTAACATACCTACTGCAGTATTCTCTCAAGAGGTATGGCAAAAATCACGTTTTGCAATAATTTTTTTCATCAATTATCTCTGTGAGTTTTTACGATGGAAGTTATTTCAGTATTCCATTCAAAACCTCAAAATCGCCAATTCTGCAGTTACAACAGTATCATTCTCAGGGTACGTAAAATATGCTTACGTAAAGTTTAGCATAAAATCGACTTAATATAAAAAATTACAAATAATCTATAGTGTTTTTAACGGCCTTTGATGCAGGTAAAAAAATTGTAATCATTTTTTCTAGCTATAATGATATTGTGTTTTATATCAATTTGAGTTATAATGCGCCAACAGCTGTCAAGAAACCTAAAAACTGATTAATTATCCTTGAAAAAATGAAATTAATTTCTTATAGGTACCCTTTGTAGACAAAGTTTTCTATTATACAAGAACGTTTTCTACATTTATAAATGATATCATTTTCATTATGATATATTGGTAGTAATGAGAAATAAACTGAAAAAATTTTCGCCAAGCGTTGAGAAACACGTAAACAACGGTAAAATTTGTACAAAATGAAACTTTAGGCCTATTGGTCGATACATTGGGTATTCTTGTAGCTCTATTTTGTATGCAATTTAAGGATCAAATATCTTCATTGAACCTTATAGTTCGTGATCAAAATGATGTTAAATTTTACAGCCTCATCGAATAAGTAGACTTGTTGTTGTTGTTGTTGTTTTTTTTTTTTTTTTTAATTTGTATTTGTTTACTGAACGTATTCTCGTTTCACATCCTTGACTTAGGTAATAGGTTTTGTTTATCAAAACGAATAAGAAAAAATCGTGCAGACAGTCTTTATGTCTACCATAGCGCTAAGTTGAAGAAATATTTTTGATAGGATAATGAGTTCTATTTCTTTGAACATATTTTTTTTTTTTTTTTTTTCTTCGCTTACTTATTTTTCATAATTATTACCAACGCTTTTAAGTAAAAATGTTTTCGAAGGTCGTTGTCGCCAATTTCAAGATGCTAAAAAATTATAAACATGTATAAAAAGTTTTTATATCAGTTTGCATTTGTTCAAAAGTAGGTTAACAAGTTTAGCAATTGGTCATAATATATAATTATCTAATGGAGCGTAAATTTGCCAAAAAAAAAACAAAAAAACAAATACACAATTTTTAGGAAAAGCTCAAAAGTTTTAATTTTATTGGCATCTGTAGATATCGCTATCGTTTTTGCTAATGTTTTTCCTCTTCATTTTTCATTCTACCCACCAAATAGCTAGAGGTAAGTAGGTATACTTTGATGAACATGCTTTTTCTCCCACAATTCGACGTGGTAAATCGAAGTTACCCACTTGCAGGTTCCTCGTACGAGAGAATATATTCAAATAATTTTTCATTCGAACTTTTTCCGTAGTACTTTGTAAAAGCATACGAGGTTTAAAAAATATATCTTAAAACGTGGTACAGAATTTCATCGCAATTTGCGCCATCATGAGAGAAGAAACGATTTACAATAATTTCTTTCTGTAACATCTTCGAAAATGTAAATTTGCTCGACAGACTTAAGACACCGTCGCGATGCATTTTGATTTTGTACGCTAAAACGGTATAGATATACATATATATATATATGTGCAAGGATAAGTTACCGATATTGGGAAGAACGTGGTGCGAAAAAATTATTTCGTTTGTAAAAGTCGAGTTTTCAACGTACGGTTGTAGTAATTTCTCGAATAAGAATAAAACCTTTCGCCGCGGTTATGCGTGACTTTTTCTCTTCAAAATTAACTATGCGCTTATTGATACAAGATTAAATTTCAAATAAGACTGAAACATATATGCCATGCAATAGCATATAGTTATACTTACCTCAAAACCCACGATGTAATAAAAGTTCTGTAGGTTTTTCAAGAACTTGAACGGTGTTCATTCGAAAACAAATCTCCATTGTCAGTAATGAGCGGCTCCTCTTTAATTCGAGATCATAGGCGAATGAAACACTTTCTCTCCTTCCAGAAATTTATGTTTTCTTCGCTAAGATCATTGAATCAGTTCATCCTAATATTCAATTCTAATAACGAGTATCCATATCACTCGTTAATAATTATTAGAATTAAAAAATAGTGAAAAACTCTTCACGAATTTCAATGTTAACATTCCGTACATTTCCTGAGTAGGATATCACTGTTTTGTGTCGGTCACATTCTATTGGTGCGTTATGATAGGTATAATTATTTGTGACACAAGTGCAAAAAGTAGATGATTCTGTTACGAGTTTGAAATTTTTTACACCCAGCGAGTGTAACAAATTTCAGACTCACTAGCCATCACCTATACTTCCCAAGCGTATCGCACATCATTTTTTGAAACAACTCCACTAAAAAAAATTTTTTAGAACTCACCTACTGAATAACAATCAATAATTTTGCATCTTTTAATAAAAAAATCACCACCTAATATGCACCGCGAATAAAATTTAAGATGTTTTACACAGGAATTATCAGATAATAAATTAATATTTTTTTTATATACCTATATATAAAAATTGACTTTTTAACAAATAATTGAGCAGTGCAAAACAGTGAAACTGAACCATGCAAGGAAGTAATTGAGCGGTGCAAGAAAGTAACTGAGCCATGCAAGAAAGTCAACATGCAAGTGCCCATGCGCCAAATCATTTTTTTTTTTTTCATCTTATTGAAATTTCCTGCCTTTCGTTCAGTAGAGGCGCCCAAAAAAAACATTCTTTTCGGGTGGGTGTTGTAGAAAATAATTTTATTTTAGAATTCGTTCCTTAATAGAAAAGATTAATATGTTTTATTGAGTTGTGTTAATTCTTTCTATAATGCAACACTTTTAAGATAAATTTTAACCTACTTCGTTCGCCTTAGTTTTGATTCGTAGTAACAAGTTAAGCTGACCAGAACATAATTCCACAACATTTCAAAATAAAATAAAAGTTATACCTAATTTTTTTGTGATACGAAAAACCTCCTCAAAATTTTCACTGTCATAAAAGTCATAAAATTTGCGACAACGTAGATCTACCTTTCCGAAATCTATCTTAACCAAAATTATAATGTGAACTGTAGACGAATGACACTTGCACTGAGTACCGAAGTACACATTGAGACCGAGTTTTTGGTAGTGCATTTTGTCAAAATTTGGTAGAACTTTCATAAGATAAAAACAAAACGAAGTGAACGATATGAATTGGCAGATTATCATAAAATAAATGGACAAAAATAAGCATATGTAAGTTAATAGCAACTGATTTTTGAAAAATTTAATCCTTCTGGAGATAGTAGACTGTATATTAATTTATGGTACCTAGATTTTTTGTTTTGAAAATTTACTATTTATTCCATAGGAACAATATTTATGGAACTGAGGCTCCATAAAATATTGACAAGCAGTAAAATGAGACGAAAATGAATGAGAAGGTATTTCCTGAGAAGCCCCTTAAAATTTATCTGTGGATAGCACCTTTTGACGTAAATAAAAAATATTCAATAAATATGTATTCTCTTCTCAATGATTAAGGATAAGGATATACAAAAAGCATGACATTGTTATATTTGTCTACGTGCACCCATGGCACTCATCACATGCAGCAAAAAATGTTCTCTTTACTTTTATCCTATTTTGTCCTTTAAAGGTGCTATAGAGATTTCCAAAGCTGTACTAGAAATCCAAAAATCGATACTAGCCTAAATATGTCAGATAATCTGTAAAGTAAATTTGGAAAGGATAAAAGTGAGGAGGACCTTTTTTGTTTCTCACAGTAAATACTGTGCGTCTAGCTGAACAAATAACAATTTTGAAGTAATTTCTTAGGTAATGTCATGTTTTCAGTATACCTACAGTTCTTTAACCGATGAGAACTAGACGCATCTTTATGAAATATTTTTTATTTGTCTCAACGTCCATTAATGGATAGGTATCTGCTAGGTATTACATACTCCAGTGAAATTCTCAGGAAATACTCTGTCAAAAAGATAGCATGTGTACTTATATAATTTTTCCTGGGATGTAAAATTCTCATCAGATTTAACGTGAATTCACGATATTTTATTTAGGGCTCATTGGTTCAGCTACTTTTTGTAAAATCTATTCAAAATTTCAAAATAGAAAATACCTAAAAATGAAATCAATTATACGAAAAAATTTATTCTCGAATTAGTATTAGGTGCCTGATGATTCATAAAAAATTTATTACCAAAAAATAATAGCCTATATTATCTACGCATTCGAATTAAATTACCTAAAATTACGTATGTTTTAAATCCATCCTTTGTTTGTGATTATTTTTAAGAAACTGATGCGTGGCTTTTTGGCAGTTTTCAGTTAAGCATTGCATATGATCGAGGAAAATCAGTTTTAGTAACTGTCAACAGATGATGTGAATATCTCAACTGATCATTCTTCACCATCAAATTTGCCTTAGAAAATACACGATATGTCCGCAGAAACTTTTAACTCTCCGTCAAAAATTGTTAAATATTAAAAAAATTTGAAATGTCATTGATTTCGCGCTAACTACAAGTTATTTTGCCAAAATTTGATATGTCATGGAATCTTCCGCTCTCCCTGCATTTTTAAATCATCTACTCAATATTTTGAGTTACGTTTATGATTAACTGAAACTAGACCTGTTGGATGTGGCTGTCTCCTTAGAAATAAAATTCGTAATTAATTTAAAATTTCAAAATTATAATTTTCCCAAAATAATAATACAAACGCCCTAAACGTCCTCGGCTAGGCTAACCACCTAGCCTAGGTATGTAAATGTAACGTAACTTCTCCCTCCATTTTGAATTTCAATTTTTTTTCTTTTTAATTAAACTATTTTCCTCCTACACCACCAACACATAGGTCTCCCTATTGGTGGTTGTAGTTGTGGTCCATACCAGTTACAAATTGTTATACCTGGTCATTGCCTCCCTTTTGTTACAATATATTTCTATTCATTAACACTCATATTCATATATTCTCACATCAAACAACTGTCATTTACCCTTAAGACTATAGGATAGTAAACGTGGTAAACAGAATGTAGACGTCACTTAGCAATGTTATTGCATCAGCCACAGCCAACGTAGCTCTCTCATTCACACATTCATGTCCATACTTGTCATAACCTTCATTTGTTCGCCAAAATTGTTGACATATTAAGTTTAAAAGCGGGGAAGTAATTATCATCTAAAAATGTATCTAGACTCTTCTAGAATCTTCTCAAATCTTCTTGAAGAACTATCCTGACCAAACCACATAATTAGTGGGAGGATAATCAATCATCTCATTGGTCAATCATGACATCATCTATCTCTCACCACTACCTACTTTGTATTCATCCACTCACAAATTCTTCGTTGATCTAATTACTTTGAATGAATTGTGAAATCACTTTATGAAGAACCTTTTAACCGTCATCTTCTTTAATAACCATCTCTGGTAACAATTTTAGTAACTCAGTCTTATAACCAATAACTGTTAAGGGGCTCAATAGGCTAGTCCGCAACTTTTAGTATTATAGGTAGATGCTACCTACACGGGGTTCATGGAACCTTGAGGAAGACAGTGGTTTACATGTAGGGCGACCAAATTATTTCTCGGTACCGGTAGCCAGCTAGTTTAAATATGCCTTATCATACACAAAGCGTACCTACTAACTGGGGCAATTGTCCAAAGGCGAGGCAGTACCTTATACAGACCGCAGCACGTATACTATCAGTGAGTATGTACTAATTACATACTCACTTACCTCAGTTTACCGTTTAATGGTAAACGTAGAAACGCATCGTCTGTATGAGTGCATACAGACGATGTACTTTGTTTAATGTGCAATGCACTATTAGTATGGGTCGCGGACTGTCGACGCAGGGCCAAACCCTGAAAGGAGGAAATGAGGGAAACGTCCCCACAAGTATAATCTGTACTTTTTTATATTTGAATTTATTACTGAAGTCATTAAATGTTGATTGGAACTTAGTCTAATTGTACTGGTTGTAATATTTTTGTTTGTCGAATTTTTATATTTTTAATATATGATGTGTTTTTACAACATGAATTAGTGTTTACTCACAGGCAATGGGGCCACTCTTCAAAATAAAATAAAATTAACTCAAGTGGGTTCCTTTCATGGAAACACCTTCTCAGAAAACAAAAGGCTAATTTGGTAACCATCACCTTTTTTGTTGTGTGCTAAAGCAGTTCAAACAATGACCTGGCTAGCTGTGTAGGTCTGGACCAAAACTTGCATCTTCACTAGATTCTTCTAATGGAGGTGCTCTTGGTTAATTACTTAAGTGTTGTTTTTTGGAGAACCTATGTTAATTTATTTTGGGATGGATTCTGCCACCCTAGGTCGCATACCCCACAACCTTCAGAATACTCAGTTCCACTATACTTCACACAGCAATTTACTTAATTTCCCGTATTTACACTCGTATGTAAACTTTTTATTTTGTCTCAAGAAAAATGACACAGAGTGACTTATAACATATAAGAAAATACCCGTAGATTTCACTGGAAGTTAAACACCTCAATAAAACAAAAGAAAAGGTACTGACATGGTATTTATATGGTACAGCATTTCTTATTCAAATGTCAGCCTCGATACATCGATATATTTTAAAATATCAGTTAAAGCTTATCGATTGTAACAGCTTATGGCTTCTAACATCTGAGGCAGTTAAATTTTGTCCAGATGAACGTTACGTGACCTATCACAATAATATTGTTTGCATGCGAAATGAACAAGCCAAATTTCGTAAATGTCAACGACTCCAAGTAACTACAATACCTACTACCTAATTTCATACCTACAACTATAATATTATGTTCACTCGAAGATTAACTTCGTGAAATGACAAATCTGCGGTTTTAACTACTTTACCTGCCCATCTGCCAATCCATTCATGCAGAATAACTTTCGCACTCCGAATACACAGTGACATATGGCTCCGTCGCTGGAAAATAATAGGTCATGGAACGAGTAACGAAATTGGTTTCCAAATTATGATATTTCAACGGTTGAAAATCCAGAAACACTTTATTTCCGTTTTCTTATAATTATATACCTATACAGATACTTATAGGCGAGATTAACAATTGCTAATTAATTGTTTTCATTAGTATAAAAGCAAAAGTTAAATTAATACTTCCATCAATCTGGCAGAAAAAAATTTATTTCGGATAAATATAAGATTAAATTTGACGATTAATTTTTTCGTTTTTTTTTTTGTGCCACATTTTGAGTTTTGAATAATTGTACTGCATTTCCGCAATGCTTAGTCAGCGTCACGTTCACTTTTCACCCTTTTTTCGGTGCGATTACGTACTATAAGAAAAATAATTAACATTTACTTGCTTAGAAAAGATAAACGACAAACGTCGAAATTGTTAGAAATTTTTTTACCTTACTTGTGTCTTAATGGCATTCCTGCGAGAACGATATTTTGTGGTTGACCTTTGAGGAGTAGACAAACGAAAAAATACTAAAATAAATAAAAATAAATCGTTCAACGTTATCCTTCACCTAGATGATCGTATTTTTCCAACTATTAAGGAGAGACTGCGAAGAAAAAAGATGAAAAAAAAAATGGAATAAAGATGAATGTGTCAAATAAATCTATTTACACGAATTGTCGTTCATTGGCGCTGTGTTCGATCATGTTTTCAACATTTGTGAAATATTTTCGTAAAAATGTGAATATTTCGTAATTATAGATTTTATTTTCGTACAATGTATAATGTTATCTCTGCGTGGGGTCTACATCTAAAACAAAACTACCATACAGTACCTAATGATTTATATTCGGGTATGGAGATGAGAAATTTTTAAATTTTAATTACTAAATGTCAGTCATTTGTTTGCATATTATGGTCAATGAATACTTACCCTTTGTTGCTGATCGAACGTAGGTATCCGACTTATAACACAAAATTACCATAGAAAGCAATCGAAACGATTGTCTTCGCCATGATAATTATTTTTTTTAAATAACATATTGGATATTTTGGGGTTTTAAATAAAATTTATCATATCGACGAAAAACGAAAAGTACAATTCGAATTGCTGAAAATGGTAGGTAACCGTAAAGCTTTCAGAGATATATCGATAGGCACCAATGACACCCTTTAAGGCAGTGCTTCTTAACTTATGGGTCACGCTCTTCAAGGGGGACACAAGTTCCAGTAAAAATAATTTTAGAATTTATGCAGCCAATAAAAGATGAATAAATTATTTCATTTTGCAGAGCATTACAATTTATTAATTTATTTCTTAGGGACGTGATGGTTCCCCTTCCATGAATGGGTGTACGAGGGGACACGTCTCCACTTAAATTAAGCAAAAAAGGATGGGCGACTCGAGCGTTTTGTAAAAATTTTGAAAAACAAAAAAATGTTTTTTACTCACTCCGCTCGAACTAAGCGACGTCAACCCTTCCCAAAATTGCCATCCGGATCTGACAACATTCCTCCTTCTTGCACCTCATGAAATTTCAAAAAATCAGTGCCCATGACGTGATTCCTTAAGTTATTTACAATTTACATTTAAAATACCCAGTTAGTCCCGTAGTTTATAAAAAATACTTACCTACCTGATAGTAAAATGAAATTTTGAAATACTTTAATTTTTGGTGTAGGGGATGTGAAAGATTTATGATGCTGTGATGGTTATTTATCATAACAGAATATTTAAACACATTTAGCGGTAAGTTTTAAGACATGAAAGAACATAAAAGTAATAAGCAGTAACAAAACATCAGGAGAGTTGAGAATCAGAATAGATTTAAAATGAATGAATTTAGAAGTACAAAACACGAGATTATATACTAGATAGATTATCAGCTTAAAGGGAAGGTTCTAGCGATCTTACAGAGGGTTGGAGAAAGGTTTTCAATCTTATTGGTTAACAGAAATGTATGTATATGAAGTATGACTAGGCCTAATGGTCTTACGAGAATATGATATAAAGTGGATGTTCACAAATAATTTGGTAGAAATTAAGATATATGCAAGATTACAAAAAGATTATAAACAAGAAATGAGATCATAGTACTGTGTAAACAAAATTACTGTTTAAGTGAAAAGATGATGTCATCAGTAAAGTCAAGACTTGTCTGAATAATATATGAGTGTTTATGAATAGAATAAAATTGGAAAATAGATTGAAAGTGGTGATGATGATGACGATGATGATGATAATAATAATAAATATACGAATTTAGGAAAGTATTCTGTAGGATACGAAAATATCGTCACAGATGCTCCAAGGGGGATGTAAATTGAAAGAAATTGGGAACCTCTGCTTTAAGAAGATTTTTTCATATTTTCTTATTTTTCCCTAAAGTTTCGTCAAAATTCAACATCAAATGCATTGTTTAAAAAGAGGGGTTCCACAAGTTTTCAGTCATCTCAAGTCGTCATCCCCTCCCATCAACAGTACCATCAAAGTCAATATAAGTACTGTAGTTTTAATGTTAGGCTTTAATTTGGATAAAGGGGGATGTGACACCGCAGGACCCCTTCTTATCTACGCTATTGGTGACTGGACATGAATCGACTGAATTGATTTAGATCCAAGTATTAATTCGTGAATGAATTTTGTAGGCTACTAAGAATATTTTGCTCCTTTTCGGCTACATTGAAATCCTCTAATAAATCAATTAAAAATTCAGTTTTTGTCAAATTCACCACATAATTTTTCTGTGCTTAAAAAACCGAATATGTCAATAAAGTATTCGGATTTCCAAACATGAATTCGGTTTTTCAATAAATGTACAATAGCCTAGGTTAATACTGTGCTTTTTTCATTTTTATCAAATTGTAAGTCAGGTGTTTAGATTGTTACCAAAGAACAGATCTAAAATTGGTTTTTCATTTTAAGATTGGGTTGGGTAAAAGAGAAACTGGCTAAAAATGAGAAAGGAATTCGAAGAATTTACCGAACCAAAAATTTGAATGCAGGAGAAAACTAGAAAGTGAATGAAATTTCATGTTGTGTCACGATAAAATACGTACCGTGACGTAAATTTATGACTTGTAAAAATATTTTATATAATTATTCAGAAGTAGGTACAACGAAATAATTACCTATTCTTAAATAATATTTATTTTCATACAGTCAACACTTATTTAAACGTTCCCAAAGAATATTCCCATCATTTTTAATTTCTTAGAATACACACTTCGGTCTAAAAAATGTAGTTATTCTTCCCAAATCAGTAATTTCCTTGCAACACACGTTTTTGACGATAAATCTTTCAGATTGTTCTCACAAATTATTTGTAAATGCATATTCATCATATTTCTATTTTCTGATAATCGCATTTTTCTTTTTCTTTCTAACACAAATTACCCACAAATCGGGCTCAGTATAATACCATATTTTCGGTACCTACCTAATTGTACGTTAGTATTAGTATGCATATGTTTTAAAGCTCGTCCATATTTCAAGTGCTGTACTTCATTCTATATTAAAAAAATTATATTTTTACGATGAATACCTTTTATTTGTACAATATCTATCACAGTCTATCCAAAAGTGCGTGCTTCACATGTGTTTTTTTTACTTCATTTGTTAGCATCTAATATTAACTACTGAAAACTTATAAGTATGCTTACAGAACCATTTTCTCAAATCACCACCCCCAATATTAAGTTTTACATTATTTTCATCTCATTACTTCAAGTCTGCTAGATCAAAGTATTTAGCAGAATACAAAAATATTTTCAAATCGTCACTGATAAAAAAACTAACGAACAAAAATTGATGATTTTTGTTATTTCTTTTTTGTTTGTGTGTGTGTTTCTTTCTTCATATATTACTGATGTAGCCAACAAAAAAAAACAGAGATGAGAAACTGCCAATAGTAGTCTGGCCCCAGTGCGAACTCTTACCCTGAGTTTCTATGTTATGGAGTTTTATTGTTTATTTTTCGAGATTATTCAATGTTCCGTCCCATTTTTGCAGACGATTCAGTTCGTCTACAAAAACGTGTCGAACAAATTATAGACAACTATTATTCCTAATTCTTGGAATAATAGCTGTCTATATTTCACCTAGCTTCTCACGAACGAACACCACCAGATATGCTGACAATGTAGAGTCATCATATTTGGCGGATGTTCCGTATCACGCCACCTTTTTGGTTGGCCATCTTTTGATTGAAACAAAGAAAACAAATGTGATGTCGTATCTTCGTTTTGAAGACATATTCATTCCTAAACCTACAGTCGAGTAGAGACGTTAGGGTCCATGCTAGTTGCTATGGACATTAGGTTTCACTAGTATTAAGAAATAGTAATAAGTATAATTCTAAAGTGTTTGTAATAATTGAAGTGAAATATTAATAAAAGATAATATTCAGAAATTATCTTATTTGTTGAGGTAATTTAAAAGTATTGAATTACTCTCGCAACATTCAAGAACCTTTATTCGTTTCATTCACCCATGAAAACAGAAGGAAAAAAATTTTACACCGAGTGTTCACTTTATAATTGCCCCGCAGGAAAAACACGCGAATAATGTTTTGGCAACTGAAAAAATTCCCATTATTTTTTTCAAACGATATAATTAACTTTTCAGTAACAAAATTCAACGGGAAATTGATGATGAAATTTTCAAGTTAATAAAAATCGTATTCACGGTGATAGAGGTAGAACTTTAACCGGAAATGACCTTATTTGTGATGGAAATTAAACGTAATCAAAATGTGATAAAGTACCTGCTCACAATTCTTTACAAAAATAGAAATAAATGTTGGGAAAAGATTATTTAGTCAACCTTTACTGTCAATGTTGAGACATCCGAAAACCCACAATTTTAACACATCATCTTACTTTGAAAGACTCCGAATATTGTATACTTATAAGTAGTATGGATAGGCTCATGAACTTTAAGATTGTTTAGTTATAAGACTTACCAAAAGCAAACTCAATCACCAATGTGGCATCAGTGATACTCATTCTACACAATATATGGATATTTAATTCAACTATTTTTAAATTGTATACGCAATGGTGACGTCTAGATTTCGATATTACAAAGGTGAACCAATGATCACAATTTTTTGTTACTTCTCAGTGAATAGTCAGTCTCATTTTTTACCTTTTTTGATGTACAAGTATTCGTTTCCCATAAACATTAAAGTGTTCACTGATTATACAGTTTAGTTTAACATTCTAAGCCATTTTGTTTTCCAGTTCAGAAACTCAATTCATCACAATAAAATTAAATATAAACACCTGATAGTGGAAACATCATTAGAGAGTTTCAAATGTTCTCAACAACTCGTTAATAATTAGGATTATTGGTTCACCACTTGTATGGATGACTCGATGAAGAAGACTATGTAATAAGTAATCTGAAATGCCCGACTTGATAATATTTCTTTTTAAACTTGACAATTATAAGATACCTTTCATATACTATCATTCATATGATAATGAGTTGGCCTAATTCCTCTTTTTTCACTTATAAAGAATATTAGCCTCTTTTGTTAAAGGCTATCGAGTTTGCTCTGGTAGGCTGGTAATGTATACTGTTTCTGTTGGCTTGTTTGCCTCTCAACCTACTAATCTTTGAATTGAGATTCTCATTATATTGTTTGAACTCATTTGACATTTTGTTTTTGTCCCTGTCACTTGGGATGTTGGGTTTTGTTTTCAGACTCCACAATGTAAAAACAAACAAATTTTTGTAGGTGATCGAGTCAAATTGTGGTTAAACTGTATAATGCTGCGATATTTGGCGGCGACAACTTCTGGTGTGTCCACAATTTGACCACTTGACACTATTTAGAGCTGAAAAACAATATGGAAATTCTGATTTTGTCTCTGATGGATGTTAGAATAGAATCTAAAGGAGATGAGCTCGCTTCACAAAGTGAGCATATCTATCAGAAATTGACCTTGTAACATACACCATTATATTTCTCATTGAATTTTGCTTCAGAAAAGTCACTAATATTGCTTTTCGTTTCGGATACACCAAAAAGTGAAAAAAGGTTAAATGATATTTCGTTGTGATCTGTGAAAAATTAAAAAAAAAACGTTGGTACTCTCTTATTATTTGAAAAATTGGAAAATTTCCGTAGATTTTCTCGCGTAGGATTCTTCTAGTCAGCAATATAAGGAAAACAGTTGATTGGTTCTGCTTTCAACATGAACGCACACTGAATGGTAATAGTCATATTTAATGAATTCTGTACACATCATCGAAAGGGAACATTTGTGAGACAAAATGTCAATGAAACATAATTCAATCCCATTCGATTGACTTTCCGAAGTTTCAAAAAGTTTCCAGAGTATTTAGTTAAAGTGCCCAAAGATAGGTAAAGTGGTATAAATGTTGAATATAAAAATGCACTCTATGGGAAGCATCGGAAAAAACTGTCAACATTCGTTCCACATGATTGTCGGATAGGCGGTGTCGGTTAATTGATTTTTCCAACGGTCAACTTTGATTCTTCGGAAATCCGATGCCAGAGGTTTTCCATCGAGAATAAGTGAAAATAACGTCCTTGATCGTAGAGACAAATGTGGGTGGAAAGAATTAAAATTGTAATCACATAAAAAAAAAAACAAAAATCGACCGTCGAATTATTTTAAATTGTTTTCCCTCCGCGAAGAGTTGAAAAAACGTTTCCACACCCACATTAAATGGAGAAAAATATTAATGAAAGTGATAATGAGATTGTCATTAAAATTTTCGAGCAAAAAAAAAAAGATAGAAAGAAAGACAGGAAAAAGAAATATATTTTAGAATTAAGTGTCTACAAAGATTTGTGTTTGTGTTTGATGGAAGAAAAATAAATTTCGTTCAACAATAAACAAAGTTCGATATCGTAGATTATTGGTGTATCATGAATTGAAAAATTTGTGAAAAAAAAAAAAAATAATAATAATAATTTACATAATATGATACTAAAATAAGAAATTTTGCATACAGGCGGATACAAGGTTGGACGTTACCGGGAAGCCAAAATTTTTATCACTTTCTGCCTTTAAACGTACGTGCGCAAATTTTCTATCAAAAATAGAAATATTACGAGGAGAAAAAAAACTGTCGGATTAACGATAAAATTATGAAAATCAAATGGGCGAAAATTTCCGCATAAAACCTACGTTAAAGAAGGAAAGCTATAAGAGTCACAGTAAATCCGGGTGAGAGTCTCTGCTTGAAATTATGTGCAGTTTGATGACGTGTTTTGTTTTGTTTTATTTTATTTTTTTTTTTTTCATGAAAAATGATATTTTTTATTTATCTACCTACCTATATTACTTATTAGATGGGTACCTACATACATAATTATAAGAATGTTCTGACTGACTGACTCATTCACTCACTCATCGATGTCTAGCCGAAACCGCTGAACCTATACTGACCTGATATTTTGAAGGACTATTCCTAACATGTCGTAAGTATTCTTTATAAGGTAGGGTTTTTCTGAAATTCAATCCTAAAGCGAGTCGAATGAAGTCAAAAATTTTTTTACGTACTTATTTGACAACATTTATTTTATGCCCGATAAGGTGTTGAACTGAATAATTTTATTTCAAAAGCGAAAATCATTTTGTGATTTTGTGAAGTTCCAACCCTAAAAAAGTCAGACGAAGATTGAATGTGTTTATGTATTTGTCAATATATCTTTTAGGCCTCATAAGAAATTTAATAGTTTTTAACATTGCGAATGTTTAACTTCGCGGTATTGAGTCACGTTTTAAAATAGTGTAAAAATTTTCCGGCATCAATAATTGATAATGTGCGCGCGCAAGGATATACTACAAGGTCTTAAAAACAAAAATACTAAAGAAAAATCAGCGAAGAATACTGTAGCAAAAAAAGACGGCTACAAATATTAATAAAATGCACACTGGTTTAAAGAAAAACTCACGAAATATTATGAAACTTGTATTAAAGTTAATATACTGAGTTTATGAATTATTGTTTACTGCTACTACGGTAAACTCTTAACATTAAAGCACAACTATTTTCGTAATATTAAAGTTGAAGAAGACAATTCTAAAATAATTGTGATTAATATTTATATTGAGCGTAAGAATGATAACTGAACGAGTCGCAGAGCTTTATGAAAAGCTTTAATATAATTGGTTCGTTTAACAAAGAAGAATGAAACATTTAGTAGACGATAAAGTTTAGAGGGGAAAGGAGAAGCAAAAAGTGCGAACAGTCATATCAGACGAAGACTACAACAAGTTGATCAAGTTTGCTGAGCTTGCAAAAGTTCAAAGTAATAATTTTGTTGCTACGTTTTTTCTAAAAGAAAAACTTGCATAATGGAATGCAAAGCCAACAAGTGGCGTGACAACTGGATCTATATGAAGTTAAAATTTTGTGGAAATCTGTCACGTGGGTGAGGCGTAATAGTGCGACAAAGCAAAAATCAACTTATATTTACTATTTGGATGTGTAAAAAATGGTGTGATAGTGTACGAAATTATTTGATTCCTCAAAAAAAACAATGGAAATTTTCGGTAATATTATTATTATTTTTTACTTGTTTGGCAAACAATTATTAAGAAAAATCTTAAAAAATTTTATCATAGATAATTTAAGAATTGTGTTGAAAGAAAATTTTAGAAGAAAAGTATTGAATAAAATTTAATTTCTCTTTCATAATATCTGATTTTTCAAAATTTTGAATTACATATTACTATGCTAGACGTTATTCAAAAATTCAAAAAATACATAGGTAATCATTTTCAACGCAGCAAGAACTTTATCGTTTAGGTGAATTAATTCTATTAATTATTATTTTAAAAGATCATTCGACGTTTTTTGGGTTTTGTGAAATTCCACTCGCTGAGAGAGTTAAATAAGGTCAAACGTATTTCTCAATATCTTTTAAGCCAGATATGACATTGAACTGGTTTTTGTTTCAGAAGGTTACTCGATAAAGTGTTAAAAACTTACTTACTCTTTAGATTTTGATAAATTCTACTCCGTAGAGGGTTGAATTAGGTCAAATGGGTTTCTAATGTATTTATCAATATGCTCCAATTAACTGAGACCCACTAGACAGCTATGACTCTGAAAATTATACCTATTCATCGATAAAAATTATTGTTTACTGGTTCAAAAAACTTTCTATAGACAGATAATACTAATGAAATCAAGGAAAAATCCAGCTTATAGGCTACATCACTACGATAAACGTACGTTTTTTTAGATAATGAAAATTATATCAAAATTATAGAGATGGAAATAACAAAAAACGCCAGAAGAAAAAGAATCGATGTGCTAATTCGTCGCTCGAGAAAACAACCGCCTTGTATTAAATAAAAAAAGAAATTGAAGAAACTGAAATTTGTAAAACTAATTAGATTACGCAATTTTTTTGTACCTATGCGGTATCTATAGTGAAATGACATGCTATCAAGGGCGTAGCCAAAAGAGGCAAAGGGAGATTGCCTCATGACCTAATTTTTATTCATTTTTTTGTTTGTAACTTTTGAAATTTGGAAAAAATTTTACTAATAAAATATATTATATTACAGCGGGTTCAATAGATGTGAAATTCACCAAATTTTCTAAATATTTTGAAAGTGACAAGCAAAAAAAAAAGTCATCAAATAATTTTTCTCCCTCTTGAAGAAATCCTGGCTACATCCGTGCATGATACCATGTATTGGACATTGGGGACAATATGTCCATATGAGATATTAAAGTGATGAAATAAATATAAAATAATAATAATATAAACACTCCAGTACCGCACCAAGTAAGTATTTTATTATAGAGAATAACAAAAGATATGTTAGCTCTACGAACACCAGAATAAAGAATGAATAATAATTATACATCGAAAGAATTAGTAAAGACGATATAATATATCAGTGTAGCCAACAAGTGCTCAAACAATCAGTGTAATCCCAACGCCATGATTTTGCAACTCAGCTTTTATCGTAAAGATTTTTGGTGAAATTAGAAGGTAGATCCACCAGAATACCAGGTACTTAAGTAAGTACCTATTTCATTAATATAGTTTCTTTGGTTTTTTCGCATGTAATTTCACGTTAAAATAAAATCAACTCACAGTTTTTTTGTTTTTTTTTTTCCCTTGTAATTTATTTTATTTTTTCTACAAAGATAAAACCCTCAGAAAAATCATTCACACTGAAAGAAAACATCCAAACGTATTTAAATATTGCACAAATTCGCGTAATTTTTAACGACTGATAAATTTTTGCGAATTTTTGGTAAATTTTGTAACCTAAAAAGCCTGTAAAGTGACTGCAGAAAATTTTTTGGACATTTCATAAGCTCCTAGTGTTTTGTTTCTCGGTCACAATAATCTTAGACATGTTGAGCAGCAAAATTTAGTCCATATAGGGTGATCTGTGCATCGCTGATACTAGAATTACTATAATTAAAAAAAAAATTCTTCCTTTCATTTCTGCCTATTAAATTCTTACACCATAGATGTGCCTTTGTAAAAATTTGATTGAAATTGAACGACTAAATTTACTGCAAATTAGTCCTTGACTGAAATCATCAATTTTATTCCGAAATAAAATTACGAGACAAATGCCCATAGCCCACGCTTACCAAAAATTTACTTAAATTCCCCTCTTTCTGCAATAAAAGCAGAATAGTAAAGAAATTATAATTTTCTTAATGAAAATGTATAATATACCTATGGCAGGTGAGTATAAAATACGTTTTAATCAATTTTATGTTCATGACATTTACACCCACTGTCATTTGCTATTGAAAAAAAGGTATAGATCTACCCCTTTTAACAGGTCAGCGTGCAGATTACCAAAGGAAATCCATAAAAAGAAAATAAAAACAAAAATCCTCTCTATCTACCCACATCCAGTTATAAGTATTAATCAGAATTAGAAGAGAATAATTTTTGCGAAAAAAGTCTGTTGTAGAATCGTAATAGACTTTTCTGTTCCACATTTGATGACGAAGTCATTATTATTAATTCTGAATATTTTGGACGTGTCTAAGTTTTTACTCATTTTCCTTGTAAAAGAGGTATTAAAACTGACCTCACAAAATGTTAGAGGTGGGGATGATGAAAATTATCCGTTTTGTGAAGAAAGAAAACGATTGGTACCATTTACCCATTTTGTCCTAATTTTTTTTTATGTATATAGTTGTGTTACAGTCAAAACTAGAATTTGGTCATTTCTAGTTTTGACTAGTCTAAACTAGAATTAGAAAATACCTTGGGTGGTTCTAATTTCTGACCAATATATGAATGTCAATTTAATGACAATTTCATATCATTTCTTATTTTAATATATATATCGTATTCCATTAATATTATTCCTCTATTTCATTTTGTCTATAACCTCATTCTTACATCCTGTCTTAATGACGTCAGTGAAACTTGTCAAGACCTGCATCTTGACGTCACCTTTTCCAACTAATATAATATTCTCTTACTAAACATAATGATGTCATTTATTCCATGAATACAAAATACAACTCTGCAATATTCCTAATTCCTCTTAAAATTATAACTACACTCACTTTATGTCATAAGTGTGTTATTCTATTGGCTCACTCTAAATTACGAAGATTCTATCAACCAATCACATTGTATATCTCCCACAACACCAATGTATAATTCATTCGAATCCATACCCTTAGATTTAAGCCTGATCACTTACCAATTCTCTCTTGTACATTATATTACATCTTGATATTCTCTTGTACACAAAAAATATACACTATACGAAAATAATATATGTGTCGTGTACTTTTTGTAACAATTATACCATTACAGACAAAACCCGAAATAAGTTAAAACTAGTTTTGCCTGAATATTTAATCAAAACTATTATTGATTGCCACCAAATCTGTATTTGATCTTAGTCCACTACACCATTTTAGGTTTTTTCAGCTGATCCTTAAAGTGGGTTAGTCAACCTGACATCCCCGACAAAAATAAAAAATGCTACGTGATATTAGAAATTAAATATATTAAACCTAGGCTAGTATTTTTTTGGTTTCTATAAGAAAAATGCTGATACATGTTAACTGGTTTTGACTAGGCACTATCAGTTTCAACTGAAAATTTATTTTATTGTTTTAACCGATTAGAAATAGAACAATCCAATGCATTTTGAAATTTTAGTTTGAATTAATCAAAATTAGAAATGATCAAATTCTAGTTTTGACGATAAAATATTAGGTATATGACTGTATTATATGTATATATGTATCACCCAAAATGTTTTGGAAAAACAATAAGATGAATAGGATTGAAATTTTCACAAAATATAGTTTTTATATTGGGACAGATTTGAAAGAAGTTTGGTGCCTGTCCGTTAATTAGTTTCTAAGAAAACTGGAAAACAAAAAATTCCTTGAAAAGTCATTTTTTAGGATTCTGAGAAAACCACAGAAATAAAAAAATTGAAACTTTAACGATAGATTATCTTTATGTAGGTGCTAATCTGATAGAAGTTTGATGCCTACTACTTCGGTAGTTTCTGATGAAACTGGAGAAGGAAAATTGTTGTAAAAAAATTTGATGCTCATGGTTTAGAGAAAACAACGAAAGTTATAGGGCTAAAATTTTCGTGAAAGGTATTTCTTATATGGGGGAATAAATCTGATTAGAATTTTGTGCCTATAATTGGTTCAATATTTTCCAAGAGAACTGGAAAACAAAAAAGTCCAAGAAAATCAGTCTTTAGCAATAAAAAATTGATTGATTGATATTTTTGTTAAACATATTGGTAGCTATACCAACAGTTTTTGTAATTTTTTTTTTACCTTGAATTTACAATTAAATATTGATAGATCGATGTTTGTCAGATATCGATAACTATTGATACAAATATCAATTTGTGCTGAGTGTTTTCTAACATTTAAGAAATAGAAACAATTTCGTATTATCTCTTTATTAATATCAAACTACAAATCACAAAATATTAACACTTTAAATTTTCAATTATTCTTCGTTACTTTAAGTTTAGTTCTATCTTATATATTAGTGAAACCTAATGATCTACAATCTTCAAATATAGGCACCTTAACTTTTCAGTTCAAGAGTACAGTAGTCAAAGGAATGAACTCATCTTCATTTGAAGAGAACACAGTGTCCTTAATTTCATTATCACTTTCAAAAAAGGTGGCATGGTATCGGAACAACTGTCAAATATCATGACTCTTCATTGTCAGCATATCTGGTGATGTTTGTCCATGAGAACAGGTATCATATAGGCGGCTATTATTCCTAGAATTTGGAATAATAGTCGTCTGTATTTTGTTCGACACGTTTTTTTGTAGACGAACTAAAACATCTACAAAAAGGTGACAAAACACGATTATTATAGATATTTTTCTATAATTTTTCAAGTTTTTGGAACTGAAGTTTTTTTTTAAATTATTGATGAAAATGGAGAATTGAGTTTTCTAGCGAAGTATTGCTGCGCTAATTTTTTTTATTTTAATATTTTGGATGACATCCATTTAAAATCTCTAAACTTTTTGAGTTGACTAAAAATCGCCACAAGTTAGTTCTCTTCAAACGTGAGTTTTCCAATATAGACGGAAAAGACTTCATTTCTGGTTTGTCACAAATACAAAAACCGCGCGGGATTTATGTGACCAAAGTTCCGTACAATGACATTTCCATATTATACCAGCTTTTAGGCCTGTCACTGGTACGTGAAAAGGGTCCAGATACACGAAGTTATTCGAATACAGGTTCAACGAACGTTCTTCTAACCCCGTTTACTTCGTATTTTATTTAATTTTCGAATGGAAATAGGAATCTGAAAAAGACGGAAATCAAAAATCGTCAGTTAACATAGTTTTTTCTCTCTTACTTTTTCGACTACCCCTTCGGTTGCTTCTCTAGGTATGAGAGTAGGAACTTATGCGCAGGAAACGTGGTAAAAATTTATTACCAACAGGCATAACGTATTTACGTGACTAGGATTTTTCTAAATTTTTTTCTATAATGTTGATGGCTTCTTTTTTTTTTTCTACACTCAAAATTACTTTGTGCAGGCCTGCACGAAAAATACGTCAGTTATATTCTTCATACTTTCTCTCCATCTGAACCTAAACGACACAGCTACTAGGACACGAGATTTTGTGTATGCCTATAAACACAGATATGTTGAAAAACATGAATTTCGAACGCGGTCGACGGGGGATGAGGGTGGATATTCTCAATCTGGAACGTGGGCTGTACATGAATTTTTGAAAAAGGAGCAAAATTTATGGTACATTTTTCAGTTTCCAATTTTGTTATTTTCGTGGACAACGGACGGGAAATTTACAACGCGAAATATGAAAATATTATGTTCCTAAACAACCTCAGAGTTGGTATACAAACAAAACGCGAATAATTTTAGCGAAATAATTTGCATTTGGTCGTTGTAATTACATAAAAATTTGTTGTTTTCAACGGACCGTCGTTTGCATAGGTTCATATCAGAGATGTACCGACCGGAGGCGAAGGGGTGAGCCATATTCCAGCTGAAAAAATCAGTCGGCAAATTTTGAGAGCATTCGGCAAATTTGAGTATTTTTAAGCGACTTCAAAAAAAAAAAGAAAAAAAAGAAGAGTTCGAACTGTAGATACATACAAGGTGTGTAAAAATCGTCTCCCAACCCAAATGGGTCTTGTAGCTTAGCTCATCTTATTTCACTTTTTAACAGCGCTGTGGTCCTATTCTTTTCTTTTAGCATTGTTGTTTCGGAGTTATAGGCTTTCCATAAACGTGTGTCGAATAAGTTGCATATTCATTCATTTGAAGACAACGTTGGCAAAAGATGGTAGTACTCATCATAGAAAGGTTGAGTATTCGAATCCAGGCAGAGGAACATTTTCTTTTTTCAGAATTAAAAAAAAAAAAATGAAATTTAAAGATGCCGAAGTTTCAACAAATTTATTCCGATTTCAAATAAATTTAACTTTGTGAGTATTGAAGATAGAGACCTGGTCAAAAGAACGTTTTTTTATGTACTAGATGAGTGCAATGAGATGCCTTCATCGAAAATCACCTCATTTGATTTAACTATGAATATTTTGAAGATTTGAGAACCTTTTTTTGCTTCTCTCGATGATTTCTACAAGATCCATTCAGTTTGGGAGACGATTTTTAGACACCTTGTATGGGCTATGGACATTTTTTTTAGTCGGTAAATTTGAACACATTCAACCCCCTGAAAAATTCTTTCGGAACGAATTCATGCTATTATCTGTTACAAAATCAAATAAAACCAGTTGCTTATGACTGTGACAGGAAGAGAAGCTAAGAGTTGGAATTGAAGAATTTCATTCACTTTTTTTCTCATTAATGGATTTCTCTAGAAAAATTCGTAAAATATGGCTAAATAGTTGAATTTTTACAGCAAATGTAAGTTAGTGGTCCAAAGTATTTGTAATAAATCATATGTAAGTAATTAGAAACATTTAATGACTTGCTTAGCAAGGTTGCACCTCCATACACTCATTGCGACTGATTTTTCGTGGCATGGTTACTGATTTCTTCGATCTTTCCAAACAGATAGAAACTAAACTATAACAGTTTGCAAATATTCTCTTTAATATTATAAAAAATAAAAAACTCCTACACATTGAAAAGAAAAGTTTGTAAAGTACTGTTAATTTATAATTATAGTCAGATTCAATTAAAATAAAATATACATAATCAATGAAAATTTTCTGTCGGCAATGCTAGGAAGGAAAGAAAAAATAATGAGGATGAATTATTTTGAAAATCTGTGACCAAATATATTTGCTCAGTAGTCGATACATTTAATTTGAATCATCAATTATTCAAATCCTGCCTAACTCTACGATTTATCTAATTTCCACTGCCTCCAAGTCTCACGTAAGGACGTCTTATTTTAATAGGTATATTATCCAGTTTTGGATTGTAAATCTATTAGTTTTACAAATAAGCACTTCCTCAATTTTTACTAATCTGATTTTTTCGCATAGAAATATTTCTTTGTAAAAATTGTGTCATCAGCTCCCTCCCATAAATTGCATTATTTTTTGTTATCTCCGGGTAGATTTCAAGGACACCAGGTAGTATAGAATGTGAATTACTATCAATCATCATTCATTATGACGTTAGTACGTGTTCTATCGGTGCTACCATCAAAATTTTAAATGTATTCATGGGTACCCACCTTTATAATATTCGATAAAACTAACTGAAAAATTTTACGATCACATCTCTTGCATTCTTCTTAGGTACCTACTTTTTTTTTCTTCCGCGATTATCACATGAAACCTAACGGAAAAAAGCACATTTAACATTCATCTCACCAATAATTTGGCAAGTATCCGCAATTTTTCTACTTTTTTTTACTTAGTTTGCTTGCAAACGGAGCATGAAAATTGATCTTACAAAAGGGTTAGGGTTGGGAGTGATGAAAATTATCCGGTTAATGAGCAAAGAAAACCATTGGTACCATTTTCTCATTTTGACCTAATTTTCTTTTATGCATTTATTATGTATATATATATATATACAGTAGAAATTGGCCACAACGATTTTCAAGAGACTGTGAAATTTGTTTATTGTAGCCAGTAGCTGGCTACAATGAATAGGTTGTTACAACCGGGTTGTAGTGGATATTTGGGCCTATAAAATAATGATGGTTGTAAATTGATCAGTACCAATCATCAACAAAACATATGAGGACATCGTCTTTTACATTCACTGGCCATTAAAATGCAATATTGTATACCTGATTGAATAATGTATGATAATTTTCAAAAGCACAAAAGTGACCACTGGAATAATTTTGGGATTGGATGGAAAAAGTTATTTATTATATGAAAGAAATTAAGACAACACAGGTGAACTAATTTGTTGTAGCCGGTTTCTTGGCTTCCTTTGGCACCCAAATCTATTTGTTATAGCCAAATTGTTTGTAGTAGCCAGATCTGTCAGAGTCAATTTTCCTTACCCTAGAAATAAATGGAGTTCTTCTGTGACCAGGAATTTTGTCTCTTGTAGCCAAATGTTTGCTGTTGCCGGTGTTCGTTCTACTGTATATATATATATATATATATATATATGTATCACTCAACATTTTATCTTCATGGTTTTGAAAAACTACTTGATGGATAAGGTTGAAATTTTCACAAAAGATAGTTCTCATATTGGAGCAGTTCTGAAAGAAGTTTGTTGCCTATTTGGTTAATTATTTTCTGAGAAAACTGGAAAACTAAAAATTCCTAGAAAAGTAATTTTTCCAGGATACTGAAAAAATGACAAAAGGACTGAAATTTTCAAGACAGATTTTCCTTATGTTGGTGCAAGTCTGATAAAAGTTTGGTGCCTATTAATTCAATAGCTTCCAAGAAAACTGGAGAAAAAAAATTATTGTAAAAAAATTTTGTTCACAGTTTTGAGAAAACTACCAAACAGATAGGACTGAAATTTTTCCATAAGATAGTCTTTATATGAAGACAGGTCTGAACGAAGTTTGATGCTGACCATCAGTTCGGCAGTTTTTGAGAAAAATGGAAAACAGTAATAATTCCTGGAAAATTGGTTTTTAGCAATAAAACATTGATAGATCGATATTTTTGTTAAAGATATGGATAACTATTAATAGTTCTTTGCAATTTCTTTACCAAAAACTGGCAAAGAAATATCGATATACCTATCCATATATTTTATAGAGGATGAGGATCGATGAAGAAGAAGTTTTCTAACGTAAAATAAAGAATTAACCAAAGTAACGTCTCAGAAGCGTGTGTATTTTACATAAATCATATAATATGAGAGTAAGTACAGTTTGAGTGAGATAAACGATGATGTACGGAGATGGATGAGTGAGCAGCGGAAATAGTGTTACAGTGTAGCCGCAAACAAAGATGTAAAATATATTATAAGAGTAGTCGTGTGTTTGCAGGAGTGAGAGGGTAGAAGGATTGGTGATCTCAACATATTTATCAGATATCGATAGTTATCGATAAAAATATCGATCACTATCGATACCTATTATTTCACAATTTTTTAAAATACCTAATTGGAATTCAGTATTTTTTTTTTTTTGAATTATGGATAAAAATTGGTAAACTGGGTTTTCTAGCGAAGCATTGCCGGGCTAAAGTTTTTTCACTATTTTAGCGAATTTTCACTATCTTGTCTATATTTTTTTCAACTAATATCGATTAATCGAAGCAAAATTTACATTAAAAAAAAAATTGCAAACAAAAAAATCAATACATATTTATCTTGAAACAAAATGCATCAACTATACCTCAAAAATAATTCACCAACCTAAAGACGTAACCATTTTTTTAAATTATTAAAAAGAAACATGTACACGTATTCGTCTTATTGGTTGGTGCTTTTTATCCTCCTAATTTCATCATAGCTTTTTTTTTAATTTAATGTTTTTTCTTTGTCATTCCCTTGTATTTATAGATTTGTTTAACACTAGCCAATAAACACCAGAAATCAGCGAAGATACCTCATCACTATGCCGGCTTTATTTACCAAAAAGATCACGAAACGTACGAAACCGATAAAAGTTATTACGGTGATTCGAAGAATGATAATGCTGCGGCTGCTGCTGCTGCCGCCGGCGCCGCCGCCGTTGCTTTCGCCGCGGCTTCGACAAGCGCCGTCGACGATACTTTATTGAATAGCATCGGTCTGAAGCGTATCCAAAACGTTTCTAAAAATATTCGTATCGACGACATTAACCGTTTGCTGCCCGTCACCACCGTTTTGCATCCGGTAAACGGAACCGGACGCGAAGGTCGCGCGTACCACGCGGACGAACAGGTTTCGGTCGCCCGTCCGAATGTGCTGCCAGGCAACTCGAGTCAAGCGACACGTCTCAAATCCACCCTCAATCTGGCGGAATTGCTCAAACGGACCGAACTGAAGCCAGTTTGGAGGCCGGACGTGGGAGGCGCTGGCGGCCAAAAGGTAGGCACGACTACCGAGGCGAACGCTATGCAATTTGCGCAGCTCGAGAATTACAAACACCACGTAAACGTGAAAAATCTGCAAGATTTGCTTAAATACGTGACCTGTCATCAGGCAACTGATTGTGGTGGTGGCGGCGGCGGCGGCGGCGGCAGCGGCGGCGGCAGCGGCGAGGGAAGCTGGCCGTCGGATATCGTGGATGCGACCCACTCGACGACAATGCGCCCGCATGCGGACGCCGCAGAGAATGTGGAGCTGAGAAAACGTGGAGATGCGGGTGCGAGGCACGTTGACGACGACCAACGATTGCAGGTTATTATACTGTTATCGATATTTTTTGCGGTTTTAGTTCTAATTATCGTTTACACCTTCATAATGAGCTTTTTTATGTAGACGGCAGAGAATCTACGTTTTTTTGTTTTTTTTTTGTTTTTTGTTTTCTTTTTTTGGCTTTCTTCTCTCCTTACCGTTTACTTCAGTTTCGACTTTTTTTCTCAATAAAAACGTTTCGATTTTTAACACGTTGGTCGTTTAATTATCGCAATTCGAGTTTACGTACTCGTTGGTGACGGGTTGGTGGGGGGGCGGAGGTTGAACCGGTGAACTTCTAAGAGTGTACAGCCTACGCAAAAAAACGTAGATTGTTCAATTTTTATTCGAATGCAATAGTTTTTGAATACACACTATTAATAAGAATGTAACCTTAACACTCTCGCTGCCAGACAGGGTTTCACCAAAATCAGTGTGAAAAATTTTTTGAGTCAAAGTTTGAATCTCATTCAGAAGGGTCTAGATAACATATATTTATCATTTTTTCATCATACCATCCTGTGTAAGGGAGGTTTTCACCCATGTGCAATATAGCACACATGGCCTGAAGAGCTAAAAACATATTTCCACCCATGAGTAATCTAGGTGGTAAATACAATATGAGGAAACTGATAAGACCTTTGGGAATGCCTCAACAATTGAGAAACAATCAATGTACTAAGCTGAAAAGGTACTTTTCATATGCTACTCTATGGCATTCTTGAAACACGCATGTTTTGTTACTATGTTGCCAAATTTCTCTGCTATTCCAGAGTTAGATGTATTCAAGCCAGTAGAATCTGAAAATCACATTGATTTTAATATAAACTGTTCTCTACAGCACACAATTAAAAATATGTTGGTATGATCCGTGTGCAATACAGCACACACGACGTGAATAGCAATCAGATTTGTGTGCACAGGTGCACACATGGCAGTGAGAGTGTTAATATTGATGAATTTCTTGTAGGTATAAAAACGGATAGTCCGGTAAAGCGAGACTTTTTAATCGGACAAATTAGAATAATTTTGATTTCTTTATTAATTGGTCTGAATGGGCGTCTAAAATAACATACCAAAACTTACATTCCTTCACAAATATAAAGGTGAATATGCCCTCAATAAACAATTTTCCACGTTTATCTCAACAAATATATTTATTTATTTATTTTTTTTAAATAGTAAAGTATGAAAATGTATAGAACTAAATTTCCTATAAAAAAAAAGGTAGTATATACGTAAGTTATTTAACGTCTCCCTCCTCTGCTAAGTGAGTGCAAAAGATTGTACCTTTTCATTGTGCACTACAGTTGCTATATTGATGCGATAATTTCAACATATAATAACACAATACTTAGGAGTTACTGGTGTATTCATTTTTGCCTGTGGATCTAAATGTTGTTGGGGCAAGTATACCCAATTTTATTTTATTTTACTGGCTGCAATTACAAGCTGAGGTAAAAAAAAAAAATAGGTATCTAGTTATTTTAAAAATCAATAATTTTTCACAGATCTAACAAGTAGGATGAATGGCTGAGGTATCTGCCTCAGGATCCAAGGTAAGATAAGAGGCTGGTCCAGGTCCTGAGAAAACACAAAAGCTGAAGAAAAATTAAAATAAAGGAAAAGTTTTAAGTCTTCTCGTTCTATTCCTCACAAGTTTTCATTTCAGTTACTAGTGAAACAAAAAAATAAAAACAAAAACTGGTGATATAAGACTCTCTTATCCGCCTTTTTGAGGCCCATTCAAAAATGAATGTATCATGGTAATTGTGTTATTATAAGTCGAAGTTATTGGGTCAGTATAGCATGCTTTCAGTGCTCGATGAAAAGATACCATTTTTTGCGCTCATTCGACAGGAAAAAGGGATGTCAGGTGACTAAAATGAACATCACCTTTTTTATAGAAGATTTTGTGTCAGATATTTTAATATTGTACTACTTTTTTGAAAAAATACATATTTGTTGAGTTAAAGGTAAGAAACCGTTTCCGGGGGCATATTCACTCGAACACTCGTGGTGGCCAGGAATGTAACTTTTAGTATATTTTTTTAACTGACAAAACTGAACAGCTAGTGAAAAAATTAAAACTATTATAATTTTCCCGAATTCTTACTTGACTACAAATCATAATGAATATTTGAATGAAGAAAATATAAACATCTGTAAGCAAGAGACTGTACCATTTAATTTGCCATGAACGTATCACACATTAAAAGTAGAATAACACTTACCTTAAACAGAGATAATTTTATTATTTTACCGAAAACAATGTTAAAATATTTTGTTAAACTTGAAAATTAAAATGATTTTATTAGGTTTCTGAACTGTTGTTACTTCTGTTTCATCCACATTCCATATGTCTTGGGGAGCAAAATTATATTTTTCAATAACATTTTTCACATTTTGAAAAAACTCGTCAACAGTAGTCTTATTAAAAGCTGTTGTATGTGCCAAACTAGTTGCTTCTGGTGAACAAAGAGATAAATCCTCATGCCTCTTCATGAAATCTAAATACCAGTCTTCCCCAGCTTTTGATTTTTTTCATGATTAGCAGTAGCTAATTTGTAGGTAAACTTCCTTACATCATTTGGAGAAAATTCCATATAAATGTCTGAAGCTTTTTTGATATAATCAACCAGTTCACTTTGAGTTTCATCTGATAACATAGCTTGATTTCTTCAGTATCCAACAAACATTTTTATTGGCTCAGTACCATTAATCTAATTATGTACAAATCATTTATATGCATGTTAATATTCATTAACAAATTACCTATTTAAAATTCAATAAAATTATAATTTATTTTGCCGAGAATCATACTTTTGAATCTCTAAACTATTTACAGTAACGCCTTAATGTTTAGTAATTCAGACCAGATGTCTTATCTGCTTGTTGTATTGATAAGCCCATTTTATTGACTTTTCTCACAGCTTCGAGCATTTATTTTTTCAAAGCACATCCTTGATCAGTTTTTTTCTTTCAGTTTCAAACCGCTAGGTATAAAAATTTTATTAAAATGAAGAAATTTGAGAAATATACACGTCAATATAGTGTTACAACCATCCCCATTGTCATCTGTTACAACCATTCTCACAGGATCATTTGATAATCAAGATCTTTTTTTTTCTACAAAACTTTGAAAATTAGTTACAGCTGAATTATACGGGTATATTTAGGAAGGTTATATATTTACTTTTTGTGTAAAACAATCGCTGATTTCTGTTTTTTAAACAACCAAGAAAAAAAATTTTTCTCTTAAAAAATTTACTTTCAATGTTGAAAAATGCGTTTGTGATAATAATTCCACAAATATGAAATCTGTAGATGTGAAACTTCGTTTTAGGTGTGTTTGCACATCTTATTACCTATACATGCCATTAGAAGTGATAAAATCAACACTGTTTTTGAGATATTGTGACTGTTACAACCATCTCGGTATTACAACCATACCCGATCACCCCTACTCATGAAAAATTGATTTGTAAACATAATAATAGTGCAATTGTGTGCCTGCGCAATGTGTTGCGCACGCACACAAACACACACTTACATGTCATATAACACACACAAATGAGAATTACTTGTAAGAATTATAGTTACGCGAATCTGACGAATGTAATTCTCATTTAGCCCCTGCTATAAATGAAGTGCTTAAATGTTTACACATCAAAAATTTGAACTACATCGAAGCATAACTTAATAACATACATTTGATAGCCCATTCATTTTCTCAAAATATTTTTTTGAAACAAAGCTTACAAATTCCATGAAGTGATCGTTTATAGTAGAATAACAAAAAAAAAAAAAAAAAATGTGCGATACGCAGTGTAAGAGAAACTTCTTACGAGATATTGTGGAAATACACCTGAATTCATGTAATCTCTCGTTAAAAACTAATTTATACCCCCACCCAAAATCCCATTCTTTCATATTTTTTATTTGTTAAAAAACAAAATACTGAAGTATGACATAAGGGTGCGTGCGTGCCCAACGTATTGCGCACACACTATTAATGTTTACACATCAATCCTTCATGGATAAAACCCCAGTGTTACTCACGCCTTTTTTTTATCGGGGCTTTGCTCTCCAAACCTTAATTTTTTTTTTTTTTAATTGTAAGGTGGCTTCACCTCCGAAACTCTTTTTTTTCTTTTTTTTCCTGTATTTAAAGGAAACTAAGTGCTTCACGCTTCAATTCACCGACGTCAAATATTTTCAACTTGTATTTGGCCTTAGTATTGGCTCCTTCCACGACATCTGATTTTTTAAGCCGTTAACGCTTTTTGAGTCGAATTCGTCGTGTCAAAGTCATACGAAATTGCTATCGATACTAACAAAATTTCACTTCAAAAATTTTTCAATTTTAATTATTTCGAGATCTAGAAAAAATATTACATTGCTCAGGTTTCGCAATTGAGTACTTTCATTTTTTGTTTTATCTGATCAAAAGATCTATTCGAAAACTTCTGATTTCATGATTTTGTTGCGACGGTTGTATTCATTCTACAAACAGAACATGTAAATAAAATAAATGATGATTTCCTTTATTTTTTTTTTTTTTTTTTCAATTAGGGGACAAAGCGTTTGAATTTAATTTCAAAAATATTGTTGCATTGGAGGTTTTTCCCACCACATTTAACATGGAAAATTGTTTCAAAACAAAACTTTTTCATCTGAACTCTCCTCCTCACCGCCTCTCCAGCTTCATTCTTGTTCACAAAGAAGTAATTTCAACTCAATAAAAAAATTCAATTAACGTAACAGGCAATCAGAATAAAACTTCATCAACCTTTATTCTAATTTTATTGTAGTTTTTGTTTTTTTCTTTTGAATGAGTTATAGTATTTTTTCTTCCTCTCATTCGCTTAAAAAAATTCTATAGAAGTACCTATAGTTGGAAGTTCGTTTACCAAAAGAAAAAATATTAATCAATAAAATAAATAAATAATTTTCAACGTTTTAAAACAATAATTTTTATTTTTTGAGAGATTTCTTCCAATTTCTTCGCTTTTTTTCGAATCAAAAGTAATTTTGAACCCTTTTTTTTTCACACATACTACGCTAATAAGTTTTTTATTTTTTTTTCACTTTTCACTTTTCATTTATCTCTTGCATAGTGAGTTTTTCAAAAAAAAAGAAGAAGAAGAAAGATTTAGTTGAAATTTTCAGCTACCTATCAACCTATATAGTACATAATATTCTCCCACCTCTTTTTCTATGCGTAAAAAGTTAAACGATATTACAGTATTTCGAAATTTATTTATTATCATTACTTTTTTTAGCTTTTGGTTTGTTGACTTCCTTCCTATATAATACAAATAAGGTAAAATAATGGTTCAAAACCATTTTTGGTAATCTGTTGTTCACAGATAAGAAGCACAACATCGACGAGGCTGTAAAAATCAACACGATTTTGCGACAAAAAAAAAATAGGAAAAGAAAACAAACTGTTGAATTTTTCTTGGGGCGTTGATTTCGTTGTTGTTTTTGTTTTTTTTGTTGATGCTGTTGTTGTTGTTATTTCCTATTAATCGGATGACTCGATCCCTTATCTTTAGGATAAAAATGACAAATTTGTTTATTTTGATTAAACCAAGACGGAAATGAAATTTGGAATTTCTCATCTTACCTAATGGTCTACTTGTGCACTCATTTATCAGGTTAACCTACTGAGCAAAATTTTTCCATTTTGATTCAGTCTATCTTTTCTATTGATTTTTCATTTAGACTTTGTAAGCATTCACTAATTTATTCAGTAAGTTTGTGATAAGTTAGTGTTGACTTATTGGCATGCTCAGATTTATAGGTACTGGAATAGATGGGGGAGTTGCAGAAGCAAAAATAATCTAAAAGTTTATTTTTAAGTCAGAAATTTGAAATAAATTTTCAGAGCATTATATTTTGATTTTTATATCGCGCCTAAATTGGACAACTAGCATGAAAAAAATCTGAAATTCTAAATTCACACTGAATCACTGATTCTCTTAATGTTTAACGTACAAAAACATATTTTCGTTTTTGTCAGCGGAAGTACCAGTAGGATACTTTTTGTTTCTTGACTGCCTGGAAATTTTACCAGCCACACTCAGATTAGTTCGCCAAAATAAGCTAATTTTTTGACTGAACTTGGAAAAAAATGATAGTGAACTGAATTTCATATTATATGACTGTGTAAAATTGTCTCCTCAACAAAGCATTAAAAATTTTCCACCCCATTGGATTAGTTAATCCCGCGAGGGGCCAAAATCTCTCCGAAAACAGTTTTTTTGAGGTTTTTTGCTTATATCTTCTGAAAAGTGGATTCTATGCAAAAATTAGATACGTAATAAACTATTTCTTGAAAAATTTCCTACAAGATAAATGAAATAGTTCATTGAAAACCTTCTAAGTGGTCATAAAATAAGGCGAGCCAAAATACACTTTTTTTTCCAGGTTCAATCCTTATTTTCGAGAAAGTTGTATTTTTAATATCAGAATTGGATTTGAAAAGTCATTTATTTGCTTATACCGATTTTTCCATTAGTATAGGCATCATAATTACGAAAATTGAGTTTTTTGTTGAAAATTCGAGATAACTTGGATGCTGCCTGTACTGAAGCATTTTCAAAAGCAAACTAGCATCAACACTCTGTAGTTATTTTCGTCTTTTTTAGCGATAAAAATCATGGCACCAGAGGTGTTTTAATTTTTACTAAAGTAATTATTCTATGTTGCAAAAAATGTTTTAAAAAAAAATTACTAGCGCTAATTTAAAAAGTAAGTAGCCAGCATTAGTGAAAAAAAATTAATTAAAACTTTTCAACTGTTACCAATCAAAGGCTAGGCCTATTACTTTCAAGTTAGTGGCTTGAAACTTTTTTAAAAGGTTCTCAAAACCGTCATAAATTACTCAGTACCCGTTTATAATAAGTACCGGTATATTTTTTGTTTACTTTTTCACTGAAAATAATTTAAAATATATATAACTCACGTAGCTGTTTGCCCTCTGATTTAACTCAGCCTACCGAGTTAGCCTTCGTCATCATCAATGAATCTACATTCGAAAACTAAATTAGTTTGTCATCCCGTAATTTATTTTATTTATTTTTGGCCACCTTATTCTTCAGCAAAAAGTGTCATATTTCTACCTTTTCGTGGCTCCGCGGTCACCTCCTCAAAATGCAATCAGGACCGCATCACTGCGTGGGATCATAAACCTACTACCACAATTACTTACACGCATTGCCATTCCATTCATAACGTTTACTTCGCAGGCCATAAGAGATCCAAGCTCCAGCGACCATAATCACATACCGCAACCTACGCATGGTTCCGGTACATTCGCCCCGGAGAACGATTCACCCCTCTACCACATGCCATATGACTCCGAATCCGAACTACAATCGCGAGCCAACGTTTTCGATCCATTTTATCACTATCGAGCCTCCAATCCGATGGACATCAACAAGCTGGAGCCGATGCCAACAACCGAGCACCGCTTCTTCCACCGATTCAGCAACCGAATGTACCGTGCCAACCGCGACGTGCTGGAGACGCCCAAAATATACACGTCTGGCCTGGAACCGTATCTGAAGCCACCGACTCCACCGCCGAGTGCGCTCAGCTTTACACCCTCTTATACTACGGCGATTTTTCAAGGATACGAAGACGGAAATCATCCGCAAGAAGAGTTAAAGGCGGAAGCCACCGCCGTGGAGCCAACCACTCAAATTAAACCCATAAGTTTGATGGTGGAAATATTTCCAGTTACAGACTACGAATTACCAGGTTTGTATAATACTACATTATGTCGGTAATCAGTGACGTAGCTAAATCAATATTCTAGGGGGGGAAGATATTCAGTCATAAATTTTCGAATTCTCATTAGATAGCTATTAATGAGGTGAAAATTTAAGAGGGGTTTTTTTGGCTCTGGAGGGGGATTTGAACATTCATTATTGCCTCCATTGATACACCACTGAAGATAGCTAAAACCTAATTTACATATTAAACTATGAAATAGAGCTAAAATAGGAATATTGGCATTAATGTTGGTGAACCGATTATCATTAGCTCTGTTTTATAGGATTACACCGATTCCACAAATGTAGGAATGTTGTATGACTTTATACTAAGTTTTACTTGAATATTTGTGGAATATCCCTACAAGTATAGGTTGACATAAGTTAGTGTTACGACATCTGTAACAACACGGCCTTCCCTTCACATCACCACTAAAAATAATTACCGTATGTACTTTTACTGTAGAGAACAGCTCATGAGTTTTAAGATTGTACTATAATAAGATCACAGACAAATACATCGAGTTATACACAAGATAAAATTCCCATTCTACGAAATATCGACAACACACTAATTGGTGACTTCAATATACTTTTGTGGTGACGTGTACTTTGTAACTTGATCACTGACAAACCAACACTTTTATCTCCCTAGCTGTTTAAAAATTTGGTTCTACTGAGAACAGTCAGTCTTGTTTTATACGTTGATGTTTCCCATTCATCGTGAATACTTAATATATTCATGACATTCTACAGCTTTTGATTTCGACATTCAAGACACCTTTTTAAACCTATTGTGGTGTGCGAAAGTCTAAATAAAAGAGTACACAGTGGAAGCACTGTTCCAAGTAACAGATCAGGAAATGCAAATTTTTGTGACACAAGCTGCATTTCACCATAAAATGAAATTGCCAAAAAAGGGGAACCGGGTGCTCATGACATACTCCACACACACTCCACTTCAATAAGATTTTAAAAAATTTAGAACATTCTAATATTTATCCGTATAATTGAGATTCAACATGAACAACTTTAGTGCACGAACATGCTTAGGTGGGAAAACAAAGAATAAATAAGAAAACATTTTTAGAATTTAGAAAAGAAAAAACAAATGATGTACATTTTACTGGAGTTCAAACGGAGGTGCCGACTTGAATTTGTTGAAATAGCAATCACAGCTTTAACCACATCCTGAAGGATAGTTTCATGAATTTGAATCCAAAATGAAAAATAAATTCATTTTTAAGTGAGTGTGTAGCCACTCACAAAAAGACAAACATGTTGACAGTTTGATGTAAAAATCAAAAGTGAAAAATGATGCGGACAAAAGTCAGCAGTTTAACAGAAAAAGAAATGGTGGTCAGCTCTGCGATTGCTAGCCAACAGTAAGTAGCTCCATCTGTGAATTAAACATAAGAAAATGAGAAAGAAAGGAAAGAAAAATAATGGTAAATAGGAAATAATGCCCGCATGCTACACTATTTTTATCAAAATGACTCAAAAAGTGAACGCCGTTAACAGAACCATTTCTTCTTCAACTTATAACCATTTTTGATTCCAATAATGAGTGTACCTAATTGGGATCTGTTGGTTCATTAGACATGGAGAAACCATGTGATAATACAAATTTTGACAACTGCACAACCAGATATACATGTTATTCGACTGTAAGTAACTTTTACTGTATTAAATGTGAATTGTACTGATGGGTCGGCCTACTTATTTAACTCGCCTATATGAAATTGCCCGAAATACCATGCAGGCCTTAGGAGCTTTTGCCAGTAGACTGGTGGCCTAATTGAGCTGACTTGTAGTTTTGACTCTACAATTTCTCGAGACTCCTTGGTATACTTTGCCTGGTGATTTCAAACCTCAATACTCGGAATGTACCTATGTCATTTTTGGATGTCACAGTGTAATCCTATCAAACAGTCTTATTTCAAATCCAATTAATCAAAGAAAACTGATGAAAATAATCAAAAATTTATTTCGAATTGCATTTTCAAGAATAAGTAAATAAGTTTAGTAAGTAATAATGAAGTTTTAATGATAGTTACGCTCTTATTACATGTAAACTAATGGGTGAAACCTAGTGCACTAAGACTGCAAGCATGACACAAGTGTTGAGCTTTGAGCATCACTCGGTAAAAATGCTTAACTCTCATGCTCAGTATAAAAGATTTTTGATAATGAGCATGAATGTAATCATTAATGCTCAAAGTCATGTCTGCAGCCTAATAGACAGTCACAGTCACTCACAGTAAAACGATGGTCTCGCTAAACAAAAGAAATGTGGCGATCTTCATATGAACTACATTTGTGTTATTGAGTGAATATGCAATCCAGTCATCCTATAAAGTCTAAGGCCAGTATTCATAGACAACACTTATGGTTCACTTACCTAAGGACCTATTTTTAAACTGATGTAAAACTGCAAAAAAATATTTTAGCTTAGAATGGTGAAAATTGTAGCTTCCTTAAGATAAACTCTAGTAAAGCTATGAAAAAATATTGGTTTTGTTTGGAAATATAGCTGAGAAATGTAGGTTTTAAATGCACTCTTAGGTAAGTGAATTGTAAGGACCGGTTGTAGCAACTTTTAACTCTAAGATAAACTAGGTTTAACTAAAAATTAATTCAATTTGGACTTAGAAGATACCTGCAAACGCATGCGCTGTACTAATAAAACGATGAGAACGAAAAAAAATATATATATTGTGGCGTCTAAGTCATCCGTAGTCTTCCCTTCACGTCACCATCGACTGTATTATTATTACGATAGGGAACGGCTCTCGAATTATAAGTCTGTAATAATGATAAGGTAAACCAGAAATACGCCGATTCCCCATCGGGAATAAATTCCCGAAATATAAGAAACATAAAAACACGTCGACTGATGATTATTTAACGATATGGTGACGTGTAATAATAAGATATCGATCATCGGTGAACTATCTCTAATCTCTTTGACTGTTCACGTTTTAGGCTAATAGGTGAACAGTCAGTCTCGTTTTAGACGTGATCGTTTTTCGTTCGTTGTGAATACGAAATATTATTCACGACAAATACAGCTCTTTTATACGGCAGCAAGCCACCAATTGATGGTTTTCACCGATATTTTCGAATGTGAACGCCAATAGTAGAATTTAAATAACTCGCGATATTATTCTTTCGAACTCAAAACGAATAATCGATCGAGATTTGATGGTTCACCGAACTTCGAGAACCATGAGGCGATGTGAAGAATAACCTGCACGACCTGATTGTAGTTACCATAACTGTAAGTAATCTTTTCAATTGTAATAAAGTATACACTGTGATAATGGGTCGGCCAACTTATTTAATTCCACATACGTAAATTCGCCCGATATACTTCGTAGGCCTAGGGAGCTATCGCTGGTAGGCTGGTGGCCTAACTGTTTGAGCTGGTTTGTGGTTTCGACTCTACGATTGATCGAGACTTATTGATATACTACGAATCGTGATATCATTCCCTATACTCGGGATGTACGTTCGTTTTCGGACGTCACAATATATAAGTATATATATTTTTCATATTAAAAACAAAATTACATTTTCTCAGATTCTACTAAACGTTTCTATATGAAACAGAATTCAGGAAAATTCTGGAAGCGTTTGTTTTCATGTATTCTAAAGTTAAAAAAAAAAAAGAGAAGCTCTTGCCATTTTCTAATCAACGTTACCTAACTATGATCGAATTTTCAAAATTAATCGATAGTATCTCTGCATCGTATTCATTAACCCCATCAACTTGACTTTAAGCCAAAAAAACGAATGCATAAACAAACCCAGCATTTATAAAATATTACAAAGCATAATAGTCACATAGTTCTGAAGTGCCTTCAGTTTTAAAATTAGGCTTCTTATTAATCTATCATTTCGAATTTATTTTATCCAATACCTACTTTTATACTTATATGTATAGCTTTATTCATAAAATCACAAAACACTTGTTCACTCGATTATTTTAATTTTTTTTTTTCTCCTTTTCATAAATGTTTCAGCGTTCCAGGAAAATACGCAGAAATATTCAAAACAACAAGAACAAGCGACCAGCGATACCATTCATTCGAATAGCCCATTATGGCTACCATGGAAACTGGGACCTTTATCGCAAAATAAAATGAGATTATTTGTAAATTTATTTCCTCAACATTTCAGATCGTCGAATTAATGAGAATGTCAATATATTTCGATGAATGACTATCGCAAGCCAGAAAAATGGTGATACTTCGGTTTTTCGAAAATGACCATTCGACAGCCACTAAAACGGCGTTTTAAGGAAGCAGTGGACTTATTTGTGATACAAGTGCGTAAAGTAGATGATTTTGATACGAGTGTGATCCTTGCGGCACGAGATGTAAGTCACACGAATAGCAATCACCTACTTCGCACGAGTATCACATATTATTTTTTACAACAATCATTCCCTCCCTACCCCCCCCCCAAAAAAAAAAAAAAACATTTCACCAAGAAAAAATTATTTTAAAAGTGTATTTAAACAATAGAAAAACGTCCAATTTTCCGTTAGTTTTCGTTTTTCGTTCGCTTATTTTCAAGTGCTTAAGGATGAATAAAAACTTTGATGGAATACAGGTTTAAGAAAATTTTCTCTTTTTTCCGGTAGTACCAAACCAAAATTTCTAGTTTAAAAATAGCGACAGAAGAATTTTTTATAGAAAGAGGCGAGGTTTCGTGATTCCAAAAACCGCAAATTTTCTATTAATTTGCCTTTTTTTATTCGTTTATTTTCACGCGGTTAAGATTATAAAAAAATTATACGGAAAGCAAATATAGGCAAACTTTTTCTTCATTCCAGAAATGCCACTCCAGCTCTCCAGTTCAAATAGTGGTTGAGGATTGAGGAATCATCGATGGAGATGTTTCTGGATTCCAAAACTTAGCCAATTTTCCATTAATTTGCGTTTTTTTTCGTTTGTTTGTTTTCAAACAGCTAAAAATGATTAAAAAATTAGATAGAAATTTTGAAAATTTTATCTTCTTTCCAGCTAAACCAACCCCAGCTCTCTACCTTGAATAGAAGCTGAGGAATCATTAATTAAAATAAGAGAGGTTAATCTCAAAGCTGAAACGTGTTCAATTGAAGTGACATTCAGTTGTTTACGAAATCCGCAAGTACAAAATTTCATAATGTTGGATAAGACATAGTGCGCATGCGCAGAAAAGACAGAGATTTAATAATCTAAACAAGTTTCAAGCCGCGCATGCACGTCATCTTACTTTTCAACATTGTGGTAAAATCTCGTACCTACTTCATGTACAGTTAATACGTGCCAAAACATTCGCTTTTGGGATAGGTGTTGCAAAAATGAATTGTTTATGAAGTTCTGGTATAAACTTTTACATTTTGGCATTTAAAAATCTTTGGAGTTTCGTATTTTTATACTGAAATTTCTTCTTTTTTTTTCATATTTGGTGTTAGTACCTACCTATTACCTGTCCATTAATATTCTTGAGAAAAGTTCGCCGAATTTTTTGGTAAGAATAGTGGAATAATTGAAACTAGGTATGTAAGGTATTGGGAATTTTTTTTTTTTTTGCCTAGTAATTTCAGATAGAATGTAAAATTATGAGAAGTACGATAAGGTTTGAAAAAATAAAGAAGGCTAAAATATAAAGCAGAATTGGAAATAGTTTATTTTGTCACCACTCAAAATACATTAAGGAAATGGTACTTCTTGATGAGAAGGTAAGTCCTTTTATCCAGCTGGAAAAAATAATTGATCGAAAAAAAAAAAAAAAACTAACAATGAAAGAATAGAACGATTTTTGAATGGCAATCCGAAATCTATACAAGCCTCCTAACTTGTATTTTAAGAAACCCGATATAAAACGTAAATACTGAAAATGAAAGCTAATAACTCAACACTGGTTTATGAATTTAATTACTTCAAAACTTATCCAATATATTTATTGTGTAGAGCCTACCCAAATTTTCATTTACTCTGCGATAGAATGAAAATTTTGAAGTTAAAAATTATTTTGTCCGAACTTTTACCAAAATCCTTTGAACTTCAACTCTGAAGGAGATGAACAATGCGTCGAGGCTTACCGTTTGTCGATGTCCTCTATATTAAGAAAGCTTCAGCTGTCAAATTTTTGATTAAATTTCACTCCAGAGAGCATCGAGGCTAAATTCTCGAACAAATTCCATTGTTTAACTGTGTATTAGATAGGTAGGTATATTTTAAATCGAATATAAACGGATATAAGTCTAGATAAGAACAGATGATTGATGACGAGTACTTGGGTCAGATTTTTACAGATTGAAATGAGACTAACATGCGGCAATCGTACGAATACAATAGGTACAGACGTGAACATCTTCATGAGTTTAGGTTTCTTTTTTTCAAAATCTGAACATGTAAAGAGCTCATATATTTATTAACTATTCATTTAGTTTTTACGACACTATTATATACCTACAATAATGCCAAATAAGTACAATTATAAATTTATTTATTTATTTACCTTTAAGATTATAGGATTAATAAATCATTAAATTATTTGTTTTTTCACTCATTTAATTACTTACCTACTCACTTACTTATTTGCAAGAAATTCGTGTATTAATTTTTGAAATGAATTTACGAGACATTTGCAAACTTCTCACTAGTAATTTCTAATAACGTATATATATATTTTTTTTTTCGTACGAATGTAGTTTTGACAGCCTACGACTGTCTCGTCGTAGTCTCTAAAAGCCATTTTATTCAAATTTCTGATGAAAAAGTTGGCTCGGGTAGCTATCCGTAAAGTTTTATCTAAATTATTGGTCTCTATCAGAGGCTGCTCGTATATAAAAGTTTATGAGCGCGTAGACTAAAACCATTTGCAAAAATCCGATTCTTATGTAAAGCAAATTAAACTAAAATCGACCATATGAAAGTATGCACTTGCCAATATCGAACATTATAACATATAAAAAAGTGAATGCAGTTTGAAAACACCCTCGAGTGCCAGGTAAATACTAAAACAGAGTGATCGCTCGTAGACAATTGAAAAACAAACCACTTAGATTACGAGGTGGAGAGGTTTGTTGTAAACTATGATAGGAGTACAATTCATTGTGTTTCTCTGCAATACCCAATTACAAAGTTAATGAAATTGTTAATTTTCCACTTTGAATTTTCAGTTCGAATTTTTGTTCGATTTTTTAGGATGTCAGCCGTGAATTAAGCCTAAATGGCCATCAAAAATACAATAGGTAGAGGTACCTACCTACGTGATGAGTAGTAGCTATAACTCCTTATTAATTTTGAACCGACTTCAAAAAAAGGAGGAGGCTATCAATTCGATCCGTATATACACTTTTTTTAATGTTTGTTCCTGAATAACTTCTCAACCTTGGTACCGATTTTGATGAACTTTTTTTCAAACGATAGAAGATGATCCCAGGGTGGTCACATTAATTTTTTTTTGAGAATCGGTGAAGTAGTTTATCAGTTATCTTCAACTAAAATACTCTGTTAGTTTTAAAGTAATATTGCCTTCAACTCGGGAAATAAAAAATTATTAAAAAAAATTTTTTTGTCAAAAATCTAACCACCTTTAAAAAACAGACAACGAATAAAAATTCTCTAAAAAGTGAAAAATAATTATTTAAAAATTTTTCCAGTAGAATCTACTAAAATTAAAATGAAACGAAAAATCATTATAATATGGTGGGGTAAGTTAATAATTTTTTTCAAAAAACAAAACCGACTTAAAAAAAAAAAACAAACAAAAAAATAAAAAATGGGTTCAAAAGAAAAAAATAATCCTTTCAAACTTCTCCAGCAAGATGTAGGTCTAGTGACTGCAATTATTAAAGTGGGCGCTAATTAAAAAGCTTTTTCCTAAAATTTGACGGAACTGACCGATAAAACCTCCACGGTGAGAAAAAAAAAAGCGCCAACTTCAATAATTCCAGTCCCTAAACTTACATCTTGCTGGAGAAGTTTAAAAAAATTATTTTTCTCTTCTTAAGGCATTTTTTTTTTTTTTTTTTTTTTACTGATTTATAAATTATTAATAAAAAATTTAGTTGAAGACGGTTCCATTTTTTGTTGTAACGTAGGTACTGAATCTCTTCTACACTCATTCAAAAGTTGAACCGTTATTTTCTCGTAATTTTATAGAAATTATAAAAAAAACCGCACTTCCAAAACAGACCAAAAGGAAACATAAAATATCATTCTTAAAAATTTTTTCAACCTCTGTCAAAAATAATCTTCCTATCAGTGATATGTACCTAAGAAAACAATCCAAAAGTAAACATTGCTTTTTATATGAACTGTTAGAGTCGGAATTTGTTGCCATTTTCAGCCGAATGAAAGATTAATTCTTCTTCATGGATGATTATTGGAGAAAGTCGACAAATTGACTCAGTGAAGAGATTGTTTTTTAGCGTATTAAAAGTCAGAGTCTTACTTTTGGAATAGGTCTACAAGAATTTTGAAGAACACACACTGTATAATTTCAATCATACTTTATATTTCCCTTGGCACCAAAAAATATTTTCTTGCCAATAAATACAATCTAGTAGAATTTAAAATAGAAAAACAAAATCAAATATAATTGTTCAAAAAATAAATAAATAAATAAAATAAATTCCTTTCCACCCCACCAAATAGTTCTCAGAACTTTTGATTCTGAATTCAGTTTGCACATAATTTAGCCTGTGAAATGGAAATAATTAAATGGAAATAATGAAAGAAAACCTCGAACTTATAAACAGATTTTCATGGGAAACCTACTAAAAAATACGGGTGCACAGAGCCCACTTTCAGAAAAAAAAAAAAAAACTTACAACCATCATTGTGAAAGACTAATTTCATCGAAGTATTCGAAAATTTTTCTTTCGTCCGCAATTTTCTCTTTCCTCCTTCATTTCCTCATCAAATAAAAGTCGTGCGTTTAGTACATTTTCTATTTGTCGCAACAATTTGAAAACCGTAATGGTGGAAAAATTAGCCTCCGTAAAAACCAAATTTGCAATAAAAAATTTACATTTTTCGTAGGCCTATACGGAAATGTCCTCGAGAAAAAAATTTATTGGCAACATTCCCATAGGGAAAAGCTCTCTTTTTCACAAAACGCTAAAGTAAACTCCATTTTCATTTGGATCTATAATAGTATGGATTTTGGTTGATTTCTAAAATATTCGAATTGAATCGTTTATATTTATCCCCCTACCCACTTAGTGGTGCAGTTCATTAAGTCGTATATAAAATTATGCTAATATGAACCACACTTTTAGTGAAAATTTGGCTTTTAATGATGAAAAGGAGAACTACGTCAACTATACGAGATAGAACATCAGATCGGAAACATTTTTGATATTCGTGTGGAATATTATGATAATCTATTGTTGAAAAGTATAATTTGCGCTGCTAATGTATGCCTAATGCCAATTAGTAAAATTGAATTTCATTCAAGAACGATGACTTTGAAATAACCTTCGTACAGTAAAATGAAAAACGAAATTCATAAAAGAATCATATTTGTCTGGCAAATTATTTATTTGAATTTTTTCTTCTTTTTTTCTTCCACAGGTATCAAGTGCCATTTATACGAACAGAAAAATATCTATAAAATAATTATAATATCTGCAATGCAGTCACATTCGAGGAGGAAATTTTAATGCAATCAACGCTACTCTATGTAAATAATTTAGCATTTCACTGTGATTCTCGAATTTCTGATACTTTTTGAATGACCATATCCGTGACGTTGAAACGTTACACTGTATAGGTACCTAATGCATATAAATTTGAGCAAGCCAAGCTTAATAACACAAATCTTATCGTCATTCGTATATAGTGTAGACGTTATTTGAACTGATTATGGAAAAATTGTTCATACCTTTTGCGACCATTTCAATTCTCGAATTAAGAATATACTTAGGCATAATCATAATTATGCTCATTTTTTTACTTTCGAGTAATGCTTAAACATAATATGCGTCTAATACAGAAAATTATTGTGGTGGTAAAAACTTCCCCTATTTATCCTCAAGGTTACTTTTGCATTTTCTCGAGGATACATTAGAGTAAATATCTAAATTTTAATTCAAAAGCTTACCAACAATCTCACAAAAATTTTATTTTGTTTTACGATTGCACGTATCTGGTATTATTAATAACTCAACACTCTGTTTTATAGCTCCTTAAAATATTTAGCTTTTGTTGACACTGGTTTAAGCCATAGGTTCCTAATATTTGCATAAATATGGATTCAACACAAAATAGCCCCCAAATTTGAAATATTAAAATGATATAAGTTTTATAGCATCTAAATCATAAAATAATATTTACTAAACAAAATCGTTCATCTCAAATTTTAGACACAGAAATTGGGACACCGGATATAAGAATTTGATTAATTTTCCATAAAAATTTTACATTCTACTCAAAAATCATGGTATGTAGAATGGTGGTGGAGAGGAGGAGTTTATTGGTATCTGTTATCGTGGGAGATTTCATGTTTTTAGAGTATTGGTTGGCTACAATGCTGCTGTTCACGTCCAGTTTTTGTTATGAATGTTCTTCAATTATAAAATACTTTTCTATTTTTATTCTTTTACTGTTGATGGTCACGACAAGATGTATTTAATTTAATACATATTTCTGATTCGGTACTCTATGTTTTATATGTGTTTATTAGTTTTATAATAATTATTTTTCATTCAACCCTACAAACATTTATTGGTCATCATATCCTCGATGTCCAGTGGTTATTTGCAACAAAAATTTTTAAAATATCATGAACTTTGTATCAAATGTTTTTAAAAATTAAAACTGAGAATATTTCACCAACATTCATACAGCGTGTCCAATGTTAAATCAAAAAGTTGTAACTTCTATGCGAATGTAGGTAGGTATTGGAAAAGTGGTGAGGATTATTTTGGTAAGAGTTCTTCTTGTCTTCATTTGTGTAGATAGCTAATTACCTAGTTTTTCGATTTTCTTTAATATAAATGGTTGCTGTGATGGCATCGCAGCCGTAGGTAATTTTATAACCTGAATAGCGGTTTTCATCATTGACAGATTCAGTGCATCATGTTTTGGGCAGGGGGAAATGACAGAAAATTTTTTGGAGCTGAGCTTTTTTTTTTAGTGTTTAACAAATTTTTAAAAGTTTGTGTCCGAATTCTGTGGTCAAACTTGTAACGTATATTTTTGTTTATTTTTAGAAATGACGAACATATTTGTCCACACATTTTCAAACACCAAAAACATAGATATTTATCAACAATAATCATCTTATAACTCTTTATAAACAACCACTAAATTACCCGCATTCAATTTTACAAATATAGATATACCTTCTGTATATTCATGACCTAGTTGTGCCTGTCCCTCGAGTACTCGACGAGTCAGCACAACCCTATAATAACAACACCCTACCTCACTTTACCTATCTGACACGTACGTTTTCATACCCTAAACGAGTATATAATCCCTCGATTCAGTGGAGAAAGACACAGTTCCTCGACAGCTACGTCTAAGTACCTGGAACCTCTCTAGTAGAAGTCTCTAGTGAACAGATAGTCTTGCTTGTTGAATTGTGATTGTATATGTATAATATTAACTTATGTGTATGTACTGTGATGTACAAATTATTATTTTATTAAATGTGTAAACTCACTCGTGTGTTCTAAAAATATTATTGAGTCTCTAACAAATGTTAAGGTCCACGATAGTTTGCGGATAATAACTTGAATTCATTTTAGAAATATTACTACTTTTAAAGTACGTGATATTTCATGTATGGTGTAACACTGAAAGTGATTCTAGTTAGGTACTTTACCACCTCTTTTGGCCGTTACAAAACTTTCATTTTTTTCTCTCGATTGTTTTTCTGTTTACTTTTTTCTGGCATTTTGGGGATGGGGAAATTGTGGAACCGTCCCTGGTTTTCATGGAGAAAATAAAATGCCCTGCAAAATATACCTAAACCAAACAAATGAGAGAAAGACAGAGAAAAAGAGCGGAAGAGAAAGACTGACTAAATCGTAGAGAAGAAGAGAGAGAGATAGAGATAACTAGTTACTTGGGTAATGTAACATAACCCAACAAACTTTTTCCAAACACCTACTTGTCTGTGAGTCAGATAAAATTATAGTCATGTCAAAATAAATGTTTAATCATCTTTTAAGTCGACCTCTCCCCTTCCCAAAAAAAAAAAAAAAAAAGTTATCATAGTGCTATTAGTTACCATAAAAAGTTGACATGTTAATTTTATTCAAAATTTTATAATCTCATATCTACGAACCCAATGGTAAACAAATTGCAAGATTTTCTCACCGATTTTTTAAAAGTTTCATTAAGTCATGTAGCCTACTTATCGGGATAGCCTAACATTAATTTTTGTTTTAAGCCATTTTCTTAACGAAGAAAAAAAAAAGCAAATCGCGAAAAACTAACAATGTCAATGTAAACTAGAAAAAAAAAACTAACGAAATAGTCCTTGTAATGAATACGATAACTTGATTTATTGTAGGAGTTACTACGACCTTTCGGTTGATTTTAAAGTGAACACCCTGTTTAAGAAAACTATTAATCTAATAAATGGTGTAGACTATACCCCTCGAAAGAGTTACATCTTTACAATAAAAACAAAAAATAGAATCAATGCTTTCGTTGACTCCAAACGCCCGAACTTTTCTAACCAGAGCATTCTAAACTATCGTAATCCATTTGTAGGTAAGTTGAAAATTAACAAGTTCATGTACTTTTGATGTAGTCCAACTTCATAAATCAGTTAAACGTTTCGAGCTGACAACTATACGAATATTATCGATATACAAGACCGTGCACTTGAAACGAGCGAAAATATTTCGAAAATTTATAAAACACAAACTACTTAATAGCGAATTTAACAGCAATAAAATGATTACCTAACGTTTGGCAAATAACGTATCATAGCCTAACCGTGTCAATGAGTTTGGTACCTATTTGCTGTCAATCACTTGTGATTTGAAGAAACGACTGTAATATTATAGTCTCTCTCATTTATTATAATATATGATTAAGGTACACGTATAATTTGTTTCATATTATCAGTGAAAAGCACTACGAAGGGTAACATACCAAACGGATAAAGAACAACAACAACAACAATAAAACAATGTATGATACTTAAAGGTAATACGCTTGCGCTTTAAGTTTTGTGTTTTTCAAACTTTTTGACGCTATCTCAAAAAATTACGAAGCATATTCTTCGGTTGTCAGTCGGTTTCTTCCTCACAAATGCAACACCACGAGGTTCCTGTATAAATGTGAAATATCTACGGTAATATACGATCGCTTTTCTCGAAAATTACGTAAAATTTTTCAACTGCCGCGATTAAATTGACGATATTTTCCATTTGTTTTTTTTTGCGAGCGAGGTGCTTACGTGTTTTGGCTTTTTTTTTTTCGGTTGGTATTTATTGTGAAAACTGTGAAAAAATATGTGGTTTCATTAAATTTGGAAATTTGAATATAAATTTTCTTCAGATGGTGAGTCAAAAATTATATTTTGCTGTAGGTATCCAATTAGGCCTAAAAGGCGTATTTCTGATGTAAATTTGCTGAGGTGACACTCGTTTGAAAATTTTTTTAGTTAAAAATTTGTAGAAGTGGAAGGAGAGTCAAGAGATAAATTTTTCAACATCAGTGGTGGAGGTGGAAAGTTATCCTCAACGAAGCAATATCTATAATACACCTACTAAACGTAACTTCGTCAAACAGATTATGCAATATTTTCACCAAAAAAGTATGTTTTTTTAAAAGAATGATTACGAAGTTTATTTCAATTGTTGGAGTAAAATTTAAAACAATAACTCAATTTAGTATTATTCGTAGAACCTTCCTCCAGTAGGGTAGTGGGAGAGCATTATCTTCCGAAGGGAAAACACTGTGACCAAAAAAACCCTATAAATCACTCAATTAGGCTAAAATTATTTTCTACAGGACTTATTATTGAAATAATAAAATTTTTCACCATTTCAGAAATGGAGGGAGGAAGGGGTTGATAATTGTACCAGGGGTGCACACTCAAAAACGTTATATTTTCGAATTACTGCTTATGGACACGACTGAAATTATAATATGGATATTACAATCAAATTGAGTACGTACTTATAGGCATAAACTGACCATATTAACAAGAAATAACCGAAAATTTTAAATAAATTTTTTTTCCAGTGATCTTTTTTTTTTTCAAACAAAGAGTTATATTGTCTGGTACTCAGTTGCCTACATATTTTTATTAATAAGTTTTGAGTGCGGCTATCAAAAAATTGGTGAAACATAGTAAAATTACGAATTTTTTTCTCACAAATTATGATTTCCTTTCAAACAAATTCTTTTAAATTCCCTAATTTTTTAAAATAAAATTAGGAATTACTTTTTAACTCGATGATTATTTTTTGAAAAAATTTTAATTTTTTAATACCTCATTATCTGAAGTGTTTAACTCTTTTATTTTTTTTTTTAAATGTTTCTTTATTTACCACTTTCTTGACAGTGCTATACCAATACCAGTGAATCCTCCTCATCACCACTTTTTAATTGCTTTTGAAGTATCAGAGATGCTCTTCGTTGCCATCCTTATATTAAGGAACCACACTTCTTGATTTTTTGCCTAAATTAATACGACATTGAATTCTATAAAATGAATTTTTTGTTGATTGAAACGAAAATTTGGCCTAAATAACAACGTGATGGTAATAACTTTTCTAAATAATCCGAAATTTAAAGATTACACTGCAATACCCAACTTCTATATAGAGTAAGATTATCTACCAAAATTTAGTATTACTTCGTGACATGTCGTCTGATTAGGTCTAAATTCGAAAATTTTTACTAAGCTCTTCATTAAACAATTTAAGAACATAGATCTGCAGCATCTTTTAACAGATTTTCATTAATTTTCGTGTTATTTTTAAGGTCTTGAGAAAAAATCATAGAAATTATGTTTGTATGTTTTATAAATGAGAGACAAAAATAAATTATAAATGATTGTCACAATTGTACCAGAAAATAGTTTCTATTTTTTGGAGACTGCAGGCCTAATTATCATATTTCTCAGTGTGATCCATTCTTATTTTGTAACTAGGTATAATTAATTAGAGAATTAGCTATACTGGTAAATATCTACCTGTTAATGTTTTATCAATTTAAGATACCTGGAAAGAATTTATAATTGATTATCTTGAAATTGAAACTAGAAAAAAATTATGCACAGCAATTAGCCTATCAAACCAGCAAACAACGCGGAATGACACAAAAAGTCATTAAATGCTTCTAAGAGCATAAATAACGTTTGTTGAATACATGTAGACGACATTTTTAATTTGTTTTATAACTTTTGAAAATAATTAAGACGATGAAACTCTCATTTTTTTAATTAAAATGAGGGAAATAAATGGTGGTCGGTAGATCTGGACAACAAAATGCGTGCTAATATAAAACCTAAATACTTTTTTTAACTATCAGAATTCGATTGCAACTGTTCCGATGCAGTCCACTTAAAAATTAACATTATTACTTATTTTGTATGCACTCAAGGTCACCAAAAAAAAAGAAAACAGTCAATAATAATGAATTGATACCTACTAAGTCTATTTATTGAAACTTTTTGACATAACGACAACAATTCGTCGTTGACCAACATTTCAGTGGGCTACTCGCAATCAAAATTTGACGAAGCAAGAACAATACATACAAATTACCATACTCAGCATCACCGAGAAATCTATAAGCTGTACTGACTACTTCTGCTTACCTATAATTGAGAGCATTAGCCAATTAGTAATTATGAAACGAATTTGGTACAATATTTTTATTTATGCTTTTCTTTCAGAGTAATTTTAAGTTGAAATTTTTTACCTTTTTACTGTTAGATCTTTAGATTACCTATTTAAAATTTTCGTTAGCTAACAAATAGATATAGCTCAGTTATATCTATCGTGTAACACTAACAAAATATTTTTACTGTTGGTAGAAAAAAACAAAAAAGTAAAACACTATCTTCTAGTTCTCACACTGAAGTTCTCAGTTTTAGCAAATTTATCTACGAATAAATCAAATATAACAGTTATATAGCTACCGTTTTGATTGCTCTTTAAATTATTTATAGGTATGCAAATTTTTACGAAGTATTTTAAACTTCTATCAAATTTCATCCGTTTTTAAAATAATTTATTCCATGAGAAAGTAGAGACGACACATTTTTCTTTTTTTTTTTTTAATTTTCTGTTCCAAATTGGTTTCAATTTTCAATTTTCATTGCTTGTTCGCTCCACAGCCATCACACGATTCAATTACTTTGTCTATTATATCAACTGTTTTATTCGTCAACGTATTTTTAATCTGAGATTTAAGATTATAAAAAATATAAGGATGAAATTTAGCGCAGAAAAATTCCAAAATCTAGTGTTCTTGCGTCATATTTTTATGCGAACTACTTTTTAGAAAATGTTCACCTAATTTCGGATGATTATTTAAATAAAATCTGATTTAAAGTGAAAGATAGTATAAAATTCATCTAGATATTATATGCTCTGTTGCCAATCCTCATTTTCTGATTACCAGTATTGATGAAATTTCGATAAGAGGCAGTTTGGCTGTTTTTCTGAGATTTATTTTTGAGTACTCCATTGTCAATTACTAACTTATAGTGGGCCGAGAGAAAGCACTCATACCGTGTGGTTCTTATCTTCTAAAAATTATCTTCATTTTTTATATTTTCTGAGCACGAAATGAGCTCTCGTTACTTTAGATAAAAGCTTCTTGAATTTTAGATATTTTTACGAAGCAGTCCTTCTGTTATAATTTCTCCACGAAATATTGAAAGCTTTTAATTCTATATATTGGTGGATACCTAATGTAAAAACATATTTTTATTTGCAAAAAATATTGAAATGACAAATAAATTTTTATTAGCACTGTCACATGAAGTACCTGCCTGAAGGCTAAATGAAAATAAAAATATTTGGTTGATAACAATTTTAACTTGATGGTTTATGTTCTAGTTGTTACGTAAATTTATCATTTTTGGATTTTGATTTATCTCCTTCAATTTTGAGGTAGGCAACCAAAACAATACCGTGCCATCGGTCAAACTATTGAACACAAAATTTGTAATTTTAAAATATGTATTTAAATATTACAATCCTAAAACCTTTTTAATTTTTCAATTATAAACTTCAAGCAATAGAAGTTTATGCCAACCATGCTGAATGTGGGTATAGGTGTATGTATATACACCTTACCACCACAACTGCAGAAGGCGATGCCATAGGCGAACTTTTGGGCGGTGACGAAGGGCTAAGCCCCCCAGAGCTGAAATTAGCCTCCCCTGAGAAAATCTAATTAGCCCCCAATTTTGAGGGAAAAATGAAAAAATTTAGCCGTTAACTGAGGCTACACAGCACAATGGCTCAAAATCGATTCACCAATTTAAGTATTTTGTATAATAAATAAATATCTTATTGATGATGACCCTCGAGAGGCCGTTGGGGCAAATTTGATGAAGCATCGATCACTTATTAAATTTAGAATCCATGTTTATTAAAAATTTTTTCACTCATAATTTTATTAACAAAATATATAACTGCATAAAAAATCCTAAAAATGAAAAATATCTATTCTAAGACTATAAGTTGATTTTTTTTTTAGGACTTTTACAAACTGACAGGAGTGACACCCCTCCCTCTCTCTATGTCTATTGAAAAATATTTCAAGAGTTTATCGGATAGACAGAAAATTTAATGACCTTTGAAAAAATTTTTAGCTCTCCAAACATTTTCTGTTAAGTCCGCCTATAGGCGATGCATGTTCTTATGCGTTGACATATTTAAGTGCGTGAGCCGAGTTCATTAAATAAATTGGCAGTACCTGATGAAGTAAAGCCGTGAGTGCAAAAAGGTAGTTAATGTACTATAAGTCAACTAGCATGCTAGGTGATCAACGAGTGTGTAAACTCACTTATTCGTCTCGATCACCCGTGTCACCACACTGACCATACACAATTTTCTCGAAAGAGTTATTGTAGTGTTTCAGTAAATGTTTAAATCGGCTTGGGTAGTTATTAAATCATTTTTTCTGCGTAAAATATTTTTGTTCGTTCTTCTATCGTTTAAAGTGTTTGTGTTTCAAGTTTTAGTATCGTTATACACACGTCTCATCTCAATTTTTATTTCTATGAAACATGATTGTATAACTTGATCAGCAATTTTTAAGAATTTTTTGGCAGCATTACATATCAAAATAGTTGTACCACTGATATTTTGTACAATTACTTATTCGAAACCTACCTATAATTTATCGAAACAATTACATTAAAATACATAATTCATTATGTATACGACCTCTCTCCCACAACTACAACCGTATTTTAAATATGAAATTTTCAAAAATGGAAATAGTGTAGGTATATTATATTAGCTCTGTAGGTATATATTCATTCGAAAACGACGATCCATGTTGAAAAAATGCAATCAAAATATTGCTAATTAACATAAAAATATCATTGCACTCGAATAAAATAAAAAAAAAAAAAAAAAAAAAAAAACATATTTATATATTTAATTAGGGATAAACATTAGCTCTTCAAAGCAATTCAACAAAGGAAGAAGGGAAATTCTTAATTTAACCCACAGATTTTTTTACAACAAAATTACCAACTTAATTTGGAAAACGGAGAGTTCATCAATTCGTACCATTTCGTTACCTGTGATCGAGTCAAGAGGGGTGAGACGACCCCCCCCCCTAACTTTAAGAGCCCCTGATTGTAAATAATAAGATCTAATTAAGGCCATGCTAGGAAAAAAAAAATTCAATATTTTCACCAAGTAATGGAATATGATCATGCAGAGAGAAGTGAAAAGGATTTTTGTGGTGACAGCACCAAGGGGGGTTGGGCCCCGAAATAGCGAGGGTGCTAAGCTCCTAGTTTTCTGTAAATTTTACACGAACTCGATGAATACCAGTTTGTTCTCTTTGAACCGTTCAACTGAACAACTGAAAGATGATGTTCTTCGTAGTAATCGTCTTTCCAAATCTAGCTAACGTATATTATAAAATGTTGTTTGAAAGAAAGAGTTGCTAAAATCCTACTTTTGTCAACGAGATTGTAACTGATTGAGCTGCAATAAAACCTAAGGCACATTAAAAGTGTTGTAAACAACTATATTTCTGATTAAAATAACTTCTCTCTTCTCAAAGTTTCTGACTCAATTACTCAAACATCCGAAAATTTTGGGGAAGGTCAGCCATGTAGTCAATGTTTCATTAGAATATAAAATTATTTATTATTCGAAAATTATTCTCGTCATAAAAATTTGAGTCAGTCAACAAATATTGAAACTAAGATAAATTTCAAAATAATAATAATATCTAATAATAATAATAATAATAATAATAACAATAATAATAATAACAATAATAATAATAACAATAATAATAATATTAGTAAATAAAAATATAATAAGGGCTTCGGAAAGTCATGATTCCTTACTGCCAGATATAGGATGGTCGGAAAATCAAAATTTTTTGAGGTCAAATTCATCAGGCTTAGAAAATTTTTGTAAATTTGGGGAAGGAAATTTTATTACATTTTGTTTTTTAACTGTGTGATTCACGTTATTCGTTCGTATCTTTTACAACGTTAGGATATTTAAACAATATACATTGTTGTGTGCAGTTCACAATGATCTTAAAAATTTGCTGCTCAAATATGGATTAAAGGGTTATTTTTTGATTCAGTGATAGTAGCTTCAATCATTTTTTGCGAGGCAAATTAATACCTACACGAAAATATTATTAATCCCTCGACGATAATCCACAAGTTGCGAAAATTGAAGAAGTGAATAAACTTCCACCATTTGACCGAGATTTGTAATTATTTTCACATCTTTCAGCCTATATAAGGCGCATCTCTTTTAATAAGAGATTAGTGTAAGTACGAAAAATGAAAAACTACGTGACTTGTCCCAAATTCGTTCGTATGTCATACATTTCTTTATCCACAGATTAACTGAATTTCATTACTATCATTTGAGTAACATGAATATTTTTGGTATCTAAATTTATGAAACATTATAAAATAATGGCATTTCATTTAAACTCGCAACATTCCTGACGAATTCTTCAAAACTTGGGATTCGTAGAAAATATTTCTGTCCATTTCGACCAAATTTCGTTACACTTCGTGGTCTCTTGAAGAATTCGATTATTTTCACTGTTGAGAACGAAAAAAAAAATGAATGTCTCGAAAATGTTTAATCGATTACAAAAATTCTAATAAATCGACAATCATGAACATTTATTAGAGTAAAAATCACATTCATTGAAGATTTAAAACGATGATAATAAGGCAGCTAAGAGAAAAAACTTGGTCTATTTCAAAATAACTATATGATCATGGTTTTATCAAGAAACAAAAAGCAAAATAAAATTGTTTTTCATAATCTATCATACAAATGTTTAGAAATTGAAAAATTTTTTATTTTTTTGAAGTTGATAATTATTCTAATGAAACAGTCTTACTCTCCAAGATTGTTCATTATTAATAATAAAAATTTTCGTCATTTTCTGTGACTCGTTAAAATCTACCTTTCATATACCCAAAACCCTCCGCTCAGAGAATCCCATCGTCCAACCTTCCAACGTTTCCACCAACGTTTTTAAACTCTTCGGCCTACTTCCATTGAAAAATATTTTTTATGAATCTCTAACCGCAATAATTTTCTAGGAAACGACCTTGTAGATGAATCAGCAAATGAAGTAGCTGCATCTACCACAACTACATCACATCGCATCACTGAAATCCTTCCTTAGAACGAAAATACTACCCAAGTGGCAAGAACTCTCAAACTCCCAAACCTACACAAAACTAAGTTCTATCAAAAAAAGAAGCTCTCCGTCTATGGACATCTGTCATCAGTACATGCAGAAAAAAAGAATATCCTCAATTATCCTTCTCCGTATAAAACATTCAAAATTATCACCCTCATATTTACATACTAAGTCTTGAGCACCCAGCAGGCTGCTATTTCAGTCTCTCACCTACTATCACATACTCTCGTCCTGCTCTAGAATTCACCAATATTTTATCTCATCCAACCCCACTCATCCCTTAACCTCATTTCTTGATGTCCCCTCTCCTTTCCTTTGCCAGATTTTAAACCTTTTCTCTAAACTTCACTTATTGAATCTGTATAACGTTTAGCATAGTTAATATTGAACATGGAACCCCAGTACGATAGTCTTCATGTAGCAGTATTTAACTTCTCGTAGAATAATAATAATAATAATAATAATAATAATAATAATAATTGTGGCGGCCTCCACACTACATCGGCACATATAAGTACATACTCCCTCAAACACCGTCACCCGGAACCATGGCCGAGTGAGTACGGTGCTGTCTTTTGTGGCGGTGAATGAGGGAGGTTTTAGGTGTTCAGCTGGTACAGGTTCGAATCCCCGTGCCGCCTGAACACCTAAAGTGGTGACCTCGACGTGATCCGAGGGATGGTTATTCACGCCATATCTCGGACACTAGTTGAACCGACTGTAACTGTGGTGCATCGCACTGCCGTTCCTGTGCATGATGGCGCTGGTGGGCGTATGCCACGGAGCGGCGATGATGGTGGGGCATTGCCACATTCCAGTGTATGTCCCTACCTAGGCATCTCCGTATAGGTAACCGTATTTACGCTCCGCTATACTGGGGGGGGAGTGGTGTGGTGGCTGCCACACTACATCGGCACATATTAGTACATACTCCCTCGAACACCGTCACCTGGCACCGTGGCCGAGTGAGTATGGTGCTGTCTTTTGTGGCGGTGAACGAGGGAGGTTTTAGGTGTTCAGCCAGTACGGGTTCAAATCCCCGTGCCGCCTGAACACCTAAAATAATAATAATAATAATACTAATAATAATAATAATAATAATAATAATAATAATAATAATAATAATAATAATTTAAAAAAAATTGAAATTAAAAAATTTTCATCATAAAAAAATTTTTTTGATGAAAAAAAAACATATATAACCCTAAAATTATTACAGACTAAAATCACAATAGAAATGAAAAAATAGACTACTCAAAAATATTTTTCACAGCATTCAGTGACATAAACCCAACCCCACACATTAAAAAGCATTATTGTGAGTGTAAAATAGGTTTCGATTTTATGGTTTTAATTGTCTTAAAATAAGAGATAGCTGCTTGTTCGAAATACGTGAAATGTTAAAGGAAGCTTCAAGGAATAAAATGAGTCAAATAAAAAGATATTCGAGCCCTAAGAAGCCGAGAAAATTGAAGAAGATAAAATCATTCGTCAAATTGGCCTAATTTAATGTTATCATTAAACTTTATTCTAAATACAACTAGTTATAACCTCTCATTTTCACAAATTAACTGTTTTTGGAATTTATTATTAGTTGTTGTTTTTAGGGTTAAGCCTACTGATAACATTAAATTAAACCAATTTGATATCTTCTTCAATTTTCTCGGCTTCTAATGACTCAAAATTCTTGGTCTTAAGCTCATTTTATTTCGTAAAACTTTTTCTAAAATTTCTTTCTTTCCAAGAAACTAGTTATCTCTGTAATTAAAAGAATTAAGGTGAAAAATTCGCGTAAAAGAAGCATATTCTTGTGCTCATTTCAAGCGTTTAATGGAGCGGGGATAGACACGTTCGTTTTTATTATAAACTATGGTAAAGTTCACAATACGAACCAAATAATGAGTCTACTGAAAGAAAATTGAAGGGTCTGAGTGGTATAACGTTCACATGCACGGCTTTTCTACTATGAAGTCGTAGATTCCACAACCGATGTCGTCATATTTCCAATCCAAAGATATTTTTACTTAGGTTCATTTCATACGTTCACACGTAATATAAAAATTCGTGTTGTGAGACCACTGGCCACCAGATCATGACTACATCCTCACCCCCGAAAGAGGAACGTAGCTAAGGGGATGGATGGAAGTTCTCCCAAAATGTTTTTAGAGTTGAAAAAATATAGTTAGAAAATTGTTGAATTTATGACATTTTTTTGGGGCGGTTTCGAAATTTTGCAACAATTAGAAATTTTGGAGGTGGAAAAATTAACGGTTGTAATATATAATATAGCCTACTATATAGTTCGAAAATCGTTGAAAATTTCAAAAATTTCAGTAGGCAATTTCCGTTTTTCTCCCTATCCCCAAAAAAACCTTTCGTTGCGTCCCTTCCCCCCTGAAATAAAAAATCTCTCACAATAATAGTGGTAAGCAGGATATTCTCGTTGTCCTATTATTCCTACTCGACAATAAAAGTTTAAAACTACATCAATGACCATAATATGAGAGATTTTTTGTGACATTAAAAAACTAACGTTTTATTAATTTCAATATTGAAAAATATAAATTTTGAATATTTATTTACTTATAATTTCAGAAACAAAGTGAATTTGATAAATTAATATTCGTATTATTCGAGCTCAAAGTTAGTCGCAGGAATTTCACCGAACCCAAAAAGGTTTTCAACTCGTAAGTATGAAGAATATTTTAGAACGGTTTGAAAATATGAAATATGAATTTTGAAATATTTATCTGTTTACAGCATAGCGATGATTAAAAGCTTGTATAAAGTCTCACTTACCATAACTAGCAGTTTGAGATAAACACGATATTTTCTGTTTTTTATCCACAAGCCAACGTGAAATTTCTAACTTATCAAATGTTGTGCAGATCTACTTTGAACAATATTCTTATATCTGTTTCAACAAAATTAATGAAGGGATCAGCTCATAAGTTTTTTTCAGAAAGAAATAAAAACAAAAGTAGTACTTAACGTACCTTGCACATCGTTGTATATTAGAGTTTTTTTGTTGAGAACAGGCCTACAACATGGGCACAATAAAATTTTTCGGTCGTTCATCAAACGTTAGTCATTTTATCAGCCACAGATCTTCAACTTTTGGCAGAATGTTAAGCTGCAAACCAAACAAGTTAATAACAGTGGTAAAAGAAAAGTTCGTACATAATAACGTAAAGTTCAGGCAAATGGGCTCATTGACTCACGAGCGAATGGAAAACGTTAAACATATTTTCTACTATAATTTTTTCTGAATTTCAAAACTTCTTTCGAAAAGAAATTGTTTTTCTCATTCAAAAGATGATTTCAAAACCTACGTTTTATGAAATGGTATTGACTGTATTTATACAAACTTTTTCACTTCAAAAGGCATTATACGGGCCGAGTTTGATGGTATAGTATCATTCTTATGAAAACCCCTTTCAATGACGGAACAATGAATTAAAAAATTTAGACGAGTATTAAATGAGGTTTTAAGACAACAACTAACTTTTGCTTCCGTAATCCTACAACATTTTTGAAAATATTCATTAATTTGATGTTTAAAAAAATTAAAGCTTGATGAAGAATAAGTATATTTTTGCAAAACAATTTAAGAAGTTTTGAATAAAATTGAATTCACTCAGCTCAATATCATCTTTATAATTTTTTTAATCCAAGTAATGGAAGGGTTTAGAGCTTTCCAAATTTATGTATCATTCAACGTGATCGGAATTTTGTCATACAAATATTTTTAGTTAGAATTTGCCACGTATTTCCATTTAAGTATGGTTACTTCTTGGTAATATATGCATCAATTTTCATATTTATTAAGAGAAAATCTTTTAGTTTTAAACCAATTCCGTTCAATAAAAAAAAAAAAAAAAAAAATTTATTATCTGTAAAACACATTACCTAACTTATTCTCCATTGAGATCCTTATTTTACTAACTCGAAAGATTATTCAAAATTATTAAACAGGAGAAACTTAAAGCGTCGACTAACAGAATTCAAAAAAAGATATTCTAATTTTTTAATGAAAAAGGTAAAAATAAATTGCAGCATTCTTGAAATTATAGTTGAATAGGGCTTTGGAAAAATATGAAAAAACTCTCTATTTAGGTAAGATCAGCAGTGGTTCTCAAACTGTGAAACACTTGGAACTTGTCAGGAAATGCAAGCAGGTAATCAATTCTCACACATTAGGCCATATTATTTTAGTCGTTCATTTTATTGGTAAAATATTGAAGTTTGGTTTCCCTTATACTTATCCATGGAAACTTTAAATAAAATATTATTTAAAAATATCAGATTTTTAATCAAGTATCGTCTTAGAATATCACTAATATCCAAAATTCTCTTTTCCCCTAATTCAAGGAGTTTATTCGTGTGTATGGCAACACTGAGAATATCAACATTTTTCAGAAATGTAGCACCATCATTCACATTGAATGTAATAAAATATACTAACTAATTTATAGTATAATTATTTTTATTGTAACGTTTTTTCAACCAACTTCGAAAAAAAGGAGAAGATTATTGTAAATAGGTAAATACCTGACGAAATTTTTAATAGTTCATTGGTACGTAGCTAGATCAATAATATGCATGAGTGATAAACGAAAACAAAAAAAGGTTTCAGAACCCCTAGGGAGGAGGTTGTCATGAATTGTAGAACAAAACTTGCCTATGATATTTTTAACATAATGTCTTGATAAAACCAGCTTGAAAATAATTTAACCAACCCGCTCAACTCTCGTTCAGTCCTTGTTTTTACTCCAATTTTAAAACAACCTGTTTCAAATTTAATAAATGAAACAGGTTTCTTTTTAAGAGATCACAATGATAAAATAGATAAGCCCCTAAAACTAATATCTATATTTTTCACAACACTCAATTAAACAAAAATGCTATTATATTCACCAACAATTAATCGAATGCTTGACAACCTAGTCCTGACTTACACAGCTAACCGAAGTTTATTTATAGCACTTTAAACCATGCATGAATTTTTATAAAGGAAAACCAAATTTAGCTGCGCAAGAAAACGAGTAGGCGCCTATCTAGAAGAAGCCAGCCTGAATTACTAATTGTTATTGTGAACCAAAAGCCAACGAGAGAAAATCAAGCCATTATAAACAAACAAAGTGTATTCGAAAGTAAAAAAAAAAAAGACAGACAAAATTCAAATTGATCCTATTAATACGTGGGTCAAACGGTGGTTGACGAGGGTCAAAAGCTGGTTGGCGGAATAACGAAAAAGTTTATTGAATGTTAGCGTTAGGATTGCTGCTCCATCGAAAAAAGGGAGCAAATGGGAAGCCAAAACAACCATTTCTAAATTCCTATGTCAAGATGCAATCTGAGAAAAAACGAGGCTACAATCATCATCGAAAAGATAGCAACGTGTTGGTGATCTAAGAGGAAATTAGAAGTATTAGTAAAAAAAAAAAAAATATGTAAAAAGTTTAAAATGAAGAGAGAATTTTTGTTGGGAGTGCTGAGCTCAAGCTGGATGGCTAGCCTAATCTCGGCCGCTCACAGCAACTGATTATTATTATTATGGTGAAATTTGATTTACAGTAGAAATTAGCTACAACGAATTCCAAGGGACTGTGAAATTTGTTTGTTGTAGCCAGTAGTTGGCTACAACGAACAGATTGCTGCAACCTGGCTGTAGCGGATATTTGGGCCTATAAAATAATAATGGTTGTAAATTAATCAGTACCAATCATCAACAATACATATGAAGACATAATTTTTTGCATTCACTGCCATTAAAATGCAATATTTTATACCTGATTAAATCACACGTGATACATTTTAGAAGCACAAAAGTGACCAGTGGAAGAATATTTGGATTGGGTGGAAAAAGTTATTTATTATACGAAAGAAATTAAGACAACACAGGTGAAATAATTTGTTATAGCAGACTTTTATTTTTTGGCTTCCCTTGGCACCGAAATCTGTTTGTAATTTGCCAACAGTTTGTAGTAGCCAGATTTGTTGCATCTGATTTTTCTTAACATACAGATGAATGGAGTTCTGCTGAAACTAGGCATGTGTCGTAGCTGGTTGTTTTCTGTAGCCGGTGTTCGTTATAATAATTTCTAATGTATATAATTAATTTCAAAAATTTTTATTTTTATGGAAGCAAGTCGTATCCATCACCATGTCCACAGGCAAGCGAATAAACTGAGCTAAAATTATAGGTACTTACATTATAGGTACATCAGTTACCATTGTTATCACTTATCGAGAAAATTCCATAAGTGGAGGCATGAATAATACTATCTCTGGTCAACACTCGTTGAGGGTATACACGTGTATGTATTCTGTAGGGGTTATGTCAGTATCGATAAAACATGTAATATATTCAGAGCCACTGTACATGGAAATAAGTACAAGAGTGGCTACTACTTATTACGTTATATGGTTATCTTATCTCTTAACGTATCATAGTAACTATTCAGTGTATACGAATAGTGAATATTGTGGCAACCTTATTGTGTGTTGTGTACACGAATTCTGCATGGAAGATGTTCCATACGTAATTTTTGTGTTTTTGTGTGGGTTTTTTTGTTTTTTTTTTCGATAATAACATTTTAAATGTTTAAACGCAGCTGGTAGCATGTTATCAGATATTTATAAAATGAAGTTTGATTCAAATCAAAACCCTATTAGTACTGCACTTCTTACTTCAATATCATTTTTGCACTTATTTTGGTATCACACTAGTTATAGGTAAAGAAATTCTGAATTATTTTAAAACTTGAGAGAGAGAGAGAGAGAGAGAGAGAGAGAGAGAGTATTTGCCATCTTTTAAAACATATTATAAAAGACCAGAAATTAGACCTCTGAAAAATTCCTCGGAATAATTTGAAACACTTACATTCATAAGAAAAATTGTTTAAAAAAATTGAAGTTCGTATTATACAGAAATATCTACCTGAGAGTCGATAAATCGGTGACCTCAATCACTCCCTCACGTAGGTTGCTGTATATAAGTACTTTCATCAATATTCTCCTCAATATCACATACGACTTAATTCGCCAACAAATTTTTCGTTTGACGTATATAATAGTCTTAGATGCTAATCGTCTCCCCTCCCACTCTGCAGATGAAAATAACCAAATAAAAATCAAATTTTCGGAAATGATAGGCTATTGGCTAGAGGAAAATCGTTGGCTAAATATAAACATAATTTGTTTTATTTTTTGATGGCAGTTACTCATCCTGTCGTAGGCATAAATATACTAAACCATTTTCATATGTTTCGCCTCATTTTGAGAACAACAGCCAAGTGACGTAAATTTTTGACATATGTGAACGTATTGTTGGTTTATAATGAATATCAAGGAGATTCATAACCGAACCGCATTCCTATAACCCTAAAATAAGACTGACTTGAATATGAATGAGGATCATGGACGATATATTATGAATAGGAGTATAGCAATGCAAAATAATAGCAAAGCCTGCTATCTTTTGGGTCTCTTTGGTTCATCCGGAATTTATTTTATTTTTAACTGACTTCCAAAAAAAAGGAGAAGGTTATCAATTCAATTCGTATATAAGTTTTTTTTTTTCTCTCTTCTTCTTGATTAACGATACGGCACTATGAGAAAAGGACAACAAAAACAAAAATGCTTCGTCTTCGAAATACTACTTAATACAGGAGCACATTATTAGGTCAAGCTTACCACTGATTTCGAAAATTTCATATATTCTCTAAAACCTATAGTCTATATAGCCTTTTTGTTTGCTTATAGCTTTATGGAATTCATTGAGAAAATAAAATTTCAACCATATGAAGACTCTTGTAAACTATTTTGTATCCAACAAATTACATCCATTCAAGACTTGATAAAAGCTATATTTTCGTTTCAAATCCGGAAATTTCTTTCTTATATATTATATGTACTTAATAGTGAGTCCATTTTAGAAAGAAAAAGAAAAAAGGAAGAATTATTAGAAATGAAATTCGTAGATAAGCAAATTATAAACCACAACGTATATTCTTAAATGATAAATGAAACAAAAATCGTATCGCAAATTTCTTGATTTACGTTGAAAACGTCTAATTTATCTTCATTTGTATAACATAATTCACCGAAGGAGAATTTATTTTAGAAACGTTTAACCACGTCTTTTGGCAAGTAATTCGAACATTAAAGTAACTTGTTTTTTGTTTTCTTTTTATTATTTTCTTCGATACGTTCAACCAACTATATTTTCCGCTGCAATGTACACAGAATCGACTTTTACATCGGACATATTTTTCGTTCACTTTGCCCAATGTCAAAATATATTTATAATGAGAAAGATATGTGGACGATTCTACATTGAGAGAGAAAAAAATGAAAATTTTCACCTAAGTACCTACTAGGTATCTACCCTAAAAAGAATAAAATGTGGTACCTAGTATGTTTGGATAGTAAAGGTAAGGTCAGTATGACAAAAAAAAAAGAAAAAAAGTGGAAGCTTGGAATTTTCTCGAGTCAAGTAACACTCGCGCTCGTTTAAGTAGAAAAGATTTGCCATTGTTACTGATTTATAGTGGAATTTCAGATGTTTTGGAATTTAGATACTGCAACGAATGAAAGCGAGCAAATATGTCGAGATATTGGAGGAACGTAGCGTTGATAATCCTTGAAACTCTATGGAAAAGGAAAATCCGTTGTTAATTTTTCGTTTCAACGATGCATTCTAGGGCTTGAGAAGGAGAATGTAAAAGATAGATGTATCTTACGAGTTTATTCGTTAACGAAGAGAAAAATCATTTTTGAATGATTTAATACAGAAGATAGTTGTTATGAATTCGGACCACAAACTATAGGTTTCATTGTAATGCAAACAGTTATAAGACAAATGAAAAATATTTGATTTGTATGGGTTGGTCTGACCTACCCTCAAAATGCTGGGGAAACTTTAGATCCGATTTGAGTTTAAAAAAATACGTTTCACAATACATGTCGCAAAATGCGCAATCAGGTAGGTATTTGTTTTTAAGGCCCAAAACACAGAATTTCCAACCAGATAGAAAAAGTCAAGAGAGGAAGTAAAACAAGTATTTGCTCCCACAAAGAAAATGTTTAGCTTTTCCTTCCAACGAATCAGATGCCTTTCCTGATTGCGCATGTACACGTATTGTAAAAAACATATGTCACAAAATGCACGGTTAGGAAATTGTTTTCAAGGCCCAAAACGCGGAATTTTCGATCAGGGAATAAAAGTCAATAGTGAGTCCCACAAGAAAGATGATTGGCTCCTTCCATTCAACGAATTAATTACTTTCCTAATCATCCCTACGCATGTATTGTGAAAAAAAGCTGTCTCGCAGGAAAACACATTATTTTGGAACATGTGTAAAAAATTCTGTATTTTCAAAGCATATATTACAGTTAGTTTGATAAAAATAGCCAATTTCAGATATCTTACTTTTCACAAAAAAAAATAAATAAATAAAATAATGGTATACCTGATGAAAAAAATTCACTGTCAACTTTCATGTTAAAAATATCTGAGGTTGGCACAACCGCGCCTGAAAACCAGTTCATCTCAAACGACTGATTCTCTAAGGTGATTTACTTGAGCGAACGACTCCCTAAATGATTCAAAATGAACTAATTTTCCCGCCTGGTGATAGTCCGAGGTACAGTATAATAAGAAACTAAAATGAAATAATTATATGTGTGTTAAATTGTAATGAGGGATTAATGAATTACAAATGACTATGTCATTTTGCCAAATTTAATCATTTCCTTAAAGAGCAGGAGCTTAGAAATCAAATTGAAGTGCGTTAGATTGGGCGGGCTGGAAAAAAAATTTAATTTCGCCGGAAAATGCCGAAAATGAAACAAATGCCAAAAATAATGTAACTGCCAAAAAATTCTGAAAATGCCCATTTTCCAAGAAAAACTGTATAATTGGAGAGAAAATTAAATTTTGAAGATTTTAGGTGCTATTTTCATTGTATATAGGAAAGAAAAACTCAAATTTCTGGGAGTTGAATTGAAGCTAGGCATCCATCCTGTTAATGAACGATAGATTTCTAGAGCTCTAGGAATGAGCTTATTGAATTTCTTGTTAAACAAGATATAATTTTCATGTAGAAAAATGGAGATATTGAGAAAAAATTGAAATATGAAGTTTTTTGCTGCTATTTTCATTGTTTAACAGTTTTTTTTTTCGTTTTTACCCAATAATGCCAAAAATACACTTTTTTGCCGAATTTTAACATTAATATTGCAAAAAAATCCGCTCTTTACTTATAACTATGTTGAAAAACAATTGTACAAACATACGAGATAAAAGAAGCAGTCTTCAAATTTTTTTTCGTAATTCTCTTTAAAAAACATTTGGTTTTTCACTGAACATATCAAATTAAATAGGAGACTCTAAGGAATAAAATGAGACAAAGAAAAATAATTTTTGGCTCTCAGCAAACGAGATAATAAAAAAATAAGAAGAAACCATTTCAGTTTCAATGTTTTTGGGCCTTTTCATTGGTTGGTTGTATTGTTTGTCCTCATAGTTGAACACTTTTTCCAAGGCGCCACTGTACTGTGACGTCAAAAGTAAAATCCCCCATTGATAACTTTCCATTTAATAAAAGATGCATCTATGTTGTCATGTAAAATTTTCACAATTGAATAAAAAAAAAAATATTTCCTACGAATGACGTACCAACTAGGTACTTACCTAGGCTATCGTTAGGTTTCTTCAAATTTTTTTCAACTTCCCCGAAGTAAATAAGTTCAGACAGAATAGAAATTCAATGAAGGGGTTTGAATAGATGAATTAAACTGGAAAAAAAATTGTAATTTCATCTTCATCTTTTATCGATGGAACATCGTTGGAGATATTATGAACTTATTTCAATTCAGCAACTATAAAATAATATTTATTTTTCGCAGTTTTAGAGAATGTAACTTGAATTAAGCTTATAATGCATTTAATTTTTATGAAAGAGAACAGTAATCTCCAGCTACGGATGAATAGTCGTGTTTTCATTTAATTAAAATTATTTCTTAATGTTCGGTCTATCAGGTTGAGTATGAGAAAATGAGAGAAATTCTAAAAAATTTAACGACATCAGACCATTCTTTCTTCCGTAGATTGAGCTTCAACTCATTATTTTTCATTCTTTTAAACATTCCTTTATAATACGATATCAAAAGGTTTATCTTGTCATTTTGAAAAAAGGCTACTGTACGTTAGATCTTATGTATTCGAGTGAGGGGGAAGAGAATTAATGCGGATAAAATTTCGTTAGAAAAATTTCAAAATTTCGACTGAAAAAAAAATTTAGATAAACCACTTTGGATGAAATAATGTAGCACTTTTTCTACACAATCAATGAAAAGAAATTCGACAAAAATGAAGAGATAAAAGGAGCCAGAAAACATTTTAACGAAATGCTTGTGGAATGAGTGTCGACGGGGTAAGTATTAATGTTTCGTTTTTCTTTTAAGTGTCTCATTTTTGATTTTTTGTTTTTGTTGTTGATGGTTTTTTCTTTTCATTTACTTAACAATATATATATATATATATGTATTTGAATTCGTTTGTGGCTTTGTTATATGACTGTCATTCAAAAAAATAGGACAAACAATTGTTTCATTGTGGCCACTAGTTTCGTTTCGTGTTTCAAAACTCACGTTAGTCTCCCCCAATCCTCTAAAATGTTTAGACGTTAACAAATAAAAAACGTCGTCAAGTCATATAGTTTTGACAAATGATAAGAAGAAAAGAAAATAAAAAATTGTGAAATTAAAAATAAATATGACGAGTTTAATTTCCAAAAAATTTTCGTTTGTTTGTTCAAATGGCTATATGCTGCCTGCCTTGTTAACAAGAAAAGAATCATCTGAAATTTTTGCACAAATTCTCTATTTGGTATCAAATGAAAGAGGAGGCAATTCTACACCTCTAAATATGAAACAAAAATGCCTTATTTCTAATACAAAATACAAAATTTTATCGAATAAAGGTTTTTCTAACAACCACATTTGGTAATTTTCCTACAATTTATTGAGCAAAAACACCTCATTTAGAAAAAAGAGGAAAAATCGCCTCATTCGATATGGCGACATTGTTTTGTTAAGCAAAATCGCCTCATTTATTTTGCTGTAATAATATTTTTGCCTCAACTGAAGAAAAAATGAGCTGAATGTTAATCAAAAACAACTCATTTTTCAGGTTAGAACACTTTAACAGCAAATATTCTACTCAATTTTTGAGCAAAAACGCCTCGTGTGCAATTTTTAATAGAAAATTAATGAAATACAGTTTGGCCAACCTTCTCCTAAAAGTTCTATGTTACTGAAACGCAAAAATAGCTTTATTTGAAACAGATCTGATCAAAACCAAAGTTCTACTATCAGGTCTAAGTTTTTTGGCTCTCCTGAAAAATTACTCAGATAGTAGATATGTCTTTTTTCATTAACAGGGCAGTATGTACTTAGGTACTCACATATTTTGAAAGAACAATTTAAAAATCATGACCTTTCATTTGGTGCTGAGGCACTGACTTGGGGTTTTATAGTAATTTTTTTGGTGGGAGAGGTACAGGGAAAATGAAATATGACCGCAAAACTGAGATAAAAACTGTGAAAAAAATTAGTTGAAGTGCAAAAAAAAAAGTTCTATTCCCCCAAAATTTCGTCATTTTCCCAAAAAAATGACATTCTGAATCAGCCACTGCTGCTTGAAGAATGTATGAGTAGACAACAAAAATGAAACAAACTTCTGCATTGACAGGAAAGGAAAAAACATATGGTACCAGTATAATCACTGATTCTCAAAGCGTTGTCACTCATTCTCAAGCACTGATTGGCTAGTTTCCCCTTTTCCTGCATATCCTGTCCATAATTTCATCGAACTTCTGGTTAAGTTTTGATCGAGAAGAGCTAACCACATTATACATTGCTTTTCAAAAATAATGGGAATTTTTTAATTAAAAAAAACGAAGTTTGCTTGTATTTTCCTGTAGGCCATTTTGTGACGTCTGAAAATATCACAAAAACCAAACACACAACAAACAAAAAAAAGGAGCCAACAGAAAGGCAGGTAAAGTATAGGAACTCCTGCATGGCCAAGTGTAGGAATAGACAAAAGGGAAGAAAAAGGAAAATTCACCATATTAGAGCAGACACCTTAATTGCCAGAATAACCAACCACCCCCCTCCCACCACATGCCTGATTATTAGGCTATCATATTTAGTTTCGATTCCCAAGAAAAAGTGACCGAAACAGAGTAACAGAGAAAAACCATATATTTACTGATCCTCCTGTGACAGCTCTGCAGCGGCCTTGAGACGATGCAAATTCAGGTGGTGTTGTTCTGGAATGCCTCTCGTTGCCCCGGCTGTTGTAGCCCCACTGACAAACACTGGTACAGATAAAACAGCAACTAACTGGTTCCCTTGCTCTGCTTCCGCTGCTCAATCTGGTTGATGGCAAAACCACTGTGGAGGTGCAGTTTCTGCACCCCTCTGTGGCCTTTTTCGAATTTTGAAATAACCAGAATTTGAATTTGACCTTGAAGGCCAAAGTGTTTTTCATTTCGATTAACACAAAAAGCATACGAATTGGCTGCCCTAATGGACGAAATTATAAGAAAAGTGTTAAAAAATCAAAAATTTTGTGACCTCCAAAAATGAGCTTGAAACCTTGAAAGCAAGGAAAATTTTATACGCACAATTCGCGATTTATATTGGTAACATTAAATGGTGAGGGCAGGCCCCTCCGAGTAAGTTTTCTAAATTTTTGAATTAAATTTAGTGGCTGAAAAAAAACACTTTCGAGGCGAAAACCTCTAAACGGCGCGATCCGACTGCTAAAATTCAACTAAAGTATATGCTAAACTATAAGATAACGCCAAGCATCGAAAGAAAATTCCCCCAGAACTCACCACCAATTGCATTGCCTCGTACATTCTCACACTACCGAAATACAGCCAATCACCTGTGGTATAAAGATAAAATATTTCGGCCGCTGCAACAGTTTGAATTTAACGTCTTTTTCGGTCCATAAGGCGAGCAATTGAACGGACCACCAAAAGTTAGGCAAGAACATGCGAGAATACAGTATAGGCTATTGTATAAATGAGCGTATTTTGCGGCTAGGCTAAGTGGCAAATAATAGTAACACAGACAGGCAAGATATCGTAACAAGTGTGAGACTGTAGCCTAGCCGCATGAGTATACAAAATGCGAGATGTAATATTATAATGGTGACGAAATTCGTATATAATAATTTAAAATTAATCCGAACATCTTGCAGTATAATAAAAAAACTTTGAAGAATATGAGGGTTCGGCGAACGTATTCCCTGCTCACGAAAAAGAAAAAAAAAAGGGGGAAATTTGACGGGAGGTGACGACTGTTATTTGGGAAAAAATCATAGGTCGGGCATCTCAATTTGTAAGGTGAATACTCAGTGTGCATTCTTTTGTAAAAAATGATCAACTGTTCTATGTCTAGATTGAATGTAATTCAAAATATTTTCGCACCATTTTGTCTTCAGCTTCCTCCCACCTCCAAAGAAATAATTTTACCAATTCGGCACCACTGACTGAATGGATAGATTTTAAAATGGAATATTGAGACAGTAGAGTGAAATTTTTTTATTTAAAAATGAAATTTTAAAAGAAAATGACTGAAAATTCGTCTATCGTTCAGATTAGTCTCTTAATTGCTGATGTTTACTCTCACTGAAAAGTTACTACTTCTATTTGTAATAAAAAAACAAGTGTTTTTTGAAATTTTAAATCTACGTTGGTATTACCACGTGATAATTGAGCTTGTATGAGAGTTTAAAGTTTCAGAGTTGCAATACACGTATACTTCTTTTGTTCTCATGAAAATTACTCACAATCAGTGACAATACATATAAGAGAAATTGTGTCGTTCAAAACATAATTTTAAAACAAATATTACATTGAACGGAAGAATTCTGCTTAAGTTTAAGATCTAGAAAGATTGTCTTTATCATTTTGTATGTATACTGTGCGATCATGAGTACCAGAATTACGTCCGCCTATAACGTCGGCCCTGTAGGGTCGTGGATATGTTGGTCCAATTTTATAGGCGAATGTAATATAGGGGACGCTGGTTTCAATCCTCGAGCCAGTGGAACCTATAAGTGGTGACCCCGACGTGATACTGGAAATACAGCAAACAGTGGTATCTCTCGGACACCTTGGGGACTCACTCGTTGCACACTCTCACCTCCTCTCGCTACGTTGAGTGGCGTGTGGACTCTAGAAGTGCCAACTATGCACAAGGTTTTGCTGTCCCACTGTCCCATCACGCATACTCCACAGCTGCTTGTTGACGATTCTGCTTCTAATATCATTAGTACGGGGGGGGGGGTAATGTGGCGACCATAAGTACCAGAATTACATCCTCCTGTAACATCAACCCTATGGTGCCGTAGATTCGATTGGTCCAATTTTATAGGTGGATTTAATATAGAGGACGCCTGTTTGAATCCCCCAGCTGGCAGAACCTATATGTACCACACCCTATATTTTATTTAACTACTATATGAGTGATTGTATGCCCAGTATCCACATTGATACTTTTGGATTACTTTTTTTGTGACTATATTGTATCAGCTAAAAAATGTGTCATTTCATTTGCATAAAAAATTTTGTAATTACAACAATTTTAGGAACTATATTAAGGGAAGAATTTCTTTCTTTTGTATATCATTTTACGGATGATTGCTCAAGGAGAAACAAAAACCACGGATATTCTATCCAAAAAAACTGTGATGAACTTATGAGTGGTACTATTCATAAAGAAAAGATAAAAGGTGCTATACCGTAATGCACTACTTATGCAGTAATTGGTTATAACATTCCATGTATATCATTGACCTCATAAACGTGTGACTCTTAATATGTGGCCTTTTATATTTTATTAGAATAAGCTCTTCTGTTAATTTTGTCAATTTGAGATGAAAAGCTATAAATACGATTGTAATTATTTACCATTGATTATAATGTGATTTATTTTTTAGCCAAAGTTCATTAGGTAACAAGAAAAAAAAACTCTAGTGTACCAATGCTTCGCTAGAAAACCCAGTTTGCTCGATATTTATATCAATAGTGATCGATATATCAATATTTCATTGCTAGTTGTTAGGACCACCAATCCTCCTCCCCTCACATGCCTGCAAACACCGACTAACATTATTTAAATACTTTTGTACCTTTACTGGCGGCTCCACTAATACATCATTCCTCTGCTCATTTGTTCATATCCGCTCTTGTTTCTTTATCAGTTACTATGCATACCATGCACATGAATTAAACTTTTGCTGCAATTATGCACACTTCTGAAATGTTACATTAAGTACATCTTTATTATTTTTATACAATTACTCTGCTACATCGATCCACAAGCTCTACACTGGTTTCAGGTTAAGAAATTACAAAAAACTATCGACAATTATCCATATCTTTAACAAAAATACCGATCTATTGATTTTCCAGAAATTTTTTATTTCCAGTTTTCTTGAGAACTACTATATGGATGAGAACCAAACTTCTTTCAGACCTGCTCCCATACAAAAACTATCTTTCGCAAAAATTTCAGCCCTATCTCTTTGGTAGTCTTCTCAAAACTGTGAACATAAAATTTTTTCCAGAAATTGTTCTTCTCCATTTTTCTCAGAAACTACTGAATTAATAGGCACTAAACTTCTAAGAAACTTACACCAACATAAGGAAAGTTATTGTAAAAATTTCAGCCCAATCGGTTCTGTCATTTTCTCAGAATCCCGAAAAAACAACTTTTCCAGGAATTTTTTGTTTTCCAGTTTTGTCAGAAACTAAATAATCGATAGCTAGAAAATTTCTTTCAGACCTGCTCCAATATGAGAACTATGTCTGGTAAAAATTTCAGCCCCCTCTACCAGGTAGTTTTCTCTAAACTATGAACACAAAATTTTGGGTGATACATACATATATACTTACACATAAAAACGAATTACCTAGGTCAAAATGAAAAAATAGTACCAATTATTTTCTTTTCTCATGAAACGAATAATTTTCATCATCCCCACCCATAACCGTTCATAAGGACAATTTTAATACCCCGTTTGTAAGCAAACTGGGTAAAAAATTGTGGAGAGTTGGAATTTTTTGCTGTTAATGATGTTCATATTGGTCATGGTTAGTTTCCGAAAAATGGGCTTTTTAGAAAAAATGAAAATATAGGTGGAAATCTTAATTCTATAAATTATAAAGACGAAGATATACATATTCTTAGAATCTTATTTCTTCTCTTACATTGTTTTTGCGCAGAAATTGTCAAATTAAACCAGTGCAAGATGAAACAGTTCATATTTTTTGCTCGTACAGAATTACAGATTTTTGTGACATTTGTGTGACATTCTGCAGAACGACAATTGTTGATAAAACTGAATTTGAAATGTTAGTTTTAAATATTGAAAAGTAACACATAATTAAAAGATCTGTAATGAGAAAATTTCATTTTTTATAATTTACCCCAGACTTGCTTTTTATCTGAAATCTTCATTAAAACTAACACAGGATGATTTTCAAAACGAATCTATGTATTTCAAATTCAGTGGCTGAATAGAAAGTCATTTGGGAGAGTGACAGAGGTGTTTGCCAGGGATTTTGTTTTTCACATAAACATTAAGTGCACAATATTATTCTCCCCATACTAAGCCCCCCCCCCCACAAGAAAGTTAATGGGTATTTAGAAATTGAATAAAAACTTCTTGTGAACATAGAAATATCAATTTTTTTTCATATTTGCCAATTTTTCACTTAGGTAGGTATTCTAAAAAATAAAAAAAAATGTGGTTAGAAATGAGGTTTTATATAAAGTTAATATTTCTACATAGTGATGGTAAATGCTCGAGCATTTATTTTTGATGAGCAAATGCTAAGTTTGCTCAAGCATTTCCTCAGCACATGCTTATGTTTAAATTGCTCAAGCATGCTCAATATTTGCTCAGCGTGCTAGAGTATTTCTAATATTTCCTTTTAAAACAAAATGTAAATCTGTTGCAAACTTGCAAGTTGCAACAATTATATGCTTACTCAATCCAGATATTCCATGATTTGTTAAGTGAAAATAAAATTCAGACTTTATGGATGCTCATTAGATAGTGTACTCACTTGAGAACAAAATGTAGTATGGGAAATAATAGTGTGAGCACGCTAGATTTCACACAATGATTTACTCTGATGATAAACAAACCCAGCAGTGCCCCAAGGAGCTTTGGTTCGAGTCAGCTCTGGATTTTTTTTTAGCATACTTCATTTTACATCTGTAATATAAATGCTCTTTTCCATGTAATAATTTCATGCTCCAAAATGTGCTAATTTTCTTCCGAGTTCTTCATGTGTGTAAGTGTGTATGAAAGAGATGTGTGTGGGTTCAGTCCAACCTTTTGATTGTTCCTCACGAGAAATAAAATATATGTCCGCATTTAAACCTGTTTTCTTCGATCTTTCGCTCCACCCTGAGTAAAACTGTGCTCTGTGCTTTTCTTAGACTTCCACACACTATACATTATTATTTATTTATTGAGGCCAGAAACCAAAATGGTAGAAAATTTTCATAAATTCTGGAGAATTCGCCTATTTTTTAGCATTATGCTCATTATTGGGCATATTCTTTTAAATATCAAGCATTCATTTTTCAAGAATTTGCTGGGCAAAAGCTCAAATAGAAGCAAAAGCTCGTTACCATCACTATCTCTATATCTATATTTTCTTTCGCATGCCCTCTCAAAAAGTCCGGGCCCGGGGATAATCACCTCTTTCCCCCTTCTCTCCGGTATTGTGCATCGGCCTCGCATTATAATTTTCTTGAAGAAGAGAGGACTGGCGAACAAGACCTCCAGGCTCCTTAATGGAGGTGGAACTCTAATATCAATGATAATGCCACCTCCATTTTTAACATTCAGTTTCGTGTCTATGGTCTCAGAGAGACCTCAAAGGTAAATCTATAGCCCTCCAAAATGGAAAATATATGGGCCTTAAAATTATTCGTAAACACGTCCCCTACTTATCTAACCAGTCACCAGCAATACGAGTATACCAGCAGGTACGCCCAGTCAGCTAGTTTGCCCGTACAACCATACGTTCCAATATTCGTAGCTCTTCATCGATTTTCACTAAGGTGAAATTTACTTAGAATAGTTTTGGAGTCGATATAAACAATACGCGAACATGGTTTGTGAATAAGTTCGCGTTCGAAATGTAGCTTATGTGAAAGGTCAGTACTCAAAGGCGAAGGTGAATTTATCGCTGTTTCGATTATGTTTAGGTGCAGGAAAACGCTGTCATCGTATATCACCGTCGCAACAATTTATATTTGTTCGCAATTTTCGTTCTATTTCTATTTTACTCGCGCCTAACTGTATTTTTTCGTTAATAAATAATAGTTTTATGACCATTCGTGTATCTGCCACACGAGTAATTACGTTAAGATCTTTGTAATGAAGTTTAGTGAAGCTTTTTATTTCCATTTCAATCATAAAAAAAAAATTCAACGTCAAGAGAAATTATTTAATTCGAATGCTAAAAATTACAGACATATAGAGACCTGAAAATTTGAATTTTCTTTTTCATTTCTTCATTCGTCCCCGTCGCCTTTCAAAATTTATTTGGCAGTCATCACCGCGTACTTACGTTATTCCATTCACGTATATTCAGCCAAATTTTCAAATTTGTTGAAAGATGTATTCAATCAGAGCAACCAATTGATAAAAAAAAATCAAATGAAATCATTTAGTTTTTTGTATACTTTTTTTTTCAAGTTCTTTGTTTAAAAAATATAAATTTTTTTTGTTATGAAAAGTGTAAATTTTTGGTGTCTATCGATATCCAGAATTATTTGAGAAAAATCAGAGTCCATTGTTACAGAGGATGTTCTGAAGTTGCCGAATTGCCTGATCATAGCACAGTGTGGTTGACAAAAGGACAATAATTTTTAATCGAGATTTATTATGGTTATCATTTCCATTTTTAATAAGTACCTAATCCTTTTAATTGGCTATTCAAATTAGTCATAATAAATTAAATGAATAGTATTATTTCTTTCTCGTTGTGAAATGGATGTAGAAAAAGCTATAGGCTTTTCGAACTCATTTTTATGCGCATACCTAGTTCGAATTTTTATTTTCAGGAATGTTTAAACAGACTTATACGTATTACAGATATTTTGCTTTTAGTTATTTACACTTTATTGACGTGTTCTTCATTAGCTCAAACATCGAAAGTATGCTAAATGCCTACTTTTATGCCCTCATATCTCTACAATACAAATTACATTGATCTCAAGGAGCCTTACTGGTCCAGTATTATACCATTATATTCAAAGAATATTATACAAATTATAATAACAACGGAAAATATTATTACGTATAGAAGGCTTGATGGAAGGAGGATTGGCTACAAACTGATTCACACTTGGCTAGATTTGTAACTACTAGCGAGCTATTTGGGTACAATTCTGTTAACAGTAAAAGTCAGTTTCCTGTTTAGGCATGTAAGTTAACTTTAGATTGGCGGATAGTTTTCTGAAAATTTAATACAAATCTCACATGACAATTGGTCAAGTTGAAGTTGATTTTAAAAGATTAAAAACGGCCAGTAACTTAAACTGTTAATAGAATAGTTTTGCAAGTAGCTGGTTAGTATCATGGAAACTAGCCAAGTGTGAATCGGACTTATGTCCCATCAAAAAATATGGAGTTGATGTTTAGGATTGGGAAGTGGAGTCTCCGCAAGGAGCGCTAAATTCGCTTGATATTATCGTAGACTGAAAACAGAATGATGTATTTTTCCGATGTATTTTTTTCCATAAGAAAAGAAAAGAATTTAAATTAATTTTCTAAGAATCGGAAAGACTTTATAATATGGCCAATTACTAATTGTCAGATGATAATCTTTAAATTCTGGTAACGATAAAAATCCATTTTTAAAAGAAATTTTCGCATTACGAAATCAATACATTTATATACCTATTTTCGTTCATTATTCTGTTTTCAGCCGATTACTATTTTCGCCGCCAGAGTGCGTATCTTTTGCCTTCGCTTCACAATTCCGATGAAAAGTTCTCTGCAAACGATAAGATCGTGTTTTGGACCACATTATTCATGGGGCCAGTTACTTCCTTATTATCAAAAATATCAAAGTTCAATTTATACAGAAATAACACTTTATGGTTGATCTGAGTTTTTTCTTTTGAAAGAATTTCTCGAAAACGTGGAGCGTCAGTGAAGCGCTTTTTTGCCGGGTAAAATGGGCTCATTACATATTTCCAACAATGTAGCGGTAGGTACCTAATTACAAATTAATATCGTTTGATCACTTCTTAGAATAAAATCCAACATGTTTTAACTTCTGCATTAGGTGCCTTTGGTGAACGAAAAAATACCTTTAATAATTTACATATAGAATTATATGCACTTGAAACTTACCGTAACTACTTACTTTTTTTTTTTTACTTTCACAGGAAGTCCACCCTACCGCACCACCATAAAAAAATAGTGATCTTCGTACTAGTATTTGCAACAGCTGAAATACAATACTGTATAGATATATGCACATCGAATTTAACTTTTAACGAAAAAACAACCCCATAAATCTTTCATGTAATTGTCTAGGGGGAAACGTTCGCTTTCCAAGAAAGAGGAAAAGTTTAACTAAAAATATCACCACAAAAAAGGGTTGCAACAGTTTCTCTCTTCAACGAACGTACCCTCGATGACGTTATACCACATAATCTAAATTTTAAATCGATTCGATTAATGAAACGAAATTAGATTTCATACCTGACGCCAGCAAATTTTCGGTCTTAGGTAGGTATCTGATGTTGATAACATTCACTTCAGGTAGGATGATTAATGATGGGAAAAGCTCAGTTTCGAATTTCTGTATACTTTTCTCCACAATTTTTTCCTTATTTTTTTTATTTTTTATTTATTTTTTCGAAACCTAAAAACGAACAAAACTCGGATAATGTTACCGTCAATCGATTTCGCAAAACACTAATTAGGCTTTAGAGTAAAAATTTTTTTTTTAAACGCAAATGATAGAACCTAGTTTTTTTTTTATATTATTATTCGTTTCGTAAGTACCGATACCTAAGTAAAACATTCCAAATAAATAAAAATAATCGTGACTTTTGTTATTTTTATGAGAGAAAGATGTTTTCAATTTCTACCAGGCGCACAAACAAGCTGTATTACGCAGGTTATTAACGAATATTAATTTAAGATCCTAACTTCAATCGAACTATCAAAATAATGAAAAAATTTGTATCTACATCACCTCGTAACCTGAAACAATGTTTAAAATTATCTCACATACTTGAACAAAGAAAGTAAGAATTTACTACAATTATTAGTAGATTAGGTGCAAGGGGGAAAATAATCATAGACGTGAAGTACATAAATTCACAAAATTCTCTGAAGTTCAGCTGTTTTCTGCTTTTCTTAAATCTTTCGTAGAATTTTGGGTAACAAATAAACTTAGAAAAACATAAAGAGGTCGATATGTTAGACTGTAAGAAAGGTGGTTCTCCCATCTCAGAAAATTTCAAAATTCACAGTTAAAATGAGAACCCTAGTTCTTAGTTATGAATATAAAACATGTTCTTTTGGGTTTTCACATTTTTAAGTAGATATTAAAATTGCCTGAGTATTCGAATCCAAGGATAGGAATGGGTACAGTTGTCGTTTTATGACCTTCTGAGCATTTTGGAATTATTTTTGAGAATTCGTTTCTTTTTTATATATATCCCCTTTTGCGTTGAGTTTATTTTAACGTGTAATTTTAATCGGATGGTTTTGAAATTTGAAACACATATTTGAATTCATCTAAAAAAGAATCGTATTGTTTTTGGTTCGGATCGGGCGCATAGTCCATCCGGTAGGTAAGTTTATATGAATTTTTTATTGAACAGTGTACAGGTCAAAATTTTCAATCTATAAGCCTGAAATTTGGTTTATATATGGGCCTTGGGTCAAGAATAATAACTGCCAATTTTGGTGCGGATAGACTTCACGGTACGTCTGGTAGGGGAGATTGTGTTGCATTCTTGGCAGATTAATGTCTCTAAAAGGAGTAATTTTCAAGCTATAGTCACAAAATTTCATACAAGTATTGATTTAAGATATATCAAATATGCTTCAAAATTTTATTCCTATTGGTATTGTGGTTCATTCCTTGGAACTGTTGGAGCTGCCAATTTTTACTGAGATAATTCTCTTTCAATATTCCTGAAATTTGGTACAAACAGTACCTCCTATACGAGGACCAGACCTACCAATTTTAGTTTTGATTGATCAGTTTTATCCCAACTCATTAGTTATTCAGTGTGATTTTCCCTGTTTTACCCTTCTCATAATGGTCCTGTAAAATTCCTTTTTTCAGGCTTCATCGAGAAAAACACTCAATTAAATTTCACAATAACACGATTTCAACAAAAGATTTTTAATTAGATTTTAGAAAAAATCTACTTATTAAAATTGCCCGAGTATTCGAACCCAAGGGAGGGAGTGGGTACGTTTTTTGTTTCATGATCTTCTAATCATTTTGGGACTATTTTCGAAAATTAATTTTTTTTTTTAATATATACCCTCTTCATTTCCTGGCCTAATTTTGATCAGATGGTTTCAAAATTTGAAACACCTATTATTCGTATCCACCTAAGAAAGAACCATACTGCTTTTGGTCCAAATCAGGCGCATGGTCCTTTAAGTATAAGTGTAGCGGCTGAAAAAATTATGAAAGGGTAATTAAATTGCCACTAGTTTAAGGCAAGTGGAGAAATAAAAGCACACTGGTATTAATTGAATAAAAACTCACAATTAATTGAAAATAGTTTGTATTAATGTAGCTTATTATAACAAACAGTACCTACTATTATATAGTAGACCTTAACAGTAAACAACAGTACTTGACAATTCAAGTGACTGCACAAGAAGATAATTTTCTTAAAGATTGCCTAAATATTTATAGCAAAAATTAAAATCAAAGTTGATTTTAATTTAACAAATTAAAAGCTCTCATTTGTGAGCTGTAATTTAATTGGTTTCTTAGTACAAACAAAATATTAGTGTACAATCAACAGTATTTGAGAACTGAAATCATGTAGGTGGCTAAACTGCTGATTTCATGAAAATATTATGTCATCAAAATAATTATTAGAGAAGAAAGACAATCACAAAAAGTAATACACAAAATGTTTGCAGGTGTTCACAATACAAAAAAAGACTACCGGGTGTCTTCATTGTTTAATAATTTCATAAAATGATGACTACATCATTTGTTTATTAATTTCAAATTTCTGGGAAAAATGGTATAATTTTTCTTTTGGGAAAATGTACATCTCTATGACGAATAATTTCACTACAATAGGTCAATTTTCACCCACCCCCACCCATTTTAACACTGACACTAAAATCTCTAATAACATTTTCATAAAAAGCCCATAGACAAAACTGCACTATACTTCGTTTTGCAATGTGGAAAACTTTTTTCGCATATAATTGTGTTTTTTTTTTTGTATAATTTACAATTTTGGTTACTGCAGGAAAGAGTGCCATCAAATTATTTCCAAAAATCGTGCTAGTTAAAACTTGGAATAATTTTTCATTTTACAAAAAAATAATGATTTTTGACACATTCATAAAATATTTTGAAAAAATGATACAGAATCAGTATATATATTGTAGGTATTCCACCAGCCTGGGGAATGAATACTTACCTCAATTGTCACCATCACTAAAATATGGCTACCATATACACACAGCCACGGCACTGTGTGATGGTGATGAGAGTTAACTCCCCCTATGTGGTTGCCACACTGATCCGCCCAGTACAGCAGTGTGCAGTATGACTCAAATGAAGGCGGAGCTATTAACAGAAGGGTAGGTGTGTGTAAGGGAGTGGTGGATGCCCCCATACATCCCCTAATCACTCCTTGTACACCTACCACCTTGACACTAGTGCTCAATGCCCTCACATTGTGAGCTGGAGAGCAGGTGAACTAGCAGGCTGACACATTCTACCGAGAGATGACACTGCCATCACCATCTCTCAGATCACATCGAGGTCACCAATTTAGGTATTCTGCCGACCCGGGGAATAAAACTGTCAACCGATGGAAATACCTACTTCAATCGTCACCATCACCAAAATACGGCTACCATATACATACAGCCACAGCGCTGGGTTATGGTAATGAGAGTTAACTCCGCCTATGTGGTTGCCACATATATATTACTTTATTTGAAGAATGTTGGTGATGGAAATTATTTTTAAACAAAGAAAATCTACTTTTTCTTGCGAAGCTTGCTGCCCAAGAGTTCTTCAAAACTTCAAATTCCTCTTGAAAAAATCCCAGCTGCGTCACAATGTTGGTCATCAATAATTTTAATGTTGAAAAATCTAGTAATTAAAAGGCAAAACTATAACTTAGTGTGACCAAGATTTGACTGGGCAGGACAAAAATCAAGACTAAGACAAAGACCAACACCGAATGCGATCACATAGAACAAAGACTAAGACAGAATATGTAAAACCAAGTCCAAGTTCAAGACCATTAGGTACTGAATATGTAAGCCAAAAATAAAACCAAGACTAATATCGAATATGCAATACCATCATCAAGACCAGGCCCAAGATCGAAATTGAGACCAATACCATGACCGAATTTGCAAGTTCAACATTAAAACCAGGACTACCATGATCTTGATCTCGATTTTTTTCTATTCAACGCTAATTTTTTATTTAAACTTTTGCGTTAGATATATGTACCTAAGATTCTTTCAGTTTTATGATTTTGACAAAAATTGGCAATCAGTTGTTAGTAAGATGTTGGTTTTCCTTGAACACCTGATAAGTATTTTTAAAATTTAGGCTTCAAATTTTTGTCGAAAATAATTGTAAAATTTTTCATAAAATTTGTTATATACCTACCGTACCATATACGAAAATAATTTATTTAATTTTTCCATTTTCAGAAGACGATTTCAACCGACTTCGATTTATTGCGAGAATTATCTTATCGTTGTGTGAGTTTTATCGAATACTACCGAAAATCTCGGGTATACAATCGTTTATTACTTGTTTTCTCGTATTTCCAACTATTACTCCTTTTTCACCTTTCCTTCAACTTCAAGCACCCTATTTTCGTTCCACCGACTTTTCTTTATCTGCCAATATATTTCGAGTGCTCGAAATTAAATACACGCGGTCATTGTCAAATCTGAAAATAATAAAATTACGAGTGCTTACACGATTTACGAAAGAGTGAAACATGTTAAAATTTCTTTATCAAGGTTTTACTGTGAAATATAACGAGAATCGGCCAAAAAGCGCATTCTATTTACTAATTTCGTTTATCGCCACAAAATTAAAAGAAACAGGAAATAACTTAGAAAAAACGACTTGAAAAAAGATGACGGTACGTATAAAAAATGTACTAAAAAAGCACTAAAAAGGAAATAATAATTTTCGAGGATGTTACATCATTTCTTTTTGAACGAGGATATTATATGACTCGATCTTCGTCTTTTTGGAACAAAACTTTTCAAGTCGATACCAAATTTCAAGCAAAACATCATCTAACTTAATTAACTGCTCAGAATTTGGCACCGACTTCGAAAGATCCGTTCTAAAAATATGAATTGATAGTGTCATAATTCAAAAGGAGATGGCCGTGTGCTCTATCTTCCTCAGAAATTATTTTTTCCTTTTCAGTGCTTAATTTAAGCTCACCCTCTTTGAAATTGGTTTTATTTTTTTGAAAAATGTTTTATTATTTTTCAATTTTTAGTTTCAATTTTCTAAATATGAAAACGAATATAAAAGCTCAGTATATGAAATCTGCCTTTCACTTCAGACTAGTTTGATTCAGAATTTCAAATCTACTATATCGAATCTGTAACTTTAAATTTTAAAAATCTGACACTGAATTCGTAATTAACAACCAATAAAACTCCGATTTACGCTAATTTTCACAGAAATTGGTTAGATTTTAAATTTTAGGTTCATAGTTTCGCATCCGGCATGTATCCGGTATTGACCCGATCTTAACGAAAATATAATGGGACTACCTGCGGTCTATTTTCTTTCATATCAATTTTGAATCATCAAAATCTGTTGGGCCGTTGCTGAGTAATTAGTGTACATATATACATTAAAAATATATATATATACATATATATACTCGAAGAACGCAGAACCTCGTTCTTTTTTTAAGTCGGTTAATAAAAATAAAGCATAACTCGGAAAAAAAGTGAAAAAAAAATGCAATTTTTTTTTCTCAATCAATTGCACTTGAACTACTCAACGGTTGCGGGCAAAAAAAATTAACTTTTAATGACAATATTCGGTGTAAATTTGGCTGAATAAACAATACAAAAAACGTAAAAGTAGTTTACTCTATGTTTACCTTTTCCTAAATGAACAAACAACTAATTTAATTTTGATTTCGCTTCTCTCCTTCCTCTGTTATAGATGTAAAATTGATAACTCATAAAATTTTTAATAAAATAACAAAATGTTTATAAATTTTTGACTTTTTTTGTCAGTAAACTCTGAAAATAGTAGGTTTACTGCTGATTTTCTAGATAAGCTAATTATTTTTTTCACACCACTCTGCGGTGAAATGCTGTTTTTATGTTTCATTATTCAAAATATCGAATACATATTATTAAAATATCACTCTGTCTATCTGTCACTCTGTCTCTATTTCTGTCTCTTTTTACGTTCATCGATACGTCCATACAAACACATACATAGTCTGTGATCTATATTATCCTGAAACTGAATTGAAATTTGAACCAATTTTCAAATTTTTTAATTTTCAAGACGTACTTATACCTACATATTTTTTAAACTACAAAAAAATAAGTCAGAAACAGATCACTCGTAACACTATAGTCCATTGTGCATAAATATAATTATATCCTTCATTTTTCCCTTAACTATTTCTTAAAAACGCAACAATAATCTCTTTTTCCATTTAAAAATCTTCTAATCATCATTATCTCACTAAATATTCAGTTTCCAGTTTTTAGTATTTGTTCATCAGTCAAAAAACAATGACCAAAATATTACAGAAATTCGTTGGTTGTCTAACTTGTTTTCTTATTAATTCGATGCCATCACCAATTAAAAATCAAAAATATGCGACAAGCTATATATCAACGCCTACATGCATTTGAGAGTCTACATGAGCTACTTCATTTGATGATAATGTAAGGGTCAGTTGTACAGTGTAAACGTACAATGCTAAGATAACTTGTTATGGAGCAACTTAATGTGATTTGTCCTGTGTTGAGAGAAGTTCAACCAGAGACGATTTTGACCGCAAATGAAACGAATGATTTTATTTGCCACAAAATGAGGAATTTTAATTATTAAAATTAGCAAAAAACACATGAGAAATACTTGAACTTAGCTCTAATTATCTTTAACTGTAGGATAAAATAATAATAATAAAAATTAACTTTGACTATTTTCACGATGAAAAAACGATATGGGCTTTTATGCCTTGATTAAGAATGAATTAGAATTTAGAGAATAAATCAGTAAATAAGTTAAAAAAGAAGAACTTCAGCCAGTAGGTAAAGTCTAAAATAGAGATCTTGTTCTTGCAACAACCAGTAGATAAGTTTGAAAAAGAGACCTTCTTTCTAAGACAGCCTATAGGTAAGTGAGTTCTCTCTGGAAATTGAGATTGCTTCTTAGTTTAGATTTGGGGGTTTAGGCAGACAAAGTGTGGTAGTTTCCCTTAGGGAAGTAAACAAAGCTGTCAAAACTCCTGATTTAATGGAAGAATTTCCAAACATTTTGGTGTTTTGAGGGCAAACATAGAGTGGCTGGAACACACTGGGTGCCAGTGAACATATGTACTTGTATTTTGGATTACAATAGATTCCATAAGGAATGTACTCTATGTTCGATTGATCAAATCTTAAGAAGTTTTTATGTACTGTTTTTCTATGTTTACCTATATTAGTATTATTTGAAGAATATAGGAAAAAAATGGAAAAACAGTAGGTGTTCTGGTTAGTACAGTAGTCAAAAGTGTTCTTGAAATGTCAACCTTGATGTGTCATAAAGTGTACATTTTATTACTCTCGATTTGCCGTTTATAAGGTGAGGTCAGTTTAAGGGTGTAAAAAATGGCAGGTGCCTATAGGTACATTTTTGCTACTCTCGAACGCATTTAGAAAAGGTTAGTTGTTCAAAATACACACAAAGACATTTTAAAATGGCGGGTAAAGTAAGGGTGAATGTGGTACATAACAAACTCTAATCTGAGTTTATCCGAGGGTTAACCTGTGTACATTCTCCTATTAAGGAGTTAACACACGTTAACTCACTTTGTACAACTGATACAAACTGATCAGTTATAAAAATGATCCAGTCATATACCTAAGTGTTGTGACATCTAAAACCCCACGGCCTTCCCTTCACATCACCACCAATTTTGAACATCATATTATATACTTTTTTAAGATTATACTATGATAAGACCATAAAGAAATACATCGAGCTCTACACAAAATAAAACTCCCGTTCTACGAGATATCGACGACACACTAATCGATGACTTTGATATACTCTTGTGGTGACGTGTATCTTGTAACTCGATCATCAATGAACCAACACTTTTATCTTTTCGACTGTTCAAAATTTTTATTCCACAGTGAACAGTCAGTCTTGTTTTGTACGTTGATGTTTTTCATTTGTCACGAATACTCAGTATTCTACAGCTTTTGAGTTCAACATTCAAGTCACCTTTTTAAACTGTTTTTACCGAAATTACTCGAAAAGTGAACACCGTTAGCCAAACCAATTCCTGTTCAACTCCAAACTGTTTTTGATTCCAACAACGAATGTACTTAGTTGGAATCTGCTGGTTTATCGGACATCGAGAAGACCATGTGATAATACAAATTTTGATAACTGCACCACCTGATATACATGTTATTCAACTGTAAGTAACTTTTACTGTAATAAATGTGAACTGCACTGATGAGTCAGCCCACTTATTCAACTTGCCTACACAACATTGCCCAACATACTATGTAAGCCTTAGGAGCTTTTGCTGGTAGGCTGGTGGACTAACTATCTGAGCTGACTTGTGGTTTTGACTGTAAAATTTCTCGAGACTCCGTGGTATACTTTCCCTCGTGATTTCAAACCCCCATACTCGGAATGTACGTCATTTTTGGACGTCACAGTGTATATAAATCAATTATTGTCAAACATGTATAAAAATCTTGATGGCTGGAATATGGTGGAGGTGGTCTTCAGAATGAGAGATGCAAAAGCCCAACCCCTGTACTCTTTGCTTCCACAAAAGACGAGGGTGGTTAGAACCTATGATTATTTTCAACTTTTTTTTATCAATAAATAAGCGATGTCCAATAAAAATTGTTTATTATAAAAATAAGACCCATAAATTTTACCTAAAACAAAAATGCTTCTTTGTAGTCAATAGGCTATATTTCTTGTCAGCATATACATATAGATGTCCCAAATAATGGAAATGAACCAACAGAAAAATTATTAAAAACACTGTAATTTTATTATATTCGTTTACATCACATCGGCCTTTACATTATTTCATAAATTGTATTAGGGACACCGTATATGTACAGGAATGAAATAATATTCATGATTTAATGACTACGTACGTATTGAATTGAAATTTCTGTGCGCTGATTTCATTGGTCATCTTTATGTTTTTGTTAATTTTCAGCTTCTTAATAACAATAAAAGAACTAGATAAAAATTATTATGATTTTAAGAAAAATGATATAACTTTCTTTAATACCTCGTATCTCATACACCATGATAGTAACAAATAAAATATGTAGAAACTTTTTTTTTTTTTAATTTTATGTAGTCTATATTATTTTTAGTTTTAAATATTTTTATCGGGGGCCCTTATTCGTCAAGAAAAACTTAAAAATCAAAAAATAGTCATATGTTCGAGACCCCCTACTCCAAAGTGGAATCAAAATTTATGGTGCTTGTGCATTTCCGTCACTTATTCAGGAAACCGCTAACACCATATCTATTCAGAGTGAAAACTTTTCTAGATATCAATTCCTGTTCAGCCTCAGTTTTTCAATTATATTTGACCGGGTTAAAAAAACAACCAACTCGTCATAGATCGAGTAAAATATGCCTATATAAGTTCTATGTTGCATTACTATAAAAGATGGAAAAGCAGTTAAATAAACACGTTTTTGGACTTATTTTGTCCCTCGAATTCTCTGTTTGACAACCCATATTCAATATTTTATCGAGCGCTGACGAAATTCAAACAATAACCTAAAAACAATACTTCTACTATTGTGACAAAATTGAAAGCCTCTCTGTATACCTATATTAGTTTTTTTAAAAGACGTTTCTCACGCCATTTTACTCATTTCGCAGTTGTTTATTGTTGATACTACGTTTTCGCTATACACTAAAGAGGATTATTTTCCTTCATCGATCATAGCATAAAAAGGTTTATTTAAATCTAATACTCACTGCGTCAGGGTAGTTAAGCTCAACGCAAAAGTTAACGTTGTTTGGTATCCACATTGAATTGTAAGAGGTTTCACTTCTACTATTACAATTTTCCAAGCACAAAATATATATATTTTTTTTTTCTTTTGAAAATGGATATAATTATTCAATGGAACTTATCTATCAATTGTCACAAGACTATATGGCATTGTTTGTGGATGAACTGATAGGCATTAGCTTGACACTACCTCACTAGCTTGCTAATAATATGGAGAACTAGTAAAATTCAAATTATTGAAATTTTTTAGTCAGTAGCTTGTGTATAACAATAAACTGTGTGAAAAACCTTACTATGAAATGAAGATATACTTTTTTCTTTTTATTTCTAATTATTAACGAATTATTAAAATTTTTATTACTACCCATATTCCTATATGCTTTTATTTAACTCAGTCTAGTTATTCCTTAAACGTTGAGTTTTATGTAAGTGAAAACAGAACTTGGGACTGTATTTATAATCAACAATAAATGTTCACTAACCTAAGGGTTTATTTTTAAACTGCAGTGAAGCTGCAAAAAAAATAATTTAGCATCGAATAATGCGAACCATTGCTTCCTTGTGACAAACCATAATAAGGCTATGAAAACAATCTGGAAATGTAGCTAAGAACTGCGAGTTTTAAACTGACACTTGGGTTAGTGAATACCATACTTGGCACCAAATGAGTTGAACTCTGAAGAAGATAGGAAATATGTAGTATACCAAGTGGAGCCAATTTGGCAATCCCCTTACTGTCCCAACAATATATTCAGCCCTACAAAACACGCACCAAAGAACTACCTACACTGGATGATGCCACAGAATCAGTATCACTCAACCCACATAGCCTGCCAGGAATTTGTTAGACTCGAATTTATACCATGCCGATCGAGTTTAAGAAGATTGCAAACCTTGGCTATGTACTTTGGATTTTACTTACATTATGAAGTCATTAATTCCTAGCTGTGCCTGGATCAAACACGACCAGTGGCCATTGCTCCTGAAAAAAATTCAAACAGCCATTATCGAAATATTACACAATTTATTGTAATATTTAAAGCACATATTAATGTGAACACACAAAAACAAGGTAACATAAAAGTGTTCTTGTCTGTACAAATGGAATAGAATGTAAGAGATGAGAAGTAAAGTACAATCAGTATATAAAATGAGTTTAGAAGCTTGCTCGTCTGATTAAAAGGAGAGGGGCAAAGAAAAAACCAGTTTTTAATAAAGTGGGAAGGTGACTTTATTATCACACATATACCTAAGAAAGTACCAAGGCAGTGGTGTGAAGGGAAAGCCTGAAGAAAAAACAAAAAAATAAATAGCCTAGGTATTACCAGTTGAATACCTAGATGTATTTCAAAACAGAGTCTTTAATTTTGAATTCAGATTTTTATTTTAATTTACCTGACCGCCAAATGCATCAAATATGACAAACTTTGATTGGCCAATAAAGATGATGTATAAATATCAAATGGCTAATGTGAAACAGCGTTGCATTAGGACGCAGGCGTGACGTGAGCGTCGAGCTCTGAGCAAAAAGCTTCACTATGTAAAAATGCTCACTTCCATGCTCAACATCAAAAATTTTTGATAATGAGTATGAGCATAAGCGTTAATGCTCTAAGGTGTATCCTCAACATTAGTGGGCCTTAAACGCCTGAGTTCAACTTTTTTGATTCCAAGTATAAGGGTCAACTATCAACATAGGCGGATTTTGAGTGGTACAAGAGGTGCAATGCACCCCCATCAATTTGTCTTGCACCCTCTGAGAAAATTTCAAAGAAAAATTCCCCGTGGCAATCCTAGTGCAAGGTGGTCCATAAAGAATTGAAATAATTAGACAAATGTTACATATAGATACATGAACTTCCATGTATCCCAGCGTTTACCAGATCCTTTTTACAATGACCATTTTATCCAATGGCTATTATTCCTAAATTAAGTATAGGGAATCCATTTTACCGAAAGGCGTTTCTACCAAAAAACCAAAAATTATAGAAGCTATTTTTTTTTCTCAAATAATTGAAAATGGGCATTTCTCTATGTTTTTGCCATATGGTTGAAGGTAAGGTCAGGTAGGTTGCTTTTTTTTTCTGAATTAAAAAGACTTACTTCGTCATTTTTCTTTTTCTTTATCATTTGATGGTAAGATGAGGTTGGTTGTGAGTTTTTTTTTTTTTTTTAATAAAAAAGACTATGAAATTGCATTATTTCGTTCCTTTTTTTTTAATCAAATTCAAAATATGGCAATTATTATTCGAGAAAAATATGTTTCAGTGAAAAGACTTTTAGTAAAACAGTTTCGATAAATCGGAATTCAGTAAAATAGTAATTCGGTAATTTCCATTTGATGTTTTGGATTCGGTAAAATGACCTTGAATCGAACTTCCAACATGTTGGTGACATCGAGGTGAGCTATTCCGCTACATTTGAATAACTATTTCCACTTTTCAATTGGTGCAATCATCTTGCTAGAGTGAAATACCACCCATTAGTATCAACCTGGTGTCAACAGTGCATGGCAAATAAAACAAACCTACGATTGTTGTACGATTACTGATACTGATTATAGTGATCAGTTCTTCCAATAAGTTTCTTATCATCTATAGGCGCAAATTTCTTTCTGCTACCAATTAGGATTTGACACTTCTGCGGCGTACTAGTGTCATTTGCTGATAAGAGACTTGAAAATAGGACAACGAAAGTTCTTTTCTACAGGTTTTTGCGAAAATTTTGGATAATGGTATTTTTAAATAGGAATCACTTTACATGTCAATGTGGATGATTTTTTACTGAAAAAGATAGAAAGTAAAATATATACAACCATCTTTTACTCAAAACCTACCGAAAAAAGTGTTAATTGGGGATTTATTTAGCACTGTGTTGAATGGGTTTTTGTTAAATATCGCAGTTCGCAGGACCCTACCACAGAAAAATGTCTCGTTCAGCGTCCTACCCCATCTATAAAATACATGACGGTCAACGATCCCGAACTGAAATACTCTTTTTTTCTAAAGATATCTATAGTAATTCCAGAAACGTGGAATCCTATAATAGCTAGGCAATGAAAA